>JAPEHR010000012.1:1800000-1951742 GCA_032158425.1 Pleurotus giganteus
CATACTCTGTGATGAAGACCCCATTCCATTCCCCGCGATGCTATTCACCCAGACTGGCCTGTATATTGCGGCGGCTCTTTTGGCCGACTGCATGTTTGTGAGTAGTTATCATCAGATCTTCTGTGATGATTCACTGATTTATTACACCAGACTCATCGCCTATTTCTCGTCTGGGGCAGAAATTGGTTAGTGATTATTTTCCCAATCATGTCTATGCTTGGTGCCCCCGTGCGTCCGCATTCTGAGTTAATTCCCTTTCCTGACTTGTGGATGTAAACAAGTTACATTGATTATGCTGAAAACCACCAACGTCGTTGCGACCATGCCAAATTTGATCACCTATGTCGCCACGCTTGTGTCAGTAAGCTTTCCATTCTATCGTAGAAGCGTGTTCTCATTCAAATATCCAGGATGAATGTATACATCACTGGTACTTCGATCATCTTATTCAACTAGGGAGACGCTGAAATATCACTTAGCAATGATCTCTTTCAAAATTTGGAGAACTGGTCGAGCCATGGTCTCCTTAGGACATCCTGGGTCGACCGTGAGTTAATTATACGATGACACCCATATTTTTTTGGGAAGCTGATGTACTCTGCCAGTCTGTCATTATGATTCTGATTGAGAGTGCAGGCATATACACATATGCTCCATTGCCAAATTTTCATTGCCAATACTGATAACGACTTGGGTTGACCCAGACTGTCCATCATCTTCACAATTGCTGCTTTCTGGACTCCTCTTGGCCAATTAACCAGCACAATGGTATGGCCTTCCTATCTCGTAGGATTATCACTGCGTATCTGCTAACTTCGCGTGAAGGTTCCGGTGATAGTGAGTCCTCAGTCGCCCTCAGATTGCTTTTGAGCCTGTTAACATTGCATAGGGGATCACGTACTCTCTCTTAATCGTACTAGTTGCTCGAGGTCGCGACAGTGCCACCATACATCAAAGCGCGATCTCTAGTCTTGCATTCCGTGGCCAAAGTCCCTCACCATCCGATATGTCAGATGCGATCGCGGATACGAGAACTGACTTCAACGTGGAAGCTTACTTGGCCGATGACTGACCGTCGGGAGGAGGAACAAGTCAAATCTGTTAGCGAGGCAACTGCCTCATTATTGTGTGGACACCATGAGAACTTGAGTGAGCTAGTTAGGATCATTGACGATATTCCATGAATATGAACCGAGTACATTCGTTCCTGCTAGACACGGCAGCCAAACGCTTATGGTCATTTCAAGCCAGCGATGTCGACCACATCCATACTATCCGAAGTCTCTCCTCTCGTCCCCACATGTCCAATACGACCACGATCATGCAACTGACACTCGCTCGATTGAGAATTATCAGCCGTTGTGGATAGTCTCTCCTCACCATCGGCACGGAAGGGTCTCCATATGAGTCAGCTAGGATTGGTTTCAGCTAGCGTCAAGGAGAGATGCATGCCACCCAACGGAACAGAGGTCGTTGAAGCGGGAGCGTAAACTGCGACCGTATCGCAGATTGAATCAGTGGATCTGCTGGCTCATGATGGTGAGCAACATGAACGAAAAAAGGAGATGGGAACGACGCACTGATGAGGGGACCGACGGCCGGGGATTTTGAAGATGAGGATGGTGAGTGGGGTAACATCCTGACTGACTTCGCAATAATTTGCATGTCATAACGGAAGTAGTCAGATACTAACGCTATAACAGAACCTGTGAGGAGAAGCTTAATGAGCGAGTGGGAAAAGAGGTTCGAACGAAACGTGGGACACAAGTAAGTAGAAGAAAGTGAGCTCGTAGGCGAACTCTATCGCGCTGGTGGCGGAAAATGAGGATAGAAGTGAACGGCTTAGTATAGGACGCACCAAGAAGTTGAATGATGAGATAACCACGCTAGTGCAGACAGCTCTTTGAGCCTTTGCGTCGGCAAAATTGAACCGTCCAGTGAGGCCCAAATAAATGCCTGAGATCATACCACATCGAGGCAACGAAATACGACCAGTTCTTGGAAGATATCGCCGTCGCTGCCATCGTCGAAACATCAGTTCGGACGGTCAAGAATCCGCATTCACGTTAGTGGAATCTGAGGTATGGACCTGTCTCCTTCTGCTCTCACCCAGCCCTGTGTTAGGGCTGTCAGATAAGGAGAACGTCCGAAGAACATAATGCGGAGCTACCTCCAATGGGAAATCCGGGTCGTCGTTATCGGAGAAGTATTGTGTGCTGAATCCACCGGACTGCCAAGCTTCAAGCCTAACTTGAAGTCGAGGCCGAGTGCTTCAAGTTTCCATTCATGAATGTATCTCAAGCAATCCCAATGTTCTATACGTCCTGGCGACCTGAGGGTAACTGATGGAAGAGTTGATGGACGCGAAGAACGTGGGTTGGGAATATATCCCACGGACGGTCCATGAGAACTAGTCACGGCTCCCAAGCACGGGAGCGCCCATGCTCGGCTAGCTCCAAGGTTCTGCAGCACAAACGCTCGCTACCCAACCTTCCGAGTACTGCGCTTTCTCCGACGTTTCTTACTAAGTTGTTGTCGCTGCTTGTGTTGGCTATCATCAATCCCAGACTATGCGTACTCGGATCACTGTCGAATCCCCCTGTGGTCCTTTGACTGGCCGGGCTAGTGTTCCTCGCTTGCTTCCACCACCACCGCCTACTCCTCCAAAGGCATTTACGTTGGAAGCCCACACTTCACCCATGACTGCACCGGCCTTTGGGTAGCACCCTCCAATCAACAATTCAAATTTCACTATCAACCCGTTTGTAGTTTTTTCTTCCTTCGATATGAAGGGGACTCGTTGATATAATACCTCCGTGACCTCGCTGAGGAGCGTTCAAACGGTGCGTTTGCAACTTGAGGGAGACGATGGGGGCGCAAGCCGAGGCTAATCGTTAATCGCTTGTGGTGAGGCTTTTCGAATTCGGAGGGAATGTATTGTTGAAGTTTCGGGTAGAAGACCACCGACGTTTCTTATTTGCAGCTATCCGCGTTGACGACAGCCAGACTCGGAGAACTTCATTCCTGAAATTCGGGGAATGGTGGAAGCTGGTACTGGATATGCGCCGCGACTGCTTTGGTTGAGGGATTCGGAGTGATGGCAAGTGTGGAGCGATAAGGCCGAAACACCCTTGGACGGATTCTGGGCGATTCACATCGTTCTTTTTCGTGAGTGGGTGCATCATATGGTCCTGCGTTTATCTTCATTTTTAGCTCACCTTCCATCTCTGCAAACAACAGTTCGAAGTTCGTATGCTGTCCCTTGAGTCGCATCAGGTCAGAAAGCCCATCTTGCGCCCCAGCGCTTCGTTTATCAGCCAAGTCGGAACACCGTTTAAGGAAGTTTGTCTGACGTGCTCGATCCGACGACGACGGATGCCACGACCTTAGCCCCCCCGCAAGGGTTTCGCCATCTCCACTTACGCTCACTATGTGATGTTCAGCAGGGACTTGACTACTCTTCGAGCGCTCTCCCCGTCTGATGGCATTGTTGGAGCAGTTTCCTTGCCGTCATACTCGATCATTCACCGGAGGTGCCACAACCGATTCCACGAGTATATAAGATTCGTACTCGGACGGCGTATTGTATACACATGAGACCTCCTCCCAGCCCCGATGATTTGGTACTCCTTCGACGATTTATGAAATCCGCAGTAGCTGCGGTGTTGATGGAGGGCTTTACCTACGGTACGGGCGATATCTGGACTTCATGACTTGTAGCTTATCCTTGATAGGACTCTACGTACCCCTCTTCTGCTCTAGTATTTATGCCCTGCGCCATTCGATGGTGCATGCATCGAACAGACGAGGTCTTATGTGCATCGCAATCATCCTCTTTCTCCTGATTACGTCGGTGAGTTGCGCATTTTTCATTCGCTGGCGAAAGGATCATATCTGCCTCTTAGCACTGGAATCTTCAAGTTTGGTCTACGTTCATATTTTCCAGGGCGCTGGTTGCGGCGTTCTATTCTTCTACAGTCTATGTAGTTCAGATCATCCATGTAACTCTCTATGTTACGGCCACTGTGTTGGCGGATGGCATGTTCGTGAGTGATCTACATACGCCCAGCTCGATGACTAACTGGCGAATCGAATCAGACCTATCGGCTATTCCTCGTCTGGGGAGGAAGCTGGCCGGTGATTATTTTCCCTATCGTTTCAATACTTGGTGCTTCCCGTGCGTCCGCATTCCATGCTACCTCAGTGTATTGGGCTGAAGGATCCATGCTAGTTGCATTGATCGTGACACCTCAAGAATCCTTTTCGCTTGTGCCGGAAGCCACAACTTACCTTGCCACACTTGTGTTAGTATGCTCCGTGTTTTGTCCTGGACACAGATGCTCACCATTTATCTAGGATGAATGTATACATCACAGGTGAATACACACTCAATTTCACGCGGGCGGGTGATAAAGTACCCCCTTCGTAGCGATGATTTCTTTCAAAATTTGGAAAAATAATCGAAAAATGGTCTCGTTGGGACACCCAGGGCTCATCGTATGTTCCACTAACCTGCTATCATATTTGAAGAACTAATGGACACCGTCAGTCAGTCATTCCAATTCTGATTGAGAGCGCTGCCATATCCACGTATGATCAAGTACTAGATCACCACTACTTTTACTGACGATAGTGATTCGCTCAAGTGTATCCGTCGCCATCGCGATCATCACCGCCGTGTTCCGGATCAATGCACCATCTCGTATATCTACCCAATCAACGGTATCTCCCCATCTTCTGTGCGACTCTATATGGGCTAATTTTCGGTGAAGCTGGTTCCGATGGTGGTCAGTTCAGATTCATCCATAGCTCCTTTTCGTTACTTACTGTCCTTCATACTTGCCAGGGGATCGCGTACTCCCTTCTGATTGTATTGGTTGCTCGCGGGCATGACAGCGACACCATGCAGCGAAACACGATCTCTGGTATTGCTTTCCACGGGCGCAGTAATACGTCCCCATCAGATGTTCTGGACGAGATTGCAGATACAAGTACCGATCTGGAGCTGCAAAATTTCACGACCGACGCACGACTTCATGTCAGCCGAGGGCTGCCCAGCGAGCTCCCGTACGAAATGGACTGATTTCGATGGATTTATGGACATTGCAAGAACATATTATTCGGGAGTAACTAGGGCTATTGAGGTCTACATGCGGGCTCGCTGATATCGATGAACATTGACACCCATCACTTGCTTGAAGTCAATCTTCATGTTGCCAGCGCGCCAGGGAACCCTCCAGCACGGCCTCTGTATGGTATTCAAATCCTGACTTCGTGCCACCCATAGAACTGTATGTTAGCTTCAATTTCTACTGTCCATCCCATCCAAGTCTACTCACCTGTATCGTAGTCTGCATTATCGTCAAGTCATATTTGCGTTAGGCAATCTTCTCCGTGCCGTTCAAGATTGATCTGTCCAAGTCGTAGTTCGTCCGCTGTGTCCTTGCTATCAACCATGTCCTTTAATCAAGGCCGTTTACCTGAACGGCTACTTTCACCATCGCTCCGTTACCATTATACCGAGAGCCTTGCTGTACAGCTCCTTGCGATCACCATCTTCCTCGTTCCTAATACGATAAGCTAATCTTAGCCCTCGCTCAGATGCTTCACCCAACCATATGGAACATGACACATGACTTGTATGTGTTCTCCGCAGTAGAATCGCCATCTATTTGCGGGCCGTCTTGTCAAATCGTAGCTGGCTGTGCGGGACCCATCAGATTCTCAGAGCGCTCATCATGCATGATGGAGAGGCGTGTCACCGTTGGGGAATTCATACTTGCAAGCTTAGGTGCGCCGTACAGTGATTTGTCTTCGTTTGCAACTATCAACTTCCTGTCTCTTCAACAAACAGTTCACGGCTTCTGCAGCGTCGCGCCCGTCAAGGGTTTTAGGAGGTCATTTTGCGATGGTGCTTCTCACGAACCGCCAAGTTTGATCAAACTCTACTCTAGTTTGCTTGATGTTCGATGCTGCCATAATGACAACGGATTTCAATCACATCCCTGTGATGACTCCAGCTTGTCTAATGCCGCAAGATGTTTGCTGTCTCTGTTGTCGCTCAGGACCTGAGACTCCCGATTCGCAACTGTATCCGAGCACATTTCCGACCGACGTGAATTGTTCACCGCTAATGTTTCATCAAAGCCTCGAATAGTACGGTACCTTTTACTCTGATGCCCACATAGTTGTCGGAATCTCATCATAGATCCCTCATTCACAGCGCGGTCAGAAGCGCTATATTCGTCTGCGTGAGTATATAAGATCGTTGTGCCATTCATGGCTCAACATGACTTCGGAGCAAGGCCTCGACCTCTCTGCACCCCTTCGACCATATGTGAGAGCCGATGTAATTACGCTCCTACTCGAGGGTACCGCGTACGGTAGGGCCCACATTTGTGCTTCATGCTGGATGGCTTATCCTCGCTAGCACTTTATGTATCCCTATTCTGTGCTAGCCTCCACGCCCTGTCCCGTTCGATGAAAGATGCGTCGAACAAACCAGCTCTTCTGGGTATAGCAGTCATGCTCTTTCTACTCATTACTTCAGTGAGTGACAATTTTGACGTATGACAGGCACATCACTCATTGTTGCCTCTCAGCATTGGGCTCTAGAAGCTCGTACTATGTTCATCGAAATCTATTCTATGACCCCAGCGCAATCCCTCCCCCCTCAGGCTGCAGCTCCGAACATACAGATGGTTCTGTACGTTATGGCCGCCGTGCTGGCTGACAGTATGTTTGTAAGTTATTTGTGCATGCTTCTCTTTTACCATCGTGATATTATCAAATCAGACTCATCGCCTGTTCCTTGTCTGGGGAAGAAGCTGGGTCGCCATCATTCTCCCCATTCTTTCAATGATCAGTGCTTTCGGTACGTCGACACTCTAAGTTCCTACAGTTTATTGGCTCTTGACAAATCCTAGTAATGATGATTATTGATGTGCGCTTTGCGTCGGATGAGTGGTCTCCTGTACCAGCCTCTATGACTTACCTTGCAACATATGTCACGACATTGGTGTAAGTATAATTCTCATCTCCTTGGATCCAGGACTGATCATATTATCCAGGACGAATATATACATCACAGGTATTGAAATCGCACATTGTGAATAGGGAACAGCTGAAATGTCTCGCCATTTAGGGATGATCGCCTTTCAAAATTTGGAGAAATAATCGCGTCGTGGTTTCGTCAGGACACCGGGGATTAATGGTGAGTTCCACGATGATGCCTCTATCATATTGTTTATCACAACTGTTGCACTATGCCAGTCTGTCATTGCAATTCTGATAGAAAGTGCTGGCCTATACACGTATTATCTGTTAACATATTATCACTGATGCTAACTGATGACTTGACGTAGGGTGACCATCGCTGTCTCAATTCTGTCCTTCGAAAACTTGAATATCTTCGTCGAAGCCATGGTACGACCTTGTTTCATGCATCTTGTAAACGTGCTAATTCCACGCAAAGCTGGTTCCGATCGTAGTAAGTTCCGCGCTGCTCTCCGATCTGGCTCAAACATTGTCAGGGAATCACATACTCTCTTCTAATCGTATTAGTTGCTCGCGGGCGCGACAGTGACACCATGCATCGGACTCGAACAGCCATCTCCAGTCTCGCTTTCCAGCGCCATGGTCCCTCGATGTCAGGTATTTCAGATGCGAGCACGGATACCGGGACTGGCTTCAACACAAAACCTTACTCGGCCCGCAACTCATGCATCAGGAGTGGAGAGGATAGTCGAGTCGGTCGTCTCACAAATTCTATGAGTTCGTAGACATCTCGAATGTCCTTTATATATTGTTAGTTCAATGTACATTAGCTGGTTAGGTGCAGACAAGCCGGGACCGGCGCTTCCTAGCATGGACCCGTGGGATACTGAGAGCCTGAGGAACATTCTTCCCACAGACGGTCCATGAGATCTTGAGATCTGAGAACCGGATCTTCCAGCAGATCCCAGCTTCGTCCGTGGCACAATGTCGGTCTTGACTTGTCGCCACTAGTTGGACATCTCCACTCATGCATCAACGCACTCAACCTTCAGATTACATCGACAGAGAACTAGAAAACCATAGCGTCCGATTTCAATGTCTCCCAGTTCTTTCGTCCGCCTTGCTGGCTATCATTCTGCCCAAACACTCCGTTTTGCACCACGGTCAAACGTTTCTTGCACTGACTCTGGAGCTCTTCGTCACCGGTTAATATTTGCTTGTAGTCGACCTCCCCTACAAGCCTCTGGTCCTATGTCTCACGTTCGACGCCAACAACCAGACGAACAAGTAGAATCAAAGCCAACGAGAATGCGTGAGCGAATTTGTGTGTAGGGATAGCTGCGTAGCCTATGCTCTACTCTATCGAATAACTGGTACGTCTCAACATATTCATTCCCTCGCTCCCTCGAGCTCACCAACTCCTACTACAGGGTCAACATTAATCGAAATTGAAGAGGTTCTTACCACGAGCAAGGCGAAAGTCGGAGCTTATCGCAGGATGCTGTAGGAAGGTTCGTTTTTATCCCACTTTGTCTTTTCTCTCTTCTCCGTTTCTCTTTGTCTCCATCTTTGTTCCTTATTTGCTTCGCGTGTATCATTACTAATTACCCATACCTAGATAACTTCGTAACAATGCTCATCTTACGCGCCCGCCACCACCTTCATCATCACCGCTGCCCTACTATTAGCGGTACTGCCTCGGTGGTATCAGTATCAGTATCGGTAGTGGTTCTGGTCATGAGCTTCAGCCGTAGGTGACGACGAATCGGAGCCTGTTCACGACGAGCTTGCTGCCGCCGTCGCCTCTTGTTCCTATAACTTCAAAGGCTTTTCGCCCACCATAGGCGAAGACGACCATGGATATCGATGCCGCTGAAGGGATAGAGGAGAGGGCCACCAACGTCTGATAACGCAAGCTGTCTCGTCGCTGGTGCAAACGCACACGCCGGCGTTGATGGCCGTTGTTAACTACCTCCTCCGCTCCGCTACCACCGCTACCTCAGTACGCCACATCGTCGCCGAATCCTCTGGCTTACACTCACTATCACAGTCAGATACTGGCCCGAGTTCATTCTTATTGACGCCCATTGTCTTCTGGGGGAGCCATCGGATACGCCAGGTCACGCGCATCATGGCGATAGTGATTCTGAGAAGAGGAATTCGGCAACTAGGAGATGGTCGGAAATGGGCTTGTGAAGTTCTTCAAAGTCGGAAGGAGTGGCCCGTTGAATTTTGGGTGGTGGGGACCTGATTATATCGACTAAGACCTCTGAAGGACGTCGCCTGTCACCGTCATTTGTATTTCAATTTCCAGCTGTCTGAATTGATGCCAATACTAAATTGTTCACTTCTACCCTCAGTTTTCACTATCAGCCCATTAAAACTCACTACTTCACTATACATTTCTTTGGAATAGCACATCTATCATCCGGATTTCTGACTCCTCCTTGCTTCCACAGGGATCGTACGAGTGAACTCAGGATAGGTTCCGCATATCCTCTACCTTCAAAGATACCAGTACGTCCCCACATCCTCTCTGGTCTCTACATCCATCCGACTCTTCTTCTCGCATGGACAGAAACATCGTCACGATGCTCCGTCCTCGCTGATACTCGGGTTTGGACTCAGCGTCCTAAGCCCTAACTTCGCCTGGGTGTGTTCTTGTCGACGCCGGAGTAGGTTTATGTCTCGTTTGATTGAGTTGATAGCGGGGGGATGAAGTCGTAGACTCAGTCGAGAACATGGAGATGACAGCTGTGGACTTGACAGGACGGAGAAGCACTTGGAGGTGGAGAACTGGGAGAATGAGCTGGACGAGGAGGAAGAGGATAGATGGAGGGTTGGTGTCGGGCAGGAGAGCTTCAAGTAGCTTGCGCGCGGCAATGCAGTCAAGTTCTCGTGGGGCCTATACATTTGAGATCTGAGACGGGTTATTTGCAACGGGAGTTTCCTGCTCTTCTCCTCTCCCAATACGTAAGCCATCGTCAGCAGTAGTTCGCAGCTCAAAATCAGTCGTTGTATCCACGGTCGCGTCTGGAATATCTGACAGCGATGCGGTCCCGAAACCTTGGAAAGCCAGAGTAGATATTGCATTTCGATGCTTGGTGTCGCTGTCGCGCCCTCGAGCAACCAGTACGATCAAAAGGGAATACGTGATCCCCTAGAAAATATGTGAGTGGATATTCAAACACTGGCGGTGAATTCGGACTTACTACCATCGGAATCAGCTTCGCGCAGAATTAGCATGTGTACAGTATGATATAAGTGAGGTAGGGAAGTCGTACCATAGGTTGCGTGCACGAAGCGAACATGTATGTTAGAATGTCACGCGGATCCATGGCGAAGCTGATGATGAATGTGACAGCGAGCGAAACGCTAGGTCAGCATACACGATGATCATTATATAAAATACGAGGCATGGTTTAGTGAGAGCTCACGTGTATATCCCGGCACTCTCTATCAGAACGGGAATGATGGACTGAGAAAGACGGCGAGTTCTAAGATCAATGCAATATGGGAGTTAGAATTCAGCTCACCGTTAATCCGCGACGTCCTAACGAGACCATGGCGCGATTGTTCCTCCATATTTTGAATGAGATCATTGCTAAATGGCGGGACACTTCAGTTTTGTCTCGCCCGTAAACGATGATCAAGCTACCTGTGATGTATATATTTGTCCTGGACGACAGGATCAGGCCTGATTCAACGTAGAAATCGGCAAGTTACCGACACAAATGTGGTGAGGTAGGTCGTAAAGAGCGGTAAATCGAGCCAGAAAGCAGGTGGCATGTGAGGATTCGGAGGCTGAGGAGAAACCGACAAAACAATCAATGTGACTGATATCCAACAAAAGGTCAATAACTTCGAAAGCATTGAATTGATCGAGACGCACCGGAAGCACTAAGCATAGACATCACTGGCAATATAACAACGGGCCACTTCCGTCCCCAGACGAGGAAGAGGCGATACGTCTGATTTAATAAAACAGTGAGGAACAAGGCAAGCTGTAGCTGAGAGTGCGTAGATCACTCACGAACATGCTATCTGCCAAAATAGATACCGTCACGTATAGCGTGGTCTGAAGCGTTGAAGTCGGAATAATTAGAAGCTGGATGAAGTGGCTATCGCGTGTGGCGGAGACCCATAAAATGCAAACTTGTAGGATCCAATGCTGAGAGGTCGACGTGAGTAGTTGGCCTGGCGAATGATG
Source organism: Pleurotus giganteus (assembly GCA_032158425.1). Taxonomy (NCBI): domain Eukaryota; kingdom Fungi; phylum Basidiomycota; class Agaricomycetes; order Agaricales; family Pleurotaceae; genus Pleurotus; species Pleurotus giganteus. The sequence continues at coordinate 1,811,207 of JAPEHR010000012.1, forward strand.
TATTTGTCGCTCACTGATGTAATCAGTAGATAGAGAATAATTGCGATAAAAATAAGAGGCCATCTGTTCGATGCATCTTTCATCGAGCAGCAGAGGGCGTGAAGACTAGACCAGAACAGGGGAACATAGAGTCCTAGCGAGGATAAGGTCCAATTGAACGACCGAAGCGCCAGCGCAGATGTGGATGGACTGTACCATAGACGGAGCTCTCCATCAACACCGAAACCACATCGGAACTTAACTCCTGCCGAGCGAGTATTAGCGCATAGCTAGATGAATAATTCATGTTGGTAGAAGTTGCGCCGTATCTACGAACTCATTATTATATGCTCGTAGAGATGAGCGGGGCACCGCATGGGCACCGCTGAACGTGATGCGAGGGATCGGACACGATGGCGATGAGACTGCGCTACCGATATCGCTATCAGAACCAAAGAGAGCATCGGAAGCGAGTGGTTATGTCGGTCAGCGCAGCTCCGGAGCGATGTTGCTGTCCAAAAGTGAAATTGGTTGGGAACGAAGACAATGAAAGGACAGCATCACGCACGTATGTGTGTTTGCGTGCATTGCCATCAGTCAGGTCGACACCCCAAATCCGCAACTGTCAAAGGCATCTCCATCACGCCATGATGTGATCTGGAAGCCTAGCGATAACAACAGCTAAGCTCCATGGGGAGATACCAATTCATAGCAGCGGCTCAACGAGAATCGCGGAATGCACACATGGGGCTATCATGACTAGCTAAGGTATTAGTAGATGTACTTTACACGTAGGCAACCAGACAAACTCCACCCGCTGATGTCGAAGGCATTGGCCGAGAAACAACGAAAATTACTGAGCCTTGGTTATCCTTCGAGGTCAAAGACGAATCCGTTGCAACGTATGGTAAGGGTTTTTTACCGTAGAAAGCTCTGTATTTGGGTTTTCGATTTCGATGTTCGTCTGAGCTGCGAATTGCAAGTCGCGAGCGTTTGGAAGACGTGAACGGCGGAGTGAACCCGGGATTGAGAATGAGTAATGTTAATCAGTAGTGATATACCAGAAGGACGAGGAGAACGACTGTAGGGTAAGAGTGAAGAAACGGAGAGATGGAGGCAAGAGAAAGATGTGTAATGCGAGATATGAGAAACGAAAAGGAGAGAAGGAGATGGAAGACTGAAGAGGAAAAGAGGAAAGAAAAGTAGCACTCAGAAAACCGCACCTACCTACTGAAATCTCCAGCATCGCGGTGCAAAATTCGACCCGTCGACGTAGGGGTGCTGAAACGCTCGTCAATATTGACGGTGATAGTCTCCTATGCCACCGTTCCGTTCGAGTTAGGTTTGAGTTACAAGTACCTCAACCATTATCGACGCTGGGACTTCTGGAATGCGCATGGAAACGCCACCGCCCCGAAACGGCTGTTATGGTCATTGACTGGAGGGATTAACACCGTTCAGCTGCGAAAGGAGCGGGGGAAAGAGAACATAGAGTACATACGTACCTCTGCTGCTTCGCTCTCACGGTAAAAGGATATAGCCCAAACGGGGAGGTCCGAAGACCTCCCGATAACAATATTGATGAGCGCACCACACCACCCCTCTAATCAAGCAACTCCTGCACAACGTCTTTCATCGACATTCCCATATATCCCTCTTCGTCTCACTCCGCAATCGGTATATACGCGTATTTTCTTTCACATTCTGTAGTATCCTATGTCGCCGGCTTCGATTTCGTGTGCGTGGTGAGATTGTAGGGTGTCGATGGCGTCAACAGCTGCAGGTACCCGGGATTATAAGTGGGATGCATGAGAGGTAGGCGCCGCCCCCTTGGTCGACCATGGCCCGGGATCGTGAAGGTTTCTCCAAATGCTGGGAGGGTTAGAGCGAGTCAGAGGGGAGAGGTCTGTCGACAGGAGCCGCTTGCGTCGAATGATTGCATCCACCCTTCTACATTGTTAAGTTTTAGTCCGGGTAAGGATGGATGGTAGTACGACGCACCAAGATTTGGTCGCAGGAATGGGGGGGGAGTAATTGAGGAAGTCTGATCAAGCGATCGTAGACGTGGGGCGTACATGAATCTCTGACTCGAGGCCCGGGGAACCGGTGATGGCGGATGGTGGATGATACCATCGTGAGAGGGCGTCGGAGTCGAGCTGGGCGCCATAGCTGTGATAGCGTTAACGGGATCTCAATCGTGGAAGGCAGATGTTGACGCGTTGATGGTCAGTGCGCCGTGGAGGTAGGGCGCGCGCCTGCCAAACAGGTCAACACACCCGAACAATGGCTGACAGTGAGATGCTTCTCTGCTCTGTCTGACGCGCCTCACCCAGCTCCCATACGTATTGTCACTGTCTCTGGTTCCACGGTCTCCTCAAGTTCTCGAAAACATCCACCACGCGTGGCAACGGATTCGGTCAGTTTCGCAGGTTGGCTACGCGAAATTCGAATATCGACTCAGCGTCGGTCCTCATCATGGTGAAGATCCGCATTTCCCACCTCCAATCCAGGGTGCCCTCATCTCTCAACACCTTCGACGCCCTAGAATCTCACCACGCTCACGAAATCGACGCACAGGAACAAGAATTCGGCCAGATCCGAGGCAAGATCCACGTATGAAGGAGGATGATGAGCGAGTTGCAGAGGGATGGAGCGGCGATGAAGGACGCGGCAGGGTGTTGACGTTGAGGGATATACATGTCGTGTATGTTCCCTTTCGCAAACATTTTCTACGGTTCTTACGCTAATAGCTCTTCTTTCTTTTGCTGTGGTTTTTCGTTCCCATTTCCCTTCGATCACGCAGTCGAAGTTTCCAGCGAGGTTGATGGCCGTACAGCTGGTTCGGAATCTCTTCAAACCTAGTATCCCGGTTAGTATACACGCGTCTCTTTCCCTCTCTCCCTTCTTCAGCTACGTCTACGAGGTTCTGAGACTCATCCGATCACTCCCCCTTCTTCTAGTTCCCCTCCTGCTTCCACCTTCACATCTTCCTCACCCCGAACGCCAAGACCATCTCCATGACCATGACCAGCCTCCGAGTGCCTACACATCCTCTCTAATATCCACCCTCCACAAATCCCTTATCGACGAATACAACCTTTCAACTCCAAACCTCAATTCGTCTCTGGGTGTTACACCCTCAGCTGACGTCCTGGAAGCAGAATCGGCGAACCAGTGTCGGTACCGATGGTGGGGGTGTCCACCTCGGTGTCACCATCCTCGTCCGGGTCCGGGTCTGGGTCTGGGTCTGTATTACTGCCCAATCCCACTTCTGGGCCCAACGCCACTCCTACCTCGAGGAACCTACCTCCAACTCAAATGAACAGGAAAGGGGCGCGGAGGCAGCTGGCGCTGTGGCTCTATCCGGTCACCCTGACAGAGAAGACATTCTCAATGCCGGATTTTAGGCGCGGATGTTGGAGAAATTGGTAAGAAGATACGTTATTGTTATTTTACTATTATCAACAATGTGATCATCGACGTAGACATTCTCATTACCTCTGTTCACTGTTTTACGTTCACCTTCCTCTTCCCCATTTCCTCTCCTCTCCTCTCCTCTCACATTTCTCGTTATTCGTTATCATTATTCATTACTCCCTATTCCTTACGATCCTACATCATTGCTCGATACTTATATCTCTATCTCTAGCTCGATGAACTGCGTACTCAACGTGAACCCACACACTGGCCCTCGTCCTCCTTGTTCTCGCAAGAACGACCCCAACATCAACAACAAGTCAGCAGTGCCAGCGTCGGCTCCGGTACTGTCGTCGTTGTCAGGAGGTGTACTAGTCGTGGTCAGTGCTATTCACCCTCATTCCCACCCTCACCCACCCATGCCAATTCTGCCGATATCACCCTCCCAGTCCCAACCGCAATCCGCGCCTATCCGAGTCCGTTGTGGCCGAGTCCCCCTCCGAGTCGGTTGGGGGAGATGACGAGATGCCGGCGGTCGAAGCGCGACAAGATCAGCGACAACAAGAACACCTGGTGTAGCTGCTGGTGTAGCTGCTAGCGCAGGAGGAAGAGGGAGAGTGAAATGCAAGGGCAAGGGTGAGATGAGGATAGGGATGGGAGAGGGAGAGGGAGAGGGACGGGAAACGCCAATTCGCCAACGCCGTCGATGCCGCGCCCGCGCGTAACAACATCTGGATGATGAAAAGGAAGTGGTATACAAGGTGGTATGGAAGAATGACGTAGTGGAGGTGGCAGAGGAGAGAGTCGGGCCTCGTTTCGCTGCCACTGCAAGTGGGAGTTGGAGTGGGAGTGGGAGTGTTGTTGACGAATATGCGGGTGGTTGGTGGGGCGAATCGTCGTTGATGGTGATGCGATATGGATAGAAGAACTCCCGGCTCGTGAAGCCGTTGTTGATTCAGCAAACCCGCACTCGCAGCTCGAACTCCGAATCGAAATTGAAAGCTAGACTCGGCTATGTCAAGGTCAATGTGGATATCGATGTCGGTGTCCCCATGATAGCACAACAGATTGACTTCTTGGATATGCACATGGAAATAGACGAAGACGGGGAAGTTTCGATGGAATTGGCTGCACTGATGAGTCTACATCTTCGTCTCCCTCTTCCGTTCTCAGTCCCCTCCTCTCTCCATGACCTCTCTGACGATCTTCTCCACGATCTTTCACCTCGGCCTCCTGCTCTCCAGGACGGGGGCGAATTGCGCTTCATGACTCTGAGGTGCCGGTGGAAGATGCGGAGGGAGTGTATGTGTTTGATGAGCCGATGTTGGGGGTCGGCTTGTTCCTGGTTTAACGAGCACCATGCCACCAGAGTTGTCTTTTGGGACTCGGAGTGATGGTGAGGAAAATCAACAATGAAGCTTGAAGAGATATCCATGGACTTGGCGAAGGAGACGGAGACGGAGAAGGCGCAGGAGAAGTGCCTTCGAGCTGCGAAGTCATAATTGTATTGTTTGCGGTTGTCCATTATTATTACCGGCCACGACGGGCACCTTCATTCCTGAAGGCCTGAAGGTGACCGGTGACCTTCGAGCCATGCTGATCGCGTTACTTCTGTTCCAGGGAAACCTGTCCTGGGCAAGCAACTGAATTCGTCGTTCCTCTCGATCCAGTTTGCTTCAAATAACACGGACCTGGTGTGGTGAGGAATTCCGTATCTCTCAGCGATTTTGCGAAGCTAACTCTTTGAGCTGCGTTCCTGAAGCATGTTGCCAGGAGAATTGACTGTGGAGATCGCCTGCAAGGTTGAACCTTGACCGGGAGATGCACGGAAATTTTCTCTCTGAGTACCGAAACAGATGCTCTCCTCCTCAATATCCTTACGTGTTCAATCCGAAGACAACAGGTCGCACCGTTTCGGCAACCCCACCGAGTCATGCCTGCCTCTCGTGCGTGAAGTTCACCGCTCTGGAGAGTGATTCCCATCTCTGGGCGTACATAAATAGTAACACTGTTTCGAATAGCCTCCATCTTCGTCCAAACTTCCTATCATCCGATCAATCCCCCCCCATCTTTATGGCTGTGGCGCCGATTTTAAGTCCAAGAGTGACCTCGGGGACCTCCCTTCCCCCGAGCAAAAGGTTATCTCAAGCTGAGGCATTCTCTCGTAATCACTGTAAATCAGAATCCCCGTCGATGACTCCACTCTCAAGCGCTCAGTGCATCTTCGTACAGACGGCCTGAATGCCGACAAGATCGCACTACTGTGGGAGCGACATCGACGATGATGACCATCCGGCAATGAACCATCCAGCATGATCTGAAGGTCAGTATTCATTGTGTTCTCCTACTGACTCCCCTCCATCGCCACTGTGAGGTTATTGTGATGCCCAAAGGTCGGTATGTTTGGTTTACGACCACTTAACTCCTTTTCGCTCAAATGCACTACTCCGTAGAACTTTATCAAGTCATGGGGCTTCCTCCTCCACGGTGCAAGTGAGACTTCTTCATTATCACCGGAGGCACGTAACTTCTGATTGCACTAGGACACGTCTCATATATCCATTCTCGGCTGCCTCAGAATACGACAAATCGACATTGTCTCAGCACATTTCCATTTGACTGACTTTGCATAGCATTTTACCCAGGCCGTGCCAGTGTGTCATTGGCGTAGTCTCATCATGCATCACCCCAACACGCTGGGCCGCGCCAAATACATCGTGATAAGTATATAAGATCAATTCGCAAACGCTTAGTTGTATCAACATGAAGCCTCGATCCGACGATGACTCGTTGGTACTCGAGCGAATGCTGATGAGTTCCGACGTAGCTGCGCTCATGATGGAGTCTTCTGTCTACGGTAAGTACTGTATTCCTGCGGCCCCCTTTCTAACTTATCTGTGATAGGACTCTATCTTGCCCTGTTTTGCTACAGTGTTCACGCCCTGAGTTGTTTGATGAAAGGCGCGGCGAATAGGTGGCCTCTTCTGTGTTTAGCCATTGTCCTCTTTCTCCTGATTACGTTGGTGAGGAATAATTTCACCGACGTGCCGCAGATTGCTTACGTCTTCTTCTCAGCATTGGATTTTACAAGCTTGGAACTTTTTCATGGACATATATATCCAGGTGCACGTCATACCGCCCCGTCCGATATTTTATTCTCGAAATAGATCAATTCTGATCGTCCAGAGGACTCTATTCGTGACAGTAACCGTGTTGGCTGACGGTATGTTTGTGAGCATTCATGTACTCTGTACTTGCGCTTGCTCCTGACTGTTCACATCAGACATATCGCCTCTTCCTCATCTGGGGGAGGAAGTGGTCGGTCATTGTTGTACCAGTGATATCTATGCTTAGTGTTTCCGGTGCGTCCACATTGAAACTCACCTCAATAATTGACTCCCGGTTGGATTTCAGTCACGGGCATTGTCTATTCGATCGTCCCGTCACCTTGGAGCATTCTCTTTGCAACCTACCTCACCACATTTGTGTCAGTATACCACCGGTCTCCACCTAGATATGAAGGCTGATACCGTCATCCAGAACGAATGTGTACATTACAGGTAGCTGAATCACATCTTACGCTTGAGAGCAAACAAACTGATGTGTCCCCCACTTAGCGATGATCGCTTTCAAAATTTAGAGAAACAATCAAATCATGGTCAAATTAGGATATCCCGGGATAACAGTGAGTTACGCGACGACATCAATATCCTGTTCATCTCCGAACTGACAGATTCTGTCAGTCTGTCATTCCCGTTCTGGTAGAGAGTGCTAGCATACACACGTACGATCTCTCACTAGGCTGCTATCATCGTTGCTGATAATAGCATGTGCTGACAAAGCCTGTCGGTTGCTGGAACGCTCATCATCGACTTTGTCACGACCCGGGTTGAGAGTCTTGACTCCGTATTTGCTGAATGCACGCAACCAATGGTAAGACTGTCCTATGAAATCTGCCAATGCTCTCCATGTGCTGATTCCACACCAAGTTGGCTCCGATGGCAGTAAGTCCCAAATCGCCCCATGGTTCAGCTTTCGATGTACTACTGACATCGTATCATATTTGCCAGGGGATCACATATTCCCTTCTGATCGTACTGGTTGCGCAAGGGCGTAGCAATGACGACTTGAATAGAACTGTGACCTCTACTCTTGTTTTCCACTGTCACGGCGCCGCTTCGACATCAGACATCCCGGATGCAGCCACCGATGCAACCGCTGATTTTGAGCCTTGAAATTGAGTCAGCGGATGACTTATTCTTCGGGAGAGGAGAACCTGAACATTCGAGCCAGCGTCCTTCATGTCGTGAGGCCATAATGGAGTGCAGGTTATATGGTCATTCGCGCGGTCGATTATGTCAAGCGAGGTAGATGACGGGCATCAACATCCACAGGGCAAAACCAGATATATTGTACAGACAGATACGGACCATATTAATTATACACATAGACCGCATTCGAGATGGTAATCACAATATTCCAGTCCCAAGAAACTCTTGATTCCCCACCGCAAGCCCACGAACTTCATCCTGGACACACCTCCGTGCGCAATCGTTCGAGTTAGGTTGGTCCTGTACCGATACCATCGTGGATGCTGGGACGAGGAGCAGAGACGGGTAGCCCTCCGAGTCACAAGTTGAGCGTTGAATGGGTGAATGGAGTTGTTCCATAGACGGGTGAGCCGGTAAAGTTGGTTTTGGAGATTTGGATGTTAATTACACTGGGTTTAACGTTTAACAGCGGTGTAGCCAACTGCATAGGTAGAGGTAAAGAGAGACGGCGTATACAAGGTTGTAGGCCACAGCTCGAACGCCAGAAAAGGTACAACTGTAAACGATTCGGAGACTTGAGACACAGGTGACGGTCTGAAAGGGAAGCTAATAAGCCTGGTTGCTAGCAAATACAATTATGACTTCGCAGCTCGAAGCCACTTCTCCTTCTCCTTCTCCTTCTCCGTCTCCCTCGCCGAGTCCATGGATAACTCTTCGTCATCGATCTTCAATCACCATCACTCCGAGTCCCAGAAGACAACTCTGGTGGCATGGTGCTCGGTAAACCAGCAACAAGTCGAAACGTGACATCAACTCAGCAAGCACATAACACTCCCTCCGCATCTTCCTCCGGCACCTCAGAGTCATGAAGCGTAATTGGCCCCCATCCTGAAGAGCAGGCGGAGGTGAAAGACGGTGGAGAGGACTGGAAGAGACTCGGGGGTCATGGACGTAGGAGAGAACCGAGAAGGGAAGAGCGGCGTCGCCAATTCCATCGAAACTTCCCCTCTACATCCATTCACATATCTAGCAGGTCAATCGGATGCAATATCATGGGGACACCGACATCGACACGGACGTTGACATCGCCGAATCTAACTTTCAATTTCGATTCGGAGTTCGAGCTGCGAGTGCGGGTTTGCTGAATCAACAACGGCTTCATGAGCCGGGGCAGGGGGGCCTTCTATCCATATCGCATAACCATCAACCATGATTCGCCCCACCACCCACCCGCGTATTCGTCAACAACACTCCCACTCCCACTCCCAACTCCCAACTCCCACTTGCAGTGGCAGCGAAACGAGGCCATACTTATCCCTCTGCCACCTCCACCAAGTCATCCTTCCTTACTACCTCGTATACCACTTCGTTTTCATCATTCAGATGATGTCACGCGAGGGGCGGTGGTGATGGCGGCGGCGGCGGCCCATCCCTCTCCCCATCCTCGTCCCACCGTTGCCCTTGCCCTTGCTTTTCCCTCTCCCTCCTTCTGCGCTAGCAGCTACACCGGGCGTTCGTGTTATCGTGGATGTCATCGTGCCTCAACCGCCAGCAACTCGTATTTCCCCCAACAGACTCGGAGGTGGACTCGGCCACAACAGACTCGGGCATAGACGCGGATTGTCGTTGGGACCGGGAGAGTGATATCGGCGTACATAATTGGCGTGGGTGGGCGAGAGTGAGACTGACGGTGAAGAGCACTGGCCGCTACTAGTACCCCTCCTGACAGCGACGACAGCACCGGAATCGACGCTGGCACCGCTCAATTGTTGTTGATCGTTGATCTTGCGGTCGTCGTTCTTGTGAGAACAAGGAGGACGTGTGTGTCACCATCCTGTCCATCTTCCACATCTTCATCCACGCTGACCTCCCCTCAATCAATTCCAATCACACTTGCGCCCACTCCGAGTCAGTGTCTCATACCCCCCCTCCTAAGTCAACGCTTCCTCTTCCTACTCGCAGGCCAAGCCATTATTCGTATTGGTACCAGATACCGGGGAGATCAATGCGGCAGGAAGGTTGAGCTGCATTATGATGAGAAGCCTCGTCCCCCTCCTCGTCCATCTCCTCCTCGTCAACGTCAACGGCGGCGGCAGCGGGTGCGGGTGCGGGGGACAACAACTTCAGCCTCGATTCCGACGTTGGGGGCTCCCAGTCGTTAGTCGTTATTGCCGTGCTCGGATCCGGGTTTAAAGCCGAGTTGCTGTGGGTAAGTAGTAGGGGAATCTGCTTGGCCAACAACGGCGACGATACCAATAGCGCAGGAGGAAGAAACAGGCGCTAGTGGTGGTGGTGGCGGTGACGTGATGATGGTATTATCACTGATTATACCATCGCATCATCTTTAACTTCAGCTCGACTTAAACAGGTCCTGGACCGGGACCGTGAGAGGGATGGATCATGACGCACGACGGGTTATACTACGCCAGACGGTATGCCTCATACACACCCAGATACGGCAACGGCTACGGAGATCTAGACAGACATCCGTTGTGGCTGTGGGGTAAATGTGGTGCGGGCGCGGTGATTCTGGCGTAGGCGTTATTGGGTTCGATGGCTTTGGTATCGTCACTACGGGGGACGAGGACGAGGACGTTGGGTGGTGCGCTGGGGTAGTGCTGCTACGTGTGTGGTCGTGAGTATTACAGTGTGTCCGATGGCGATGCGGAACGTTCGGCGGTAGGAGGTGATGGAATTGCGAGTAGCCAGAGCTTGGTCTTCGAGTTTGTGGATGCGATGGAGACTGTTTGTATGTCCAAATTGGGGGAAGAGGATGGAGACGGGTATGGGAGGGTTCTGTGACGAAACGAGATGAGACGGTTGGAAACGGAGTTTGGGAGTTTGGGAGGACGGAGGAGAGAAAGAGACGCACCAGGATAGGCGAAATCAAATGATATCCCGTGTCTACGCTACACCTCTCCGTCCCGCTCAGCATCCTCCAGTAGGCGAATTTGCTTGGTTGCTCGTCTCAACATCAGTCTGACGATTTCGAACTTGCGATGACAGGTGGGAGATAGGCGTCTTATTCGTTCAACCATTGGCCATATGGATTCTGAGAACGACTGGGGGGAACGGTGCAGAGCTTCGGAGGCTATGATGGGATGAAGAATGCATTAATGAGCAAACGCTCGTGTAGCTAGCCGACCAAACTTACGGTGAGTGAGGGTTCCGGATGCGTAAGAACGGGCGGCGGCAGCAGCAGCTTGATATTGGTGTTGGTTCCGGCTGTGCTTGGATTGGGAATGCGAAGGTGGGGTTCAATATCAATATTGGAGGGAGAAGACGTAGCTGCGATCAAACGGGATCAGAACGTTGTGGACGAAGGAGAGAGCAGGACGTACCAGGACAGCTGAGGATATTAAGCGTCCACACTCTACGCCTCTCCGACTCACTTGACGACCTTCCTGTAGACGCGAATTTGCGTTGGCTGCTCGTCACATCATCAGTCTGAAGCTGTCTGCTTCGATTTTGAACGGGTTGTGTCAATCCGGCGTAGGATGGCTAGAGGGAGATAGGCAGCTTGCTCAGTCTATCATAGATGTAAGGGCTCTCATAGCAACTGGGACCGACGGCGTAGAGACTCGGTGGATATGATAATCTGAGGAACTGGTAAACGTGGTGTAGCTAACCGACCAAAGTTACCGTGACTGGCGCTTCGAGGTCGAAGACAACCCAATGCTTGAGCCCATAGAAGCAGAGACAGGCAGAAGGGATATCCATGGGAGTGAAAGCATCATGGGCGTTGGTGAAGACATTCGTGCGCGTCGGGATGCCCAAAATGGGGAGGCTACCAAGCAAGTCAAAATAGCCGAACGATGGCCGATCCTTCGCCCTTCCGATGACAGCGCTCTGCAGCACCACCCTCAGTCGATGGCACCGACGGTCTCTATCCATCTTCTCCTCGAAAACACGCGTGGAAGCGGATTCCTCTTCGACGTCCAATGGCAGCCAGGATTCCGGTGGATTCGTCTTCGGCATCAACGCGTGATATGACTGTAAGTTTTTTGTCTGCCTACGCGTAAGGCACGCTTACAGATGCCTCCGACGGTCATGATCCATTTACGATCCAGGTCATTCTGAGGTCGCGCATCCTAAATTGCTTCCCCTCGGACGAAAAACCGCATTGAAATTATGACCTCAATAGGCAGATACCGGAGGCTGTTGGCCGACTTTGGGAAGGATAGAGGGAGCGCAGGAGGTGGTTGATAGAGGTGGCACCATGACGAAGTACGTTCGCTGTGTGTTCTCTTGGTTACGCCCGTCCTCCATGCATGCTAATTTGCTTCATTCGGGGTAGAAAAGTGTCAATGGCCTTACACCTGGTTCTCAGCGATCTTGGTACGTTTTCATCGTCTCCCTTCCTCCTCTTCCCGCCACTTATATTGTGGCAGAACTCCTCCCTTTTCCATCGCCCCCTTGAAGCTTCGGCACCCTCCTCATCGCCAGAATAGCTTTGCAGTCGTTCCATTATAATTGCCGTCACGCTGTCGTGCCTGCCTTTCTATGCAGCTTCTACTGAATTGGTGTTGATTGATGCGTGATATGTGGAAGCTCTCTGCACTGGCGCTACCATGTCCTTCAAGCTTCAAGCTTCGATGAATCATAAGTGGAGCCCTTATCTGATGTCAGATTCCCAATTTTCAACATACCATAATGGATCGCAAGCGTAGGTGCATGACCATCCGTGAATTGTCTTCGATCACCGACATCTCACAGCATGTCCACTTCTGTAACAGCCTCGCCATGCGATCCTTCGAATCTGAATCGTTGTACGAGACTCTAGCTTTGTTCATCGTTCCATCAAGCTCTCGAACACCGATACGCCGATGCTCAATTCAATGGCTTTGATGTGGCGTCGTTGGCGCAGTCTCGTCGCCGTTCTGTTCTATTGCTTAAATCATCCTCGGCTGTGTGACCTTCATCTCCACGAGTATATAAGGTCGAGTAACACTCACGATGTTGTAACATGCAACCTGACCTTGTTTTTGAGCGGGAACTATTAATCATTAGGTCCGAGGTAGCCGCGCTCTTGACGGAGTGCTCAGTCTACGGTAGGTGCTATGCTCGTGCTTCTCTATTTCTGGCTTATCCACGCTAGGACTCTACCTCGCTCTATTCTGTTATAGTCTTCATGCCCTCTGTTGTTCGATGAAGGGCGCGTCAAACAGATGGCCCCTTCTGTGTATCGCTATTGTTCTCTTTCCCCAGATTACGCTGGTGAGTAACAATATCTATTGATGCAACGCAGAGTTCTTATGTCGTCCCAGCACTGGATTCTACAAGTCTGGCACTTTTTCTTTTTCCTGTATGTCCGACTCGATGCAAAACTGTCATATCCAGTTTCCTATCGTCTCCTCAACGCAACCACGACCATCCAGAGGGTCCTTTACATTGCAGCTACTTTGGTAGCCGACAGCATGTTTGTGAGTAGTGTGTATACTCCCAGCTACTTCTCACGACATATCAAATCAGACGTATCGCCTCTTTCTCGTCTGGGGGAGAAATCGGGTCGTCATTATTTTGCCAGTGATTTCAATGCTCAGTGCTTCCGGTGCGCCCACCTTCACTATTGCCTCGTTATAATCATTGATCGCTGGTTGGATATCAGTCACATTTGTGCTCTTGTTGATGTTTCCGTTCCCTCTGAAATCTCTCAACCAGTTTTATTTCTCGCGTGACATGCCTCTCTTTACAACCTACCTCACCACATTTGTGTGAGTATGCTGCCTATTTCCTCATCGAACATGTGCTGAGCCTGATGCATAGAACAATTAAAATGCCTACATCACAGGTACCGGGATCACCCCTTGCAAGTAGAGCGAAACTGAAAAGCTCCCCCCCCCCTTAGCGATGATCTCTTTCAAAATATGGCGAAATAATCGGGCCATGGTCTCGTTAGGACATCGTGGATTAACGGTGAGTCTTTTGACATGGTATTATTTTCGGGGCTGACAGGCTTTGGCAGTCCGTGATTCCGATCTTGATAGAGAGTGCCGGAATATATACGTATGATCTCTCACTAAGCCAAGCCTCGTCTTTACTGACCTTAGTGTCTGGTGACCTAGCGTTTCAATCGCTATCACATTCATCATCAGCGTTGCCCTCAGTGCGGGTGTCCTCGACATTCAACAATACTGGCTTGCTGCATCCGTGCAACCAATGGTACGTCTTCCTAATCTCCGAAATCCTATTGCATGTGTGCTAATCGCATGTAAAGTTGATTCCGATGGTAGTGAGTCCGGAGTCACCCTCAATTTCTAAATCCGCTAACGGCACTATGATGATGACACTTCCCAGGGGATCGCCTATTCTCTCCTGATCGTACTGGTCGCTCGAGGGCGTGACAGCCATACTGTCCATCAAACTGCAATCTCTAGCCTTGCTTTCCATGGCCACGGCACTGCAGCGTCGGTACCAGATATTCCAGATGCAGCCGCGGACGCCGAGACTGACTTCGAGCTGCGAAACCCCTCAGTGGATGACTCGAGTATCAGCAGAAGAGCCCTTGACTATCCAAGACAACGCCCCTCGAGTCGAGAGGCCATGATGGCATGAGCGGTGCGTGGATATTCCTACAGACTGAGATACGGACCGTACACGGACAGATACATACAAATCTTGTAGTCGAGGTTGCAATTGCAATATTCCCACTGAATTCGAAATCTGTTGCAAGTCTACGCGAACTCGCTAGCTCCGAACATCGCTCCTCCGAGTCCTCCCTTTTTCAGCGTCGGCTCCTTCTCCCCTTCCTCCCTTGCTCTTCGGCTTCTTCCTGATTGTCCAGCGGCAACCGAGGCCACAACGTTAATGCCAACGCACGATACGCATCACGGAGCGCACACTCAGCGAACACACCGCTCCCCTATTCGTCGACCTCCTTCTCAATCCCCCGGACTAAGGATTCGCCTCCCGTGGAACAAGGTGGTGGCGGTGTTGGTGGTCGAGGAGGAGGCGTGGTGATGGCGGCGATGGCGATGGGATTAACATCTTCATCTTCGATCACCTCAACTTGAGAGAGAGGTTTGTTTAACCGTACGAGCAGTTCGTCTGTCTGAAATACGCGAAGCCGACGTGAACATTGGGATGAGGTAGTCTTGAGCATGAGCAGTTCCGGCTCCGGCTAAGGTGTCGGCTAAGGCTGGCATTGGCATTGGCATTGGCATCGGTATTGATGTTGGTCCCCCTTCCCCTTCCTTCACATTCCCACTCGGCGTACTACGCGCTCGACGACACAAACGAAGGCGAACGAGAAGGATAGATATCGTCCACCAGCTCCGCCTCTGCCCCCGCCCCCGCCTCCCACTACCACCACCGGGGATACCACCCTCAGCTATGCCCACCTCCTCATCTTCCTTGTCCTGCTCATCCTTGTCCTCCTTGTCATCGATGTCGACTTTGATGTTTACCCTCGTTGTCACCAGGCTGCGACAAACCGAGTCTCAGCGTCGACAATTCCGGATTCAGACTTGGGTCTTTGCATATAGCTGGTGGGTCGAACTATGCAGCCGTTGGGGCGGTGAGGGGGACGGAGAGAGAGAGTAGAGGATGGGAGCCGAAGTTTCGACGCCACCAGATGATAATTACGACGGTTTCGAGAGGGTTGGTATCGGGTTGAACTGGGTATGGAATATGTGATTGATTTCGGAGGTCACCTGCGCTGGTTCCGGTCTTGTTTGAATTGAGGATGCGAAGGTGGGGAATAGCTGTGAGAAAACGAGATCAGAGGGTTGTAAACAGAGGTCTCAAGGGAGAGATGGATGGACAGAGGAGGAGAAGAGGACGAGGAAGCGGAGGGAGAAGGAAGAGAGAACGAGAACGTACCTGGATAGGCGAGGTCAGAGGATATCCCTCGTCTCTCATTCCCATTCTACACCTTTACGACTCACTCAACACCCTCTGGTAGACGAAAATTCGCTTTTGCTTCTCGTCCCATCATCAGTTTGACATTGTAGCTTCAGTTTCGTGTGCATGAAGTCTAGCGAACCTGGGATTGCAGGTGGAAGTCGGCGTCTCGCTCAGTCGAGCACGGATGTAAGGATTCTCATAGCGACTGGGACCGACGGCATAGAGACTTGGAGGATATGATAGTCTGATGAATTGGTAAACGTCGTGTAGCTAACATACCAAACTTACCATGGCTGAGGCTTCGAGCTTCGAGTCCGAAGACAAATCTGTCGCACACGGCCGGTGTTCTCGAGAAGAGAGACGATAGAAGCAGAGATAGCCATAGAATGTTCTAGCTCACTTGGACATCCATAGCAGTGACTAGTGAAGGCGTCATGGGCGTTGGTGAAGATGCCAAGCAAGTCAAAATAGCCGAACGATGGCCGATCCGGCGAACCCCTTCTGTCATCATCAAGACACACTCTGCTCCCCGACCACTCTGTAATGGTCTCTATCAACGGGCTCTTTTCTCGAAACTCAGTACTCACCACCCATTGCTACCGATTCGCCCTCTCCAGGGACAAACAAGGTCTAGTAGGGTTGACTTTCTCTCAGGCAAGACATTCGTCTTCGAAATTGTCGGGTAGTATGACCAGTACTGTGGGTTTGGCCAATGCCTACGTGTACAGTATCCCTACTAGTACTTATATCTTATACAGCCATGGACCGTCTACAATCCCAGCCCAGCTCAGCAATCCCGGCCCAGATCAGCTCTCGACGTGCTCGCAGCTCAAGCGCTCAAGCGCTCAAGGCCTATGGATGCGCGGCTCCCGAGGGTCGTTGAGCGTCTCGCAGAGGGATAGAGGGAGCGCAGGAGCTGGTTGATAGAGGCGAGCTCGTGAGGATGTACGTTTAAGTTGGCTTTCACGCTCGTCTTCCGTGCTCATTCGCTTGCTCCAGTGTCAACTAGCTCGTTGTGTACCTCTTATCTTCGTCGATCGTGATGTTCCCAGTCATCGTCGTCGCCGTAGTCTTCCTCTTCCTCCTCCTTGTCCCTGCACATCGTGTAGTACCGCAGCACCAGCACCTGCATCAACAGCATGTCATTATACAAGAGGCTATTAGTGCGGTGAGGCGAAGGAAAAGGATCGGAAGCTGGAGAACGATGTAGGCAGAAGGTACGTGGCACCCTCCCTCTCCCTCTCCTTTTCCCAGAGTTCTCCTTGTTCATCTCCGCCTTTTTTCTTCCTTACGGCCTCCCCTTCGCATATCTTCGTTTCTCTTTTTCATTCTACGTGTATATGCAGCCTAGATGAAATTCATACACCCATCGATGGTACTTTTTCTACTCGCAGCCTCGATCATGGTCATAATCATCCTCCTCCCGCCTCACCCACGTCCACGATTTTCACTAGTTTTGGACCGTTTTATGTTCCCCTTTCGAACCCCATCCCATGTACGGAATCCTCCGAACTCGCTAGAGACGACCACGTCTCCTACATGATCCATGTCGGACCGCACCGCCAGCTTGCATCCATCGACGGCGACGAATCCATCCTAATATTCATTATCCCGGCTTGCTTTCTCATCCGATCATCTACCACATGTTGATAAATTCCCTTTGACGGCTTCCCTGTACGGTTGTAATACATATGTCAACCAAGCGTACCGCCTCCTGTATCCACGAAGAAGCTGAAGCTAAGGCCAGAGAAGGACAAGACGAGGATGCAGTCAGTTGATTGTCCTCGACTACGATTTTGCGCACGGCTTGATGTTGGTGAGATTGCGTGGAGGGTTTGCGAGATGAGGTCGTTGGGATAGCGTTCGAGATCCATGGGAATGGACTAATGTGATTACGATCTCAACTACAGTCTATGTAGTTATGGTGGTATCTCAGCTGTATGAATGTGTTATTCAAATGTTTGGCTTGTCTCCATGGACGTTCTATCATCTACCTTGCTTGACAAGACCGACCGCAGGAAGGTCCCCGCGCCTTCATGCAAGTCTAGCCTCTCGACTCGAAGGACGATGCCTGATGAATGCCTCATCGACAGAGAAATTTCATAGCCCAAAGTCACTCCTCGCAGCTGCCTTCACATCTGGAATATCCGACTTCGAAACGGCACCGTGATCATGGAAAACATCGCAAGAGGTAGCCGTTTCAGTTACGGTATCGTCGTCGCGACCTCGAGCAACGAGGACAATCAGCAGCGAATACGTGATCCCCTGCGAAATCCGATACGGTCTTAGTAGATTGAAGAGCTGATGTCAACCGCAAGGGACTCACTACCATCGGAATCAACTTGACCATGCACAATTAGCACCGTGACATAGCGATGATTGATACATACATCACATAGGAATGAGTCGTACGTACCATTGGCTGCGCGGATGTACTGTATACAGCGCTCAGACTGTGAATGGGACTCGCGATGAAGTCGGTGATGATTGTGCCAGCGATTGACAGACTTGGTGATGAACACAGTTATTATTAGTTATCAGTAAAGATGTAGATGTGGCTTCCATGGAGAGGGATGCATACGTGTATATTCCGGCGCTTTCGATCAGCATGGGAATGATGCGCTGACAAAGGCTGTTAGTTCTGAGATCAAGGTGATCGGGGAGCTCACCGTTGTTTGGCAGTATCCTAACGAAGCCATCGTCCGATTGTTTCTCCAAATTTTGAAAGACATCATCCCTAAATGAAGCAAATTGGATTTTTATCATGATCAGTGTCTCCTCGAATACAAGGGACGATCAGACTTATGTACCTGTGATGTACGAATTTGTTCTGGACGACGGGATCATCAGCTTCTGTTCTACGCGCAAATAGGAGTTATACCGACACGAAAGTGGTGAGGTATGTCGCAAAGAGCGGCAAATTATGCGAGAAAGCGGGGGGCAAGTGAAGATCGGGCGGTTGGGGGGAAATCGACAGCACGATCAACGTGGCTGATATTCATTCAAACGTCAGCGCTTCAGAAGCTGAGGGAGGATTGGTTGGGTGTACGCACTGGAGGCACTAAGCATCGAAATCGCTGGCAAAATAATGACTGACCACTTCCTCCCCCAGACGAGGAAAAGGCGATAAGTCTGATCCAATGCACCAGTGAGGAAAATGGAGCTGAGAGGACGTGAATAACTCACGAACATGCTGTCAGCCAACACAGTTGCTGTAACATATAGCGCGTTCTGGATCGCATCGATGGTCGAAGGAATATGTAGCAGTCGGACGAAGTGCGGATCCGCTGTGGCACTGACGAAAACGGTGCAGGCTTGTAGAATCCAGTGCTGCGAGGTCGACGCTCGACATGAGCAGTTGTCCCGGCCTACATCAACGCTGCGACATGCACGCACCGAGGTAATCGTTAGAAAGAGCGCGATCGCGACAGACAGAAGAGACCATCTGTTCGACACGTCTTTCATCGAGTGACACAGCGCGTGAAGACTTGCACAAAAGAGCGGCACGTAGAGGCCTAGCAAAGCAATGATAAGATGCGAAGATCGAAATGCAAATGGAGTCCGTACCATAGGTGGAACCCTCCATCAGGAGCGTAGCCACTAGTCCGCTCAGCAAAACTTGGTCCATGGCCGAATTGTCGGGGTTGAGTATAAAGTTAATGCGGATGGATATGACGAGGCATCTGTGAATCTACCTTATATACTCAAGGGATGAACATGACGTCTCGGAGCATGATGTGAGTGATCGGCGGCAACGAGACTAAACAATACAAGGCTCGAACGGAGTCAGCGTCATCGGATTGGGCAACATAGGCATCGGCCACGAAGCAGCTTGAACAAACTTAGCTATTTAAAGCGTAGAGAGGGCTGCATGTCAATCAGAGAGATTGTGAATGATGGTGTCCGAGCGCGACCAGAAGTGGTG
Source organism: Pleurotus giganteus (assembly GCA_032158425.1). Classification (NCBI taxonomy): domain Eukaryota; kingdom Fungi; phylum Basidiomycota; class Agaricomycetes; order Agaricales; family Pleurotaceae; genus Pleurotus; species Pleurotus giganteus. The sequence continues at coordinate 1,830,644 of JAPEHR010000012.1, forward strand.
ATGATGATGAAGTTCGAATTGCGCCGTGTACGATCAGGAAGCCAGGAAGCCGGTTGACTCGTAAATTCTGTGGTAGGACGTCACTGAAAAAAACTGGGATGCGCATGTGAAGCCAGCGTCCACAGAGCAGACGGCTCAACCTTCGAGGCGAGGACTTAGTCATCGTCACTCTAGGAGCAGTGCCTGGAGCGCGGGACAGTGAAGCCTACAGACAAAGGGGAATTGATCGGGACAGATGGGGGCTGGACGAAAATCGAGGCTTCTCGAGATGTCGTCCCTGATAACCTACTAATAGTCCAGAGAAATGATCACTCTCCACAGCAGCGAACCGTACGCACCGAAGGCAGCCTAGCATCCCACGCCTGCAGCGGGGAAAGACTGCATCATCATTCCGAGCACTGGAACGCTGGCGTGAAAGGGCTCCATGGAAACTTTTACCAGGCACGAACAAAGATCGTAGCTCTGATGCGAAGAAGCTACAGAATCCAGATATCATGAATGGGAGCATCAAGATGAGCGCAATGGGCGGCTTAACTTGGACTCACCGGCATTGGCAAAGACCACGTTGGAGTTGACGCGGACGACCGAATCGGCAGGCGAACAGAACGAGAACTCAATCAAGCATCATGCATCATGCGCAACCGGTCATCACGATGATGAGTTTGTAATCTGACTCTGATATCAGGTGGGGATGGAGCATCAAGACGGCTACTCACAAGGGGAGTTCGGCACATCATGCATCACGAACCATCCATAGAGCTACGAGAGCTGAGTTGGGCCAGGATTGTAGACGGCTTATGACTGGCTCGAATATCAGTAGATATTCGTTATGCGTAGGTAATTAGACAAACTGAGAGACATACTACCCGTCGATTTCAAAGACGAAATCATTCAAACGACTGAACCATGATTGGGTTTCGAGGTCAAAGACGAGTCTGGTGCCACGCGTGTTGAGAGTATTCAAGAAGATACCGAGTACCGAGGATAGAGAGACCGTCGGCGTTACTGACTGAGAGGTAGGCTGCAGAGAAGGATCGGCCATCGTTCGGCTATTTTGACTCGCTTGGCAGCTTTCCTCCTTTGGGCATGCCGACGAATTCTCTTCACCAACGCCCATGATGCCTTCACTAGTCCGTGTATGTGGGCTCGACATTTACGGGTTCTACTCCCGTTCTCTGCTTCTATGGGCTCTCTTCTCGAGAACACCGACCGCGAGCAACGGTTTTGTCTCGACCTCGAAGCTTCAGTCATGGTAAGTTTGGTCGGTTAGCTGCAGGACGTGGACCAATTCCTCAGACCATCATAGTGTAGGTATGAAATGCGAACGGAAGGCTTTCAAGAAGCCGAAACCGATGCCGAGGATGGGAAGGAAGCGAGAGATCAATTAAGATCTCTGCAGCGCGCGGGAGGTACTCGAAGGCTCAACTCAACTCGGGGGGGGGACTCTCTCTGTGCTCGGATCTGATTCTATTTTTGTACGAATGAACAAACTTATATACGAGGCTTGTGTACCAGTATGTACACAATCCAATGCCTCGGGTACATAGTACCTCGAGGCTGGAAGTAATACCTAACCGAAGTCATGTACAAGTAAGTAAATTCGTACAAAACACCTACGTAAACGGACACAACACCTACAATAGCCTCTGAGTCTCTACGCCATCATGCATCAGTGCCAGTCTTTATGAGAATCCTTACATCCGTGATCGACTGAGCGAGGCGCCGACTTCCACCTGCAATCCCAGGTCCACTCAGCCTGGACTCCCCGCACATCGAATCAACGCGAATGGGCAGACGGACGAGTAGACAAGCAAATTTTCGTCTACTAGAGGGTGTTGAGCCAGTCAGAGAGGCGTAGAATAGAGATGGGGGACGCGTGATATCCTAACCTGTCACTGGTAGTACGTACGTCCCACTCTCCTCCTCTTCCTCCTCCGTCTACAACAGTCTGATTCCATTTCAGCGCTGCCCCATCTTCTTCCTCCAGTACTGAACATCCCATCGTCGCATTCCCAATTCAAACAAGACCGGAACCAACACCATCACCAACCCCACGCTGCTGCCGCTGCCGCTTCTTGCGCATCCTCTACGATACCACAACCTCCCCGTATCCCTCAGCCGAATGCAGCGCTCTGCATCAATTGCACGGCCAAAGCAAATGCGCGTCTACTTGAGGTTGTTGAGCGAGTCGGAGAGGTGTAGAGTAGAGATGATGGATGCGGGATATCACCAGACTTCGCCTATTCTGGTATGGGTACGTCTCTTCCTCTCCTCCGTCCGCCCTTCCTCCAAACCTCCGTTTACGGCCTTCTCATCTCGTTTCATCGCAGCCCTCCTTCCTATCTCGTCTCCGTCTCCTTCCTCTAATACCAAGCCCCCCTTCTCGTCCCCAACTCCAAGACCCGGGCCAACACTAACATTAAGTTGCCGCCGTCGCCGCTCACACATCCTCTGCGATACCTCACGCTCTGTACACCCCTCACCGCCGCTGAACGCTCCGCAAAATGCCCAGCCATAGCCGTATTACCGCAACGCTCCACCCAACGTCCTCGTCTATCATCGTCCTCGCGTCAAAAACAAGCTACAAGAACAACGAACCAAACTCTATTATTAGCAGCGTCATTCCCTTCATCGTCAGTATCGGTACTGATCACCCTCGCCCTAACGCCTACATGGAAATCGCTGCACCCACCGGTTTTCCTGTTCATCTCCATGTCTGGATGTGTTTGCGGAATATCGTCTGGCGTCGCAGAAAGCATCATATCATCCTGCCGCTCACTATTTCCCTTCACGATCCCCATCCCGCTCACTATCCCTATATCTCGCTGTTGCCACCACCGGCGGTGCCGACGAGGATGAGGATCAAGACGAGGATGAGAGCACCAACACGATGCCGCTCACCCTTCAGCTTTCCTTGTTCCCAGCGTATGCTGTCGGTATTGAACGTAGCGTATCCGAACGTTAATAATTAGAGCAGACGCAGATGCGCGCAGGAAGATAGATGCATATGGGGATGAATGCGGTTAGTAGGAAGAGGAGAGGTATGAGCGGGGTGAGTGAGCGCGAGCGCAGCCGTGGTTGGGATCGAGAAGAGATTGGGATAAGGGATGGGGATGAGGATGAGGGAGGGAATGGGAATTGGGGGAATTGGGAGTAGGAGAAGAGTGCTAATGCAAACGCCCACGCCAGCGCCAGCACCCATCCTACACAGCAGCGCCAGAGCCCAGGTTGCGAAGAATAGACGCCAGCGAAGTAGAAGTCATTCGAGGTCGAGGAGCTACTCGAGTAGGCACGGATGTGTTGAAGATACCACGTCCCACTGCCACCTGCCATGTCCCACCGCCGCCACCTGCCTAGTATCGTCGTCATCGTTCGCTCGAACTCGAAGCTGAACTCGGCGAAAACGAGTGGCAGCTGGATTTGTTCACACCTGAAGCCGGAGATGAAAGCTATAGATACAATCAACATCGAAGTCGACGCTGACATTGAAGCTTGTTGTCGCTGCCTGCCGCCATCGCCGCCGCTCCAGATGTTAACGAGGAGGATAAGGAGGATAAGACGGGATTTTCAGCGAGAATCCGACGGAGGAGAATTTGAATACTCGGATAAATTACTAACGAAAGTTGGAGACAATCAATGTCCCGCATTGTCTATACATTTATTCATATCATATGTGGGGAATTACCTACAAGAAGTCATCACGCCTCCTCGTCTCTCCTGGTGCATAAGTCGTCGGGGGAGAAATTGTGCCACTCGAAATTGGTCCGTTTATCTGCAGCTGTGTCTGGAATATCCGATTGTGACTCAATGTCGTGTTCGCGAAAGGCAAGAGTAGAGATTGCGGTGCGATGCAATGTGTGATTGTCACGGCCTCGCGCAACCAGTACAATCAGAAGGGAATATGTGACCCCCTGAGAAGTTTAATACAATGTTAGCAAACCGAACAGCTGCAGTCGGCGTGGGACTCACTACCAGCGGAACCAACTTCACATGGAATTAGCAGAAGGAGAGCGATGATACACTAGATAGGACATCATACCATTGGCTGTGTAACGGATGCAAATAGATCGGTGTGCATAGACGGATCGAAGACCAAGCTGATGATGGTCGTGGCAGCAATCCCCACACTTCATCAGACCGCTATTATCAGAAAAGATTATGCTTGCTTTAGTGAGAGGTCATACGTGTATATACTGGCACTCTCTATTAGAATTGTAATTGTGGACTGACAAATGTGTCAGCTCTGAGATGGACAAGATATCCGTGTCATTGGGATACTCACTGTCAATCCAGGATGTCCTAGCTTGACCATGGCTCGGTTGTTTCTCCAAACTCTGGAAGAGATCATCGCTAAAGGGGAGTTTATCCAGTTTTTCTTATTTGCAGGGGACGATCCAGTTACCCGTGATGTATACATTCGTTCTAGAGCACACAGTCAGCCTTCATTTCTAGGTGCAGATCAGTGATACACTGACACAAATGTGGTGAGGGATGTTGCCAAGAGCAGTAAATCCATTGGTATGGGAGTATACAACAGTCCCGGAAGGATCCAAAAGACAATCAACGCGACTGTAATCCATCCAAAAGTTAATAACCGAGACGACTCTGAATGTGGACCCACAGGAAGCGACAAGCATCGATATCACTGGTAAAACAATAACTTGGAGGTGAGGGCCATTGCGCAGCATGGCAACACGGGTCCGTTTAGCACGCGTGAGTATGCGGCAACTCGGCATGGTCTCTGGCTGAGTTTGGGCGCTTAGTTTCACCCACGGAGTTGCTTCCGTTCGTGTCGTCGGCAACCAAGACTGCCCTCTCCTCGGCCACTCGCTTGGAGACAGCACGGCCACCCTTAACGGCTAGGATTTCAAGCTGAACGAGGTTCCTCTGAGCACGCAATACTCGGTACGTGTTTGTCTCCTCCTCATACCAGTCTGCTCACCTTTGCTTTCGATGTGCGCCCAACCTCACCTCGCTGTCAACATCATTTCCGAGAAGGTAACGGGCTTTAGGCTGCGATATCCAACAGAATGCTCCTGACACTCTCAACGCTTAGTGTCCAATATGAGGCTTGTCATGAAGGACAGCAGAATAGCTCTCGCAGACTTATGTGCGTATATCCAAAGCTCTTTTCGTGGTTTCTTACTAATCAGACTACTTGTGTAGATACTGACATGTCCCGCTCTGCATCCATCGCCAACGAAGCCAGAGAGCATGGCCTGTCTGCTGGGGGCAAGTTCATCATAACTCCCGACGCTGAACAGGTTTGCGGTACCATCGCCCGCGATGGTCAAATCGATCCTTTCGAGGAAGTTGGTGGTGTGGTTTTGGCTAACGCTCGGTCAATGGGATCGTCAGGATGTTACGAAGGGCGAGGACAACTCTAGTACGTATCACAAGCCGTTCAAGTGTACTCCGATTGACAGTTTGCTCCAGTCATCGCATCCTACAACCGTAGCTTCACTGGCTGTAACGATGCTAACCCTGCTACCCACGCTTTCGTCGCTTCTCCCGAAGTCGTGACCGCCATGGTCTTCGCTGGTGACCTTCGCTTCAACCCTCTCAAGGATTCTCTCCGTGGTTCTGATGGCAAGCCATTCAAGTTCACCCCACCCTCTGGTAATGAACTCCCTCCGCGCGGCTATGACCCTGGCAAAAACACCTTCCAACCCCCTCCCGAAGACCGTGCCTCTGTTCAAGTTGCCGTCAACCCCAGCAGCGATCGTCTCTGACTCTTGAAGCTGTTCCCTTGGGGTGCCGACACTTGTGAACACACTGCTCTTGGAGTCCTTCGTGGTCATAACCTTCTTCCTTTTGTTCGTGCCCATCTTATCGCGCCATTTCAGTACATAGGCCTTCGTACTCGTGTGTAGATTATTGCCGAAATCAATCCGCACGCTTCTCAGGTTTCACTGAAGGACATCGATTAGTTTTGGCAGGTGGTGGGGAAAGCGATCGTGATAGTCGCTACATCGAAGCCTGCCTAGTGTCAGTCTCATGCTGGCCGCTTCCTTGCCACTGTCGGACACCAGAGATTAAAAAGAGAAGCGACGATGGAATTTAAGGCGAAGTGGGTGGCAGGTGTGGAAGTAGATTTCGAAGTGGTGACCTCCATGGCGACCGATGGGCTAGATGAGAAGCAACTTGGAAGGGAAACGACGATACCGAAGGGAGGGAGGAACAGGTGACGTTTGATAGATGCCGGTGACGCATGACGCGTGACGTTTGATTGCCTCCCTCTTAACTAAGCGCCCCCCTTTGATTGCGATGGGTTTTCACGCTAAGGACGGATCCTCATTACATTTCGGACCCGTAACAGACCACTCTCTCCCCCAGACAAGGAAGAGACGATAGGTCTGATTTGAATCGTCAGGAGCAAGCGCAAATATGGTAGATGAACTACTCACAAACATGCTGTCAGCCAACACAGTTGCTGTAATGTATAGAGTCTTCTGGATGGTCATAGTTGCCTGACCTTGAGAATAAAGAAATGCTTGGGGCTGTATGACTTGGACTCGAATATATACGTCCAAGAAAAAGTTCCAAACTTGGAGAATCCAGTGCTAAGAGGAAGACATAAGAACTCTGGATTGCAGGGGTGGAAATTATTACTCACTAATGTAATCTGGAGAAAGAGGACGATGGCGACACACAAAAGAGGCCATCTGTTTGCTGCGCCTTTCATCAAGCACCATAGAGCGTGAAGGCTATAACAAAATAAGGCGAGATAGAGTCCTAGCGCAGATAAGCTGGAGAGAGTAAAGCGCGAACATGGTACCTACCATAGACAGAGCACTCCATCATTACGGGTCCGAACGAAGTGTAGGATCCGTCCTTGTCCTGGAAACCCATCTGAAAAAAAGGGGGGCGCTAAGCTAAGAGGGAGGCGATCAACTTACCCGGTTGCCGGTCGCTTCTTTTTTTAATCTCTGGTATCCACAAATGGCAAAGAACGACAGGCTTCGGTGTAGCATAGCGATCACGATCCGATTTCCGAAAGTCTAACCAGCAGACGTCATTCAAACCTGATCAAGTGTCCTTATATTAATTCTACAGATAGGTATACAGGCAAACAAAAATGGCGTGACAAGGAGGTAAAAAGCTTACGGGGGATGAGTACGAAAAAAATGAGCAAAGTTATGACAAATTGATGTTGAACGTTGAACATTGAAGAGCCGAGAGTCGAAGCGACGATATTGACTGATGAGCGCTATCAAGAGTATCGCCAGGCGAGGAGTCTCCTCGACGATAATGACGATCTTTGTATGTGAGGGATCCAGCAGGAGGGAGATCATGAGTAGAATGCGGCGGAGATGGTTGCCCCAGTTGGTAAGAGTCGAGAAGATCGGAACAGGAGGCAGACTTCGATGACCATTGCAACCATTGAGTGGTTTGTCGCGTGATGATGGAACGACGTCCACAGCCAGTTTCGAGATTGCCATTGCTACGACTTGCCCCCTTATCGATATCTGTAGTCGAGGGCACACTATTGCTGGTTGGCCCAGTCCAAGTCGAAACAACAGTTCAGACGCTGTAGTAGTAGTGCCCATGACTTCCACTACTGGAGAGGCACATGTACCGCAGGCTCAAGTTCAGCTGAACTCAAGTCCTAGCCATTGAGAGTCTAGTACTCCTCAACAGCAACAACAATCCAAGCGAACCAGAGAGGTACCCGGCATGCACCTGAGCCTCGAACTGGCGGAGGATAATAAAATTGCACCCATGTGAGGAGGGAAGAGGGTGGGTGCACGTCTAGTGTCGTGGTTGTCGACGACACAAACGGAGCAAATTCGAGGATGAGGCCGACGCTGAGACTCTCTCGCTCGGAGTGAGATGCAGCAGGTGAAACCAAGCGCCCGATCTCAGCGCCTAGAGACAATGCCGAGTTGCCGCATACTCACGCTCTCAAAACGAACCCGTGTTGCCATGCTGCGCAATGGCCCTCACCTCCAAGTGAGTGCAGCTACGTCAGAACTCATCAATCCTCGTAGAGGTTCAGCGTCATATAGAGAAAGCATCGGAGTACAACAAGGTGACTGTGAATTGATCATCTATAAGTACTCATCGAGACGTGTGTAACATCTCCGAATACGCACCAGTGATGAGACTGCGCCAATGACACGTATCAGGCTGCAACGTGTTGAGACACGATTCCACGCAGAAGAGCTCCCGAGCAACAGACAAATATACAGCATCATTCACGCTGAAAGCATCGCGGCGATCAGATCTGTCGTGCGAGCGCAGAGCTTGCTATTCCAATGGACGCACCGAGGAGGAATCGTGTTTGCGTGTTTGTAGCTCGTCAAGTAAGATGGGCGAGCATGATGTCCTGGTGCGGCGGTGGATGACTGCCGTACGCTAAGTTAGCTATGTTGTGGCTTCGGCGGTTAAGGACTCAATGAAGAAGAATTCGGAGGAGAAGCGGGTGAAGGACAGGCGGAGTCTTACGACCAATATTCAGGACGTCGCCAAGTTCGAATTTACTGAATTCGTGTTTTAACTCATCAGCCACATCTCTGAACCCCATCCGCATCCCTCTCGCATGAGTTACCCAGCGCCCCGATGTTAGATAGAGTACAGTACGGTTAGGAATTCCGTATATCTCTCGTTCGCTCCCTTGAACTAACTTTGCGAATCGTGTTTCAGGAGGATAAGACATCGCCTTTGAAGACGGAGATCTGCACCGAGTTTGCACGTTAAGCATTGACCGGGGACACGCCGAACGTCGCTCTATTAGCACTGATGATGATGCTCTCCCCTCGCCCGATATCAGAATAACATTGTAGGTTCATCACGACCAGCTGTGCATGACGTTTGATGACTGATATTCCGTCATGTTCTCCTACAACCTCGACCTTGCAGCGGCGTGATCTATCATAGTCATCCGTCGAGTCCGGTTTTCCACCGGGTGATCTTCGCCATGACGCCGGCCAAGTTCCGTCAGTTCAATCAATATCTGGAGTTAGAGCTGCTGCGGGCATCGGATGCTGCGCTGATTGTTGATAAGGCACAGTGACAAGGTTAAATGCGTCATGCAGTCCTGTATTCCTCTTACACCTCGAGGGGCGACAAGAATACACTCTGACGAACTCTGAGTCCGAATCCGCGTATCAGCAAGGATGAAGCATAACGAAGTGGTTGGGGGAGGTGGATGAGCTAGTACAGCTATCAACGTTTCCGTCAACGACAGCAATCGGTAGCGGTCTCTGGATGTCAAACACAAATATAACGGTCAACCACGGTATATTCGATCACGAAGATGTCCTTACAGGGCTTGCATCGTCATCATGCCATGCTAAACTGCGTCGCCCCCTTCGTCCTCAAAGATCCCATTCCCACTCCCAGGGGGAGGCAAGGTGGTAGTCGAAGTTGAAGGCGAAGTAGAACCAAGGCGTTCTTGGTCCTTTCTCGAAGTAGGCGTCACAGAGGCGGTGGTGGCTGAACCAACAGCGGGACCGTGACCGAGACAGTGAAGAGAAAAGAAATCGGATGTGTGGAGATGCGAGGTGGACGGAGGTAAGGATCCGGAAGTCTGGGTTGTAGAAGAGCGAGAGAAGGAGGATGAGGATGGCGGGCGTCGTCGTCTAATAACGCATGACACAGACCTTGGCCCAGTCGGTGACATCCACATCAAAATCGACACCCATGGCGGCGGTAGTAGTGGTAGAGATAACGGCGCGTATTCATCATCGTCTTCACCAATTCAACAGTTTCAATATCAACTTGAGAGCGAGATTCTTCCTCGTCTGCATCTACCTCTTCGGTCAGAGAAACCCACGCTGGCGCTGGCGTTGGCGTTTATGTTCCTCTCCTTCCCCTTCCCCTTCCCTTGCATCTCCATTCGTATCCATCGCGTCCAAATCGGAATACTACGCGGTCGACAACACAAACGATGGAGCACCATCCCCACCGCCGGCGCCGGCGCCGCCGTCGATTTGATTTCGTCTGCGCCCTCGTCCTCTCCTCCGTACTTGTCCTTGTTCTTGGCGTCGCTGTCGTTGTCGTTGCCGTAGCCCTCGTAGTCAACAAGCTGAGAGTACAGCCCCTGATTCACACCACTTGGGGATTGGGGTCCGAGACGGGAATGGAGGCCAGATAATGAGGAAGGCGAGGGCGAGGGTGACCAGAAGCGATAATTGCTACCACGCCCACGACCACCGACGATTGCAACCCCGGTTCCAGCCCCAGTCAAGGGGAAACTGTTGAGCGTAAGGCGGCTTTGCTCGGAGGTAGACAGCAGGAAGGAAGGAGGGAGTGGACATGGACGATGACATGGACGATGACGACGTCGACGCGGGAGGCGATAATCATGATCATAATCGTGGGCTAGAGTAGATGTAGAAGTAGTACTAGTACCCTCGGGTACTGCACAAATTTCATCCAGCTGTGTAAATACGCAGGATAGCAACTTGGAGGTGAGGGCCATTGCATAGCATGGCAAAACGGGTCCGACATCCCAGTATATGTGCTAGGTTTTAGTTTCTGCTGTGCTGTCTCCCACTCCTACCACTAGCTTGCTAATGAATGAAGGTGTACTCATTGATGTACAATATAAACTAAATACATATTTGATCGACTTCTTTCCAGTCGCTGACATTGCGAGCACGCGAACACATACCTATTCAATAATTCCCATTCGCGAGGTAGCCTGTTTCGCCGAGCCTTTGATTGTCCCCTTCACGCAGACCACAAACGACGTGGCAACGGTAGTATTGAGAGGAATACATGGAAAAGGAACGACGGAAATAAGGATGGGACCAGAGGTTGCATGAATACAGGGTTCGAGTTGGGAGCAGAGTGAGGAGGAGCGGCGAAGGCGGCAGCCAGTTTGGGATGTCAGCTGTGCGGGCGAGGAGTTCATTAAGTAGGAGGAACGATTGCGAAGCCGTCAGCGGACGCGCTAGTGTGAGATCTCCTCCGTAGTTCAAGCTATTGGTATTAGTGAATCCAAGATACAACGGCGGAGGAACTGAAACCAGAGGAGAAGAGGAAAGAGAAATCAAGGGACTGCGAGGCATTAGAGTCTGTAACTCGAAGCTTACAGCCGCCTTGAGTGAGAGAGGATTCGTTGGCATTGTCATGAGTGTAGGGAGAGTCGTTCTTGGCTGTGCCAGAGGAGAGAGGAGAGCAGTGAGTTGCTAGACAGGGAGCTTGCCGGAGGTGTGGAAGAGGTATCGAGGAGGAGGAGAGTTGGAAGGGTGGGCGTAAGGCAGGCGAAGAGCTCACATTCTTTGAGCTCTATGTTCTCGATGATCCAGCAGCGTTGGTAAGGACCTATGGCTCGTCATTGCCTGTAGCAACAGGAAGTGAGCGCAAAAGAGGGTAAACTCACGCACCAAGCGGCTGCTAGTATTACTACTCGTCGCACCCATCGTATTCTCCAATGTAGACAGCCAGTGCCAGCTTCTTCATGACGGTCATACAGCCGGAGTACGTTGAGTCAGATGTTCAAATATGGATATGATCGCCTGAGGTTTGGGGATGAGGGAGGAGGATTGACCAGAATGAAAATGCAGGAAGAGGACCAGGGTGTGGGGTTGACACTGGACTATGAAAAGGTGGGGTATAACGAGCATTCACGCTCACCTTTGAGCGCCACTCCAGGATTGACCTACTAGCTCACTGAGATAGTGAGCTAGCAATCGCAAATCTCCACCATAGTCAACATTACCATGACGCAGCTACCCATCTGGGATTAACGTTAGCTAGATCTAGCAGTAACCAACCACGTACGCGTCCCTTTTCGACAAGGTTGACAGTTTGGGATGGAGGACGTATTGAGGTGAGAACGGGAAATTGGTTTGGGAGTTGGCATTGAGGAGGATGGTTGCCCTACCGTGCAGTTACTGATTTGGAAGGCTTCCTATGGTAGTGGTTGCTGCGTCTGTCGACCTTCGTGGAACTACGAAAAGGGATACATGTGACATTTGCGAGTTCTGTGAATCCAGGAAGAGAGTTGCACCCTGCACTTGTTTCTGACCGTGAGAGCCGGATATAAACCATGGAATCCTCACGGCAAGAGCGGCATGGGAGGAGTACTTCGATGGTTCCACCTCGATCAGGTACTCTTGGCCCTCAAAGGGTCGGTTAGTGAGTGCTGAGCGGAAAAAAATAGCGATAAGATGGTGATGAGAGGAGGAACCGTAGCGCTGGACGGAGGCGCTAAAATGAAAATTTTATTATCATATGTTTTGAATAGCTAAGTCAGTAGATAACTTACCAACCCTGAAAGAACATGGAACACGTTCTCCGGCTAAGTCATGAGGCGAGGGGTGAGGCCACCAATACAGGGGGTCGGCGCGCTGCTTGCAAGCGGGAGTAGGTGTTTGAGAGTAATAAGGCGCAACGACGTCGCGAGCTGCAAGGCCATAAAAATGGTCAATATCTGGCCATAATATTCCGCCACCCACTTTCTACGCCATGTTACCTCTGTCGGCTTTGCTGAATCCTATTGAAGGTTCCGAATGCTCAATTGGACAGGCGGCGCGACTCTACGATGTAAAACGCGACATCGACGACTTGATTGCGTTGACACATGGCCGCTGCGAGCTTCATGTCTCGGGAAACATTCGCGACGCCATTCTCACCACTAGCAGATACTTGTCCGCTTCGCTAGCAACAAGTTCCGGACTCGGTCTCCAGGATGCAATTGAACCTGCTCCACCGGAGACCAACGGCACAGAACACAGGTCGTACGAAACCCTGCATAACGTAGAGATCAATCGGCAGATGAAGGTCACAAGGTTATATCGATACAGACCAGGGGTACACGTCGAGTATCCGCAAACCTCCGCGGAAGATTGGGTGGGTCACCTGTTCGAGATGAGTGATGGGAAATGGCGCAATCCTGCATTGGATTTCGCGTACTCGCAAGGTCCTCCGAAAGGTGCATCACAGCGTGGCAAGCCTGTCTACGTTGAGGTGTTGAAGGATAAAGCGGGGAACAAAGTTCCATGTCGAGTTATGCGGTCCACTTGTATGTGTCGCATTGTACATCCGCCTACTGAAATTAACTTCTATTTTAGGTCAGGGTGTCAAACTGTGCGAGTTCTACGGAGAGTGTGATGTAGAGCATTGCGAAGCCTCACGAGAAGTTCTGAAAGTTCGTCGAGAGCAGGAGCTCCACTTGGAGAGAGCCTTGTTGATGCCAGATAGGGCGCTGGTCACCAAAACGTTCTCATACTTTACCGCACTACGGGTACGAGGATGTCAGGGACCACGAAACGAGCGCTCACTCTACCCTACATCGCCGGGAGAACGAGAATTCAGAGATCGCGTCGAAGAAGGTCGGCGTGGGCATCCTGCGAAGTCTTCGTGCGATGGTCGAATTATACTCGACTACGATTCGGAAAGTTCACCGTTCATTCGATGCGAGCACTATAGTCGATCTGGAACTGTTGACCACTTCATCGATTATGGTATTGCGAAGGGGATGTACCATACGGATTATCTGGTTGCACTGTTTACCAGAAACCAAGAAGTTATTCGGGAGGTTGAAGAAAGAATACAGGTTGCTGGGAGAGGGGATAATGGATGTACAGCTGTTTTGAACTCATCGTCGGTGCGGGTAAATTGTCGTGAGTGTTCCTCTAGCACCCCTGGTCGGACCCCTAACTCGATGCTGACTTTGAATTAAGCTTTTGCTCACCGAGCAACGGATGGTACGCAAGTCATCGCCAGGATGATTCCGCACTCATGTCAGTGTCTGACGCGGGTATACGAACCTCTCGAAGAGCATCGTACCGCGTGCCCTTTCGTACTTGTTACGTGTATCCACTCGCACAGTCATCCTATTCCCATGCCGACCAAAATGCCTCGCCACATCAAACAGCAGCTATTTGACCTACTCTATTCCCTCGACCACGATCTACCTGATCTGACACCTCGATGCCTTCTTCGCCATCCGTTGACAGCACAATTGCTGGCCGAGCAGTGTCGGGATATCGTCAATCCGACTTTAAGCGATTGGCATATCTCGCTCGCTAATCATGACCACCTTCGTTCGTATATCGTACAAGTGCAGTCGAAGTGCTTCCCTCATGGAATGGGCTGGAAAGGTATGTTATAGTGAATTCTTGAATTATCAGATTCTAACTTCGATGTGGATAGGTCTGCTGGATGTAAAGCATACCCAAGATACTACCGTTCCGCCCTCCCTCCATTATATCCGACATATCAATGAGACCTCGCTCGACTACTCCGCCGATGACTTAGCTGACACCAATAGCACTACTACATTCAAAGTTGTTATATGCATGACACCGGAAAGCAGCCAACGACTTGTTTCGGCCCAGTACCTGCAGTGCGACATCGCCTTCAAGCGGATATCTGGATTTCTCGAGTTCAAGCTTGGTGGACTTGAGCCACTCTCCCGCTCAGGTAAGCTGCATTATCTCGTCGAGAAATAGGCTGAACTTTGTCTGTATCCTAGCAATCATCTGCGCGAGAGCATTCCTTACCTGTCAATCCGCCGCGGCGCATAAATACATCTTCGATCGCATCAACGAGATCGTCTACAAGGACACGGGCAAATGTCTCGGTTGGAATTATCTATACGCACAGGATGTAAACGACCTCTCAGCAGGGATTCTTCAGATTACGGTCAATCAACACAGTGGTCAGGCAAAAGGTACGTTATGATATACTTACTAGCTCGCTCGTTGTGTTTACTAACGTTTAATGTAGGCCTCGGTCTTCATCTCAAATCTATTGCGCAAGCGCTGCGTGATCGCTACGACCTACACGAACTGACCCGGCTACTCTCTTCGCTGTCCGAATACGACCATCTGCGCAGAGTACTTCGACTCTGCACTGTCCATATTTTCCGAAACATTCGGGCCGCGAAGGTCTCTGACGAGGTTCGCAACCTAATGCGAAGCCTCGTCTGTATCTCTCACGATAACTGGGACGAAACTCTTGACAATATCCGGACGGCAGGGGGCAAGGTTGGTGCTGGTGAGTGCGAGTTTAGTTTCAGACTTAACTCTAACAGGCAACGACGTAGATTGGGTCGACGACAAGCTTCGGACGAAATTTGCTTTCCCCGGAATGTGTTGGAAATTTAGCTTCATTCCTCTCAACGTCTGGCGAGTCAGCGAGTCCAATTCGAATATCATCGAAAGTTTACACTCCGACGTGAACCAAGAAGGAACGTCCTGCTCGTTAGTGGGTGGCGTGAAGAAATCCCAATGTCTCGACATGCTGAAACTGAAGAATTTGAGGATCTTTGAGGAAACGGGTATCCGATCCCACTCCAACGCCGGTACACTTATCGAGAGCCTTGGACGAGGGCTCAAGCGCAAAGGTAGATATGACAGCTTCCCTATTCCGATTCCACGAATGCTGATCTTAGTCCTTAGCTGATTCGTTGCACAAATCCCTCGAGTCTCAGGATGCGGCCATATCAGACCATAACAAGCGCCTCAAGACGACACATGATGCTGTTGCCAAGGCACGGGTGAACGCTCTGACTGCAAGCCATACTGCGCATGATAGGGCTACCAAGTCGTTGCAAACCGCAGAAACGGCATACCAGAAGCGCATTTCAGCAAGCATGCGGCTTGCATCAAGTCGTAAGGGATCTGGCCGTGTTGGGATTATACTTCCGGTCTCTCAAATGCCGGCACGCAGCCATAGTGGTATTTAGTGTATTGGTAGCTGGGAGTTCTTCCCATGTTTGTGAATGCAGAAATACATTGTGCCATTTCAGGCAGAAGGCTATCGTAGTCTCCAATGCCTTCGCGAAGACTCTCGGCTTGCCCCTAATTGAAGTTCACTCCAAGTCAGGCAAAAAAATCATGATGCGTGGTGTTTGAATGATCGTGACATGTACAAATGAGTGACTAAAGAGAATCTAGCAAGTAAGGACTGTAACTAAACTGAGACTAAGCTAAATGAGCAGCGGGTAGAGTAGTAGAAGGTGATCTAATCATCATCACCGGTGAGATCAATGACATCCGGCCGACTCGGAACTGCCAATTCACGCTGAACTGCCAATTCATCAGCGGCATTGCACTCGTGGTTCTCGGAAGCACGCCAAGTGAATACATAGTTACAGTGAGGGCAGTGATCCCAAATGGTCTTGAAATCGGAGTAAGGAAGGCCGGGATTGAAAACAGCATCGAGCTGCATCAACAGCTGGAAGGGAGACTTGCGCGATCTGTTTTTCGGAGCACGAGGACGGTGAGGGGGAATAAAAGAGGTACCAAACACTGGTATGAAATCAATCGTAACTCTATTGTTGAAGAAGGGCACTTACGACGGGGGAACTTAAATGCCCGTGGGTTCGGAGACCGGGAAGCTTGCCTGCGGTGCCCAAGGGACTGGTTGCGTGAAGGCAAACTACCTCGAAAGGTAACAGGGGGAGGGGGAGGACCAACTTGTATTAGAGTCAGCAATGAGAATATGAAAGTATGAAGGGGATTACCTCGGAGAGGGTATGTAGAGACAGGGAGACCAGGTTTTGTAAACATAGTCTCTATCCACACTAGGTAATACACTAATTAGCGGTTGTGATCTATGAAATAATATGAAGGCTTACCCCAATACTTGCAAATGCCATTGGCGCATGCGGCGATGTACTCGCCTTGTCGAGGGCCTTGCGTTGTATAGACGAAGATGGCCGCCTCTGAGTACGCTGTGGGATCTGAGGTGTCTTGGCTCGCACACAGACACGAAGGTCCTCGACAATCATGTGTTCGGAAGAAGGCAGCGAGTTCAGAGGGTGGGATTCAGATGCCACGGTTCACTGGCCTGTAGTTACGCACATCAGAACACGCTATCTTTTCCATCGATGCAATCATCACTTACCAAAACCAGATCATTAAAGACTGTGACTCTGCGCACCAAGTCAGGACTGCGGTCTTTGTTAACCCAATTCGGCGATTCCACTTGTCTTCGTCGAGGGGGTCGCGGAGCCGTTCATCTGGGCGACGTTCGTGTTCAATCGGGTCAACAGGAATATGGGACCAGGGACCAGGCATCGATGAGGGTGGGGGGAAAAAGGAAAGGAAGGGAAAGGAAAGGAATGCGAAAGTAAGGAAGATGAGAAGAGGACTGGAGAACGAAACAGAGCTGAGGGATGAATTTATAGCATTGCAAGCGTCTCCTTACCCTCTGCCCCTTTCCGATAGGAGAGCTCCGAATCCACGATGCTCTTATCCAAAACACATCGTCAAAGTTCTATAATGTTCTATATGAGCGGTAATGAAGTAATACCAAGCACAATTAATGTCCAGTAAGCGAAGGCTGTAGAACATTTCGCAAGCGATGGTAAGCGATGAACAAACCTCCTGGCCTGGCGACACGCCCCTAACCACGTGCATGGTCATAATTGTTATTATTTATTATATTTGTAAATACGAAAAGAAATTATGGGCGCTTTGCTAAGGCGCCAGTCGGAGAAAGCCTCGATCGCCATCTTATCACTATCTTATCCGCAGAACACTCTCTACCCGACCCTTGCAGTACCTGATCGAGGTGGAACCATCGAACGGTTCCTCGCGGCATGGCAGTGATCTGATTGATCGTGTCAATCGCGATGTGTGGCATGCCTAACGACTTCTGGCTCGTTACCCAAAGCGGTGGGGATAGCGCCAGGATACCGCTGGATAGCGAGATAATTGATAAGATTACTGATAAGCCCGTTTCGGCGGTATCATAGGAGCTCCCTCAGGGGATGAATTCAGGAAAAATTGACTCGCCCCGCGGTATTGCTTGCTCCTCCTGCACCTGCTGCTGTCAAATGCTACCAGTCACTCATAGATACATATGGGTACCAACATTACACTGATTTACTCAGTCAATTGCCAGCTTATCAAGAGTAGAACAGTATTAAATAGAGAGGTTCTGCTTCCAAGCTACATGAAGCAGCTAATGCTTGTTGTCACCTTTCAAGATGATGACTGCATTGATACCCACCCTTGACATGAGATTGAAACAGAAATATATTCACAATAGAATGGGCTTTTGATAGGTGGATGCTGTGGTCTGCTGGATAAAATCATTCTGAGGGGAGTTGGCCATGGTGAATGCAGTGGTGCTTTGGTGAGTGGCATCCTCAACTTAAGATTCAAGATTGACAGCTACTCTCTGTGCGAGGCAGCCCGGCCGCAGGCCGGGAAGAAAAAATCACATTTTTTCGAGTTCTCCCACCAATCCTATTCATTAATTTACACCGGGCATTGCTGCCTGACTTCAAACCTCAAGCAATCATTGCCAGCCTTTATTTCAGACACTGAAAAGAGACTCGGGGCTGTTCTATCACTCTACAGTACGCTCTCTCTTTCCCTTCCTTTTCTTCTTTCCTTTTTCGGAATTTTTCTATTTATTTTTATTTTCCCCACCGCTATGAGCACCGAGCCCGACTTCTGGACCCAGAGGCTGGAATCTTCTGCAGGGTGTAGCCAAATTTGTCTTCATTTGCCATTCCTGGAGACCGGAAATCAAAAAAGAACCCACCGGCAGTCGGGTAAGTTAGTCGCCTCCCTCTTAGATTAAGCGCCCCCCTTAATTTCGAGATGATTTTCCAGGCTAAGGACGGATCCTTCATTTCATTCCGGACCCGTAATTAGAAACGAAGGGATACGAGGGAAAGGACGGACGTAGGGACGAAGGAGAACGCAACGTACCTTCTCCCTGCTACATATAGCCTCAATATCTCCAGCTCCCTTCCTCGTCCTCGCAGCCTTATGAACCTCTTGTATAACGACGTAATGGTCGGCGCTGATGTTGATGTTGATAATGCGAGCACCCGAAGTTGCAGCTGCAGGCTGTATAGCGACAGGAGGCGGAGGATACTGACGATGACTGGGTCGCTCACCGAACGAGACAAAGGATACACGACAAGCTAGTTGGCTCTTGGAGCGAATTAGCACGGAAGACGGGTGTGAAAGGGAGCACATACCATGTGTACATCTTGGTTACGAGCCTATCAAACAGCTCCTGCGCTCCCTCTATCCCTCTGCGAAACGCTCAACAACCTCTGGTATCCGCGTATTGAGCACCCGGTCCCGAGAGGTTGCAAGGCATTGGGCTGCGAGCACGTCCATAGTTGAGAGGAATCGGATCACGGCTATCTAAGGTATTAGTGGATATACTGAACACTGAACACGAAGGCAGCCAGAAAAACTTACTGTCAACAATACCGTCGATTTCGAAGACGGGTCAGATGCCCGTGACGCAGGCAAAGTTGCTGAGCTTTGGTTGTCCTTCGAGGTCGCAGATGAGTCCGTTGCAACATATGGTGAGCGTTCTCGAGAAGAGGAGCGCCCCAAGGATAGAGACCATTTCAGACTGAGATTGGGTCGCAGAGTGTCGTTGTCGTAGGTGATGAGGAAGGGACGATCGGCCATCGTTCGGCTATTTTGCCTTGCTTGGCAACCTCCGCCTTTGGCATGCCGCCGGCCCGACAAGTCTCACCCGTGTCTCCTCCCGTCCACCTGTGCCTACGTCGTCCCGGCTCACCTTCTGAAGCTTCAGTACTTCAATCTAGTACTCAGCTCCGGCGATCCCTCAAACTCAACCAGTTCAGAGTGTTCTGGCGTCTGCGCTCCGTTCCATTGTCGATGAAACCAAGTCGACCAATCCACCCCGTCCTCGGTGCTATCTCAAGCAAGAATAACTCTCCACCAACCCGCTACACGTCCAAAGCAACCTCTTTAATCCAGGGGAGCCACGTACACGAGCTCGAAGCCAAGGACACCGGACAGACTCAGGGAATGCGAGCAGCTGCTAAAGCTTACCGGAGGCTGTTGAGCGAGTCGGAGAGGGATAGAGCGGAGATGAGCTTAGGCTGATGCATAGCACCGGTTCCGCACATCCTGGTGCGTCTCCCTCATTCCCCCTCTTGTTCACTCCCCACAATGTTATCGTCTTCCTTCTATTCTTCTTGTATAGCTACCCCTGCCTCCGCATCCCGCACTCTCATCGCGAAGTCACCGATATCCCTCAACACCTCATCGACAATCCCTTTGACATATCCCGAGCCCGTCAGCACACCCCACCCACGGAACGCCCTCCGCCCACAGAATCCCCGCCATTCAACGTTCTTACTTCCTATGAGCCCAGCTCGCTCGCTTTTTAGAAAGTCCAAGGACGCCAGCGGCTTTCTGAAAACACACTACCATACGCCGCTCACACGAACGTGAATGACGAACGCTAGCTGCGGCGCTCAGCCTGGTCATGGTCACTGAATAAGCTGAAGAGAGCACGAGGACGATGAAGATTTCTTTTCGCTGGTTGATCACGTCCATGCGTCGTGTGATTTGCTGCCAGCGATTCCGTCCAGCAGCAGGAGAGTGCAAACCTTGTAAGCTCTCTCCGCCAATTTTTCGGTTACGTTTTGTCAATGCTATCCATTGAAGGAACCTGACCCCATATGAAAACGAATACGCATTCGTGGTTCCTCCAAAATAGGGAAGGGACACATACGAAGGAGGGGGAAGGAGAAGTAGGGGGAGGGAAGGGAACTCTCCATGGAGCTAGGTATGTATGCCTCTTTGCGTTTACCTCTCTTCCATGAATTAAGAATTTTGGCTAGTAACGCACAACGAGGACGAGGAAAGCTTGCAACGGTCAGAATCCGAGTGCGTTGAACCGCAAGTTTGCACTGTCGTGAGCATAGTTAGTGACGTAAATTCGTGTGGTATGGTAATTCTGAGTCTGTCCTCGAACTGAATGCTAAACGTCCTTAGGTACTTGTACCTTCGAACCCCACGCCAAGTCCTCTCATGCGATAATTTCGCCCTCGGTTTACCCCCGTACTCCCTTCGTCGTGATAAGCTTCAACGTTGGCCTGGCATCTCCATTATAATCGCCTGTGGACCATAAGTTGTATCGGGCCTTGCTATTGACGATGTAGATTTCACATTCTTTGTGTCTTTGGCTTCGGTGAGCTTCTATATTTTGCGGTGCTCATCATTTGCCATTTCCAGCTTGACACTTGATGGCCTCAAGAATCGTGCGAACAGCGCTGTATCACCCATCATGCGTGTGCGAAATAACCGCCCATCCTTTCCCGATCTTCGGTCCACCACATGGTGAGATCTCTTCACTGCGAACGGTTCTGTATCGTCGCTGTTGTGTTGATGATCTGAGGACACGCTTTTGAAAGTATACGATACCCACACCCCTACATCCGAATCTCGTACACCTATGCCGCGAAGCTCCCGTATCTCCCATCTCTACACTCTGTAGATGATGCTCGCACCTTCCTCAATCGACACGATACCGCGCGAAAACCTCATCAGTGCCAAGTGGCTATCGCGGACTGACAGACTGACGATCAGAGAAACTTGGTTTTTTATGCGAAGGTGAGCTGCTACTACTCGTTAATACCAACCCCCTCAGCCTGAGCACATGCCGGCCAAGAAGGCCGTTTCGTTTGGATCGCTGGTCCATGCGCTGCACCGCAACTTCTGGACCCACTCTGGAGTTCCGCTTTCGGCTCCGCGTCTTCGCAAGGTCGAACGAATTCAGCAATCTGGTTCATTCATTCCCCTTTACACTGGCGTCTGCGTTGCTCGTAGAGTTGCCCATGCTGAGGTGTGAAGTATTTCGCTCGATGTTTTCACACTCTCCTGCTTGCCGCTCACTTCGTCCCGCCGCTTCCAAATTTCGCCGTGATGCACTAATTATAATTCCCTCTGTCAATGATCACGACCACTTTCCTATTCCTTCTTCCTGGTCTTGCCCTTTTGAAACTCCTCGTGAATGACCGCCTCCTCTGTAAGCCAGGGACCGCTCCGCCATCATAACTGCTGGACCCAGTGATGTGTAGTGATGCGTGATCCCCGTCCCCTTTCCGCACCAAATCTACTGTTTCATGCGAGCCTCGGCGATTCGGTGGCCACCCGTGGAGCACTTACCCGTTGGATGTTTCCCAATATGCCTTTCGCTGTCTTGGACGTTGAACGCTGAATGTTCTGTTGGTTTTGCAGCGTCACAAATCTACATGTGGCGTAGATTCTGCGTCATTCGGCCTTGGTTCGCAGCCAATTTCTCTTCTCTGCTGCAAACAATTAGCACCTTCTCTCCCGATCGACGGAATGTCCTCGTGTGCTGCTACCCCAGTTAGAAGAATCCAACTCAATCAAACCTTAGTCTGGTTTGTTCGACGTTGTACACAGTGCATTTCTACTTGATCTGCACTCTTCTATGTGGTAACAGCGCATCCGACTTTGGTCAGCGTTCAAACGTCCATCAAATATCAGTCGAGAATTCGAACAATGCCAGTGCTTCTTAAGCTTTTGGACTGATATGTATCGTTGGCCGGAGTCGCATCGCCGTGATGCTAGGTCACTCACCTCATGCTCTCGAGTGGCACGTTCATCCCCACGAGTATATCTATGGTCGACTCGCAGATACTGTGTTCTATCCCCACGATGATTTCACCCTACCCTGCGTTAGAACGAATATGGCTGAGTTCCGAAGTAGCTGCGCTCTTGATGGAGAGCTCGACCTATGGTGAGGAGTTCACTTATGGTCCGTTCTGTTGGCTTATCAGCGCTAGGACTCTACGTCGCCGTGTTTTGTCATAGTATTCATGCCCTATGCCGTTTGAGGAAAGAGATGTCGAATAGATGGCCTCTCATGTGCGTGGCAGTTGTCCTCTTTCTGCTGATTACACCGGTGAGCGGCTAGTATGATCTAAGCAAAGTATTTATCCCGTCTCCTCAGCACTACATTCTACAAGTTTGGATGTTTTCGGCTGACCGGTATCAGATCGTCTTGCTTGGACTACCATCTCCACTTCGCAAAGGTCAACTCCGCGCAACTGAAATCATCCAGATGGCTTTGTACGTTACTGTAACCGTGTTGGCGGATAGCATGTTCGTGAGTTATCTATGGCATATCATTACTACAGGACCTTAATCCTCGCTGCTGTTTCCAAACAGACTTATCGCCTCTTCCTCGTCTGGGGTAGAAAGTGGTCTGTCATTATTTTACCGGTGATTTCGATGCTCAGTGCTCCTAGTGCGTCCAACCTTACCTCAATAAAATATGATTAAATCTTGTGCGGACACCAGTCACGTTGATTTTCTTGTTGAATTTTCCGCCGCAGAAATCTCGCCTGAGGCTCAACTTCACCTTCTTTATGACCTACCTCAGCACAGTTGTGTCGGTATACTTCCCATGTCCATCTACATTCATGGCTAATCGTGTATACTTATAGGACGAATGTATACATCACAGGTATTTGAAACATCCATTACAAGTGCGGAAACGCTGAAATATCCCCCCCATTTTAGCGATGATCTCTTCCAGAATTTGGCGAAATAATCGAGCCATGGTCAAGTTAGGACATCCTGTGAAATTAACAGTGAGTCGCTCAGTGACACGGATATCTTGTTCATAAAGCTGACAGATTTGTCAGTCCACCATTACGATTCTGATTGAGAGCGCTGGAATATACACGTAAGATCTCTCACTATGGAAATCGTTGTCATTACTGATCCCATTGCAAGTGTTTCGACCGTCCTCACACTCATCATCTTTTCTGTCGGGCTGCCTGGCGAATCATCTATTTATACTGACTGTATGCAACCAATGGTACGACGACCTCCCCATTTTGCTCATTTATACTAATTCGTCGCAAAGATGGCTCCAATGGTAGTGAGTAGTGCCGAGTTTCGATCCGCTACCACCGCATCATAATTTCTCAGGGATCGCGTACTCTCTCCTTATTGTACTGGTTGCTCGCGGGCGCGACAGTCACACCATCCATCAAAGCGCAATCTCCAGTCTTGCTTTCCCAGGTCGCGGTATTACAACATCGCTAGCAGATGATATTCCAGCCCCAGCCACGCATACGGATACGGAAACTGACTACGAGCTCCCAAATTTCTCCGAGTCGGCCGATGATTTGTGCAGTAGGAGAGAAGAGGAGCGGGACTAGTGACCTCTCATAGCGTAATTCCTGCCTAAATAAGTGCATAGACTTCGCGAGGCGACCACATTTTGACGAGGCTCAATGAGTAATTATAGGTGTGGAAAGAACACAGGAATTGTGCACCGATCCATGTCGTTGGGCCGGCGACGATGATGGTTGAGTTCTCCGAATGAGGTCTATTCAGATAACAGAGGCAACTGTCGTTCACGGGGAGTTGCAAGGCGATAGAGCCCGAGAGCGGTGTTTCGGCACGAACAAAGGCAGCTCATGTTGGCTGTGCTAGCACGGAGGCATCAGAATCACCTGACGCACGCTGACGGTACACGATACGCTTATGGGAACGGCTCCGCTCTGGTCATCTCTAAGTCAGTGTGCATGATACGTCTCCGTGGGGAACCGAATGCGGCCGATGATAAGTATTCGAGCCGAGGATACACTCATCTAGCTGAAACTGTCACATTAGCTCTGTCAGCAGTATGTCGAAGACATCGAGCGGGGACTGGGAAGGACGTACATCAACGATGCGTTTAGGGCAATCCGTAGGACCTGGTGAATCATAAACACCCTCGGACTGCTGGGAACTTCGAACGGCATACGTCCGTTGAAAAATTCCGTTAAGGATTGGATCGACGCAGCGAATTTTGCTGTTGTGAACAATATCGGGGATGTAGTCAACGAAGGTGAGTGCCTCGCACTGCAGGGATGTCAGGGTAGGTCAAGAAAATGTCAAAAAGTGAGCTGCCGAGGCGTAACCCAGCTAGGAAGTCAGAAGTGGACAGCGCTGGAGAACGTGTGCTCAACAACGGTAGAAGAACCAGTGCAAGCAAGTTCGACGGCTGTATTGTTCTCCATTCCCTCGAAACCCACCATGAAGCTGGATGATCCCAGAGACGGGAATGTTGAAGGAGCCGCCATGAACTTAAGCAGATTGGGTACATCGTTCCGGCTTGAAAATTTCTCCCGGCGTTTTACCCAGGCAGCAGGAGCACTGTTCCACCGTAGCGCGGAGCAACGAGAACAGGATATCCGGATGTTGAAACACTGGCCAACAAGTCGGTCGGCCGATAATGATAAAGTATTAGATTGACTGACCAAAATTTCCAGCTGGAACCGTAAGAAAATGTAACGTCCACGCGGAATCTATGATGACTTGGAAAGACTAGAACTGGGCGCGACGAAGGTAAGCGGCAGCGAGTAGGTGTTCCGAGCTACGCACTTACGTTCGAGGACATGACAGAATGAATTCAGTTCGCTCACGAGCTGAACGCCCCCACCTCTCGTATCAATGCGCCAGACGTTGCCGTGCTTTAGTTGCCAAAATTTCTAATCGCTGGAACGGAGGTAGAGACAGAGCATACCGGGTTTCCCGACTGATGGAATGGCGGCGGACTTTGTCCTCGTGAATAAAGGTGTCGATATCAGGGACCTAGCGAGCGAAAGCTTGCGCCTCAAGCTGCAGGAACGGGGGAGAGATCAATAAAACATGAACGGGCGAGGCATCATCACCCGTTAGCGAGCCAAATACGGAGTAAAGTCAACGGACAATGACCCAAGGGAAAGTTGAACCGCTGCAAGGCCAACCACTGCAAACGGGGTGTTAACAACCCTTTGCCTGGTTTCAGATTATCACGGCAAGCCGACGGCGTGATGAAGCTGCATATTGAACAGAGGTAGATGTAGATTTCGCGTACCTCGTTGCATGCAAGCACTACCAAATCAGCAGACTCCCGTCAACCGGAACGACATGGGCCGAGTTCCTCGGTAACTTGAACAACTTGGACTTACCGACTTGGACTTACCGACTTTGTAAGACCCGAACATCATGCACCTGGCCAAGGTTCGATGTCGAATCAGGCGGCGAGGGAATACGGTAGTATGTAGACCACATAAGAATGCTCGGATGTCCCGGCTTTGTGCGTTCTACCGAGGCATGATGGTGTGCATGTAACATGTGCTAGCCTCGATTCTGCAATCAGGCAAAGGGAATGGGTACTCACAGAGTGATGTCGACAACCCTCTTGCCATTGCCGTTGCCATTGCCATTATTCACCTCCGACGAGGCTTCAATGTTCACCACCCGAGAATACTTCTGCAACAGCTGGTTCAAATGAACCACAGACGCACGCAGAGTCTCACCGCACCGGAGAAGACCGTCAAGCTTGAAAGTAGTAATCAAGGCAAGATATGTCGTACGCGTACGAAAGGAGATCGGGTCAGAGGTGCGGCAACTGACACGAAGGTTCGATTAGCTTGAGTTACACGCAGAATCGCAAAGGAACTCAACGTACTCACAACGCTCTTCAAGTTGACATCAGCTGGCAGCACCTCAATTTGAACCGTTATAATTATAAGTCCAAGGCTCGGAGTCATCGTCGCGGCATATATGTTCACCAAAACAACCGATTTCCATTGAAAGCAGAGCGAGAAGGCTGGGCGTATCACAGGCATCAAGTTCGCCATTGGAGATGAGTTGGTTAGTTCGCAGGTTGGACGGAAACTTCCGATCGCTCCTAAATGGGCAGAGTCATGTGCCACCGCCCCTATCTTCGCCTGACTTCAAACCGGGACACGAGTCTAGTTGTAGTACGAGTACGCGAGGTATACCAGCGGAATGCTAGCGCCCTTCAGTCGTACTTGGCAAGGACAGCCAACTGATCTTGGTCATCCGAAATGTCCAGCGCAGTGCGCAACTTGAAAGCCTCCATGTAGCAACGCTTGGACCTTACGTCTACGATTCACTCCAGAATTCCCCCGGGCCATTCCCCTACGTATCATAACAGTATAATGGTATCAACTCGATCCACTGGGGTCCTTTACAATACAAAAAAATATGCATCATCGCGTAGATACACAGACAGACAGACACACACACACACACATCGAGTACATAGGCCCGCATAAATAACCAATAACCCAACAAACAAATCCTCCATACACATATCTACGACTTGAGCGTGAAATACAACACAATTATCATAACAACACGAACATGAGGTCGAAATCATACATTCCCGCCTTCGAGATACCGCACCACAAGCCCATCAACCTCACCCTGCACCTCCCTCCTTGCACTCTCACCATCCTCAAGGCGCGCACGAGCAGCCTCAAGCTCTCGCTCAACGTGCGTTAGATGTTGCTCGAGGTCAGCTAACCGTCTTCCATCTTCGCCATGTCCCTCTGTTTCTTGTCCTTGTCCTTGTCCTCTTTGTCCTCCCGCTTCTCCCTCGGTCTCGGCCTCCCGCACATCCCCTTCTCCGCCGAGTCCACTCCAAGACCCAAAAGACAACTCTGGCGTCGTCGTCCCCGTGCCCGTCAATATCGGCGACAACTCTAGATCCAACAACCGAGGCATCATCGTCCCTCCCTCTCCCTCTCCTTCTCCTTCTCCCGCAACATCTGCCTCCGCATCACCCTCCGCATCACCCTCCGCCGGCTGGAACGGCACCGGCACCGGCACCAGTGTCGGAGCTGGTAACTGGGGGTCACGAAGCGGACTTGCACTTGCACTTGGAGTTCGAACCAGATTCAGATCCGGATTTTCGGTAGGATGGTCATGATTCGGCGACGATGGAGAATGTGGCAGCGCCGCATGGGGGAGAATGACAATCACGCTCGGCGTCATCGGCGTAGCCAACTCCATCGAAACTTCCCCTCCTCCTTCTTCGACTATCTCCGCATCTAATAGGTCAACCACCGTAGCCGTTTGTGGGTGCATACGCGCATTCCGAGTCCAAGGTGAATACAGCGTAGTGGGGGCGTCGCCGAGATCGAGGTCGAGCTCGGGATCAAGTTCAGATTCAGGGAGGAGTAGGAGTGGTAGGATAGCGACGGAGGCGGCGGGGGTGGCGGGGGTTGAAGCAGCGATATCAGGATGGAGTTGAGAGGGACTGGGACTGGGACCGGGATCGGGATCGGGAGCACCAGCAGAAGGACCGGCACCAGCAAGTGGTGGTGGTGGTGAAGGTGAAGGTAGTGGTAAAGGTGGAGAACGAGGAGGTGGTGGTGGAGAACGAGGAGATGGTGCACGTGGAGAACGAGGTGTTCTATCAACATCAACATCAATCCCCCCATTACTACCCCCACCCCCACCCCCGCGCTCAGGAGCGGCAGTAAACCCAAAGAGGACACGATCAACCAGCGAAACGATGTCTTCTTCTTCTTCTTTCTCCCCCTCCCCCTCCTCTCCTTGTTCCACCTTTTCTTCCGTTTCTTCTTCGTCAACCGCTTCACCCATCCCACCCTCCCCACCCACCACATCGCCCACCACTTCCCTCTTCTCCACTTCCTCCTGATGGTTTGAAGGTGATACAAGTGGTGGTGGTGGTGGTGGTGGTGGAGGTGGTGGTGGTCGTTCTTCCTCCTCCCTCTCCTTCTCGCCCTTCTCCTCCTTCTCCAGCGCAACCGCAACCGCAACCGCCCGACACGCATCCCCTAGTTCACGCACGCCCCTCCCAAACTCCTCCACCTCCTTCTCAAACTCCTCAACCACACTCATCCGCGGTGTCAGCGGTGGAAGGAGGAGCGGTGGTGGTGGTGGTGGGGGGTGTAACGTCGCATCTTCATCTTCATCCTCAATTTCCTCATCATCTTCATCGACCGCATCTTCAACAGCTTCAACGAGTCCATCGTCTTCGACGTAATGGGAATTTTCGACAAGTACGCCTTGAGGTTCAGGTCCAGCATCTCCTTGAGCTTCTTCGCCTCCTCCTCCTCCTCCTCCTCCTCCTCCTCCCCCTCCTCCTCCTACTCCTTCTTCGGCTTCGATGATAGACTGCAGCCCATTCGGCCTGCTACCACCCTCAGCAGCAGCTGGTGGCAGTGGTGGTAGTGGTAGTGGTGGTAGTGGTAGTGGTAGTGGTAGTGGTGGACTAAACGACGTGGAGACGGGGACGGGTACGGGTACGGGTACGCTTACAGGGTCGTTGGCGGTTGCAGAGACGGTTGCGGATATAGGAATGGGATTGGAGGCGGAGGCGGAAACGTGTACCAAGACGACGCCAGATGTTGATGTTGATGTTGATGATATTGATTTCGAGGGGGCCGACATGCAGTTTGGTATTGGCATCAGCGTTGAGTTTGGTGTTCGAGGAAGTTGAGGAGGAGGAGTGTGAGGATGAGGAGGGTGACCGGAAGCGGTATGGTTACCAGTACCACTGCCAGCACCACCGTCCTCCCCTCCAGCCGTATCCCCGTCCTCCCCTTCGGCCGTATCCCCATCTCTAGCCGCCCCGACACCAACACCATCCTCATCCCCATCCCCATCCCGAGCAGAGGCGGGTCTGCTCAGCGTACGACGGCGTCGGTGTTGCTTTGACGTGGGTGACGTGGGATTTGAGGGTGGTAGGGACGACGTGGATGGAGGGAAGGAAGATGCGGATGCAGATGCGGATGCTGGGGCTGGGGGTTGTTGTTGTTGTTGTTCTTGTTGTTCTTGTTGATGTTGATGTTGAGGATGTTGTTCCTGTTGTTGAGGCGGTCGAATAGTATTCGCCGTATCGCTTTCAAATTCGGTTGCGCGAAGTCCGTGCAGCTGTATAACGCAGAGCGAGAATCAGAATGGGAATTACATAACCATTGGAGGTAGGAGGTGCGAAGGGAAGGGACGAAGGGAACGAAGGAGCGGAAATGAGGAGACGAAAAATGAGGAGAACGACGTAGAGATCAAAATGCCAAGGGGGGACATGAGAAGGAGGAAGGAAAGAAAACGGAGAAAGAGAAGGAAGAGGGAAAGGAGATGGAGATGGAGACGGAGAAGGAGATGGAGAAGAGGAGAAGAGGAGAGGACGAGAACAACGAACGAACCTGCTTCGCCATTTCCCCCACCTCCAACTCCCTTCCCCTAGCTCTCGCAGCACCAAGGGCCGCTTGAATATCAACGACGCGCTGATATTGTTGTTGTTGTTGTTGACTCGGACCGGAACTGGGACCAGGATCGGCGCCAGACAACGAACATGCGCATGCACCGGCGCCGGCGTAAGAGCGAGAGGAATAACAACATAAGCGTAAGGACAAAGACCTCGCTAATTCGGCTTCGCGAAACGCCAATTGAGCGTGTAAAGCCGAGATACGCGAGGACGCTTGTTGTTGGGTGTTTTTGTGTGCGGTGCGTTCGGCGGTGATGGCAGTTTGGAGGGTGGAGAGGAGGGAGGGGGTGTAGTCGTCGTTTCGGTTTTGGTGTGCTTCGAGGTGCGGAGGTGGAGAAGGGACGGGGTCTGGAAGGAGAGGAAGAGGGAAAATGAGGGAGGGAAGGAAGGATGAGATGAGTATGATGATGATGTACGTACCAGGATAGCTGAGGTTTGAGGAGATACGGAAGCGGCTGTACGGCCATTGACTAAAGTCGTTACACCTTTCGACTGCGAAACCAAAAGCCAAAAAAAAAAGAAAGAAAGTCAGCGTGAAAGGACCGAAACCACAAACGCATCCGAAAAAAACACACCCACAATAACATCATCAACAATAACAACAACATCAATATTATTACCCACCTTTATCAACCAACTCCATCACCGCACCCCTCATCTCCTCCCGCTCCCTCTCGGAGTCACCCAACAACCGCCTGTACACGCGAATCTTCTTGCGGAGGGCGTCGCATTCTCGTTCTTTTGCTGCTATTTCGAGGGAATGTTGGGATTGGAGGGCGTCGAGGGCGTCGAGGGATGCGAGGACGCGGGATTGGAGGTGCGAGATGTGCGAGAGGTAGGCGTCGTCTCGCTCGGTTGACCATGCATCTGGATTGTGAGTAGGACTGAGGGTGTGAAGAGACTGTGATGTGTCTGAGGAATTAGTAGATATTCGTGTTATAGCCAATGGTCAACCTTACGGAGGGATCTTGCGTGCGCTTGGGAGTGGAAGAAGACGATTCCGTTGAAACTCGTGGTGGGTGGTTTCGAGCTCGAGAAGAAGAGCCCATGCAGTGGTATTGGTATTACAGGGTTACGGTGGGTCGCAGAGAGAGCAAGAGCAAGACGCGGGATCCATTGTTCGGGTGTGTGGACTTGTTTGGCGGCCACCTCGGACCGAGCGCCCGAGGGTAGTACGTGTTGCTCTCCATCGCACTCTCAACGTTCTCGAGGGTGAACCACCTCCGCCTTAGCGCGATCACATCTAAGTAACAAGTATGTCCTTCAGATCCGAGATGCGCGCGATGCGCCCCGAGCTCCTTCCTCTTCCCCGGGGTTTGGCTCCATCCACCCTTCAGCTTCAGCTTCAACGTTCTAGAGATCTAGACGGTGCCCCGTAATAATTATCTACCTGAGCCTCATCCCACAACCAGAACCCCGTCCTTCAGCTTCAGATGTCGCCTTCACCTTCTGTCTCTGGAGTCTACCTTCTGCTTGATCGCCTCTCTTGCTCACTCCATCTCCCAGTAAATGTAATGCCACTCCGTCGACCATCCATATTACCCCACGCCCCTGCCAACACCAACGCTTCCTCCCTCCCTCCCTCCCTCTCCTCTTTCATCTCGCCCCGTCGCCGAGAAGAAGCTTTTTTTCACCCGGATACAGTATTGATATCACATACGCTTGTCGTTCCCAGCGATGCTTTCCTTCTCTTCCCTAACCCATTTCTTTCCGTCCATCCATCCATCCATCCATCCATCCACCCATCCTTTCTTCACTCAGATCTGTGCGCTGAGATCTGAAACACAGATCGATTCCGCGTCCCTCTCTCCTCCACGAACTCTGTTTAAATTTATTCATTCGATCCTGCTCGCAGCTCAAGCTCAAGTGCGTACCCACATTGGAGACCTCATGAGTCATTGTACGCACCCGGTGCTGGTCTTTCGATATCGATATATTCATACGCAATCTCAATGCTGCCTCCGGCCCTCCACCCCGCTAACGGACGATCCGAGGATCCAAGTTACGGTATCCGCCGCTGAGCTCATATACATACTTATCTAAGTATATCTATCATCCTTTGCGTGCCGCTAATGATATACGATACTCGCCCCTGGTTACAGTAACGTTACAGCTGGAGAGAGACGAAGATCCAAGGCTACGAATACATACCATGCAAGGGTATTGGTATTCGTGTTAGCTAGCAAGACGCTGCCAGGCATCTCCGAGTCGGGCGTGTCACAGGGGTTGTTCAGTGGTAGTGGCGGCTGCGTCGGCCCGCGAGTGCCCGTGGCTCTACCTCCGACCTCGTCGTCAACGCTCAACGCTCTCAAGGATGTCGTGTCGATGAATCACTACCGCCTTCCCATCAACGCTATCACACTTGAGTAGTAGCATGATTCAGATCGCCCGGCGATGGCTGTCCAAGCGGAGTAAGTGAACTAGCGAAGAAGTCATCGATGCCGGCCTGGCCCTCAAGCCAAACTGGAGTCCCTAGTATCGTACGTACTTACGTATGTATATATACACCCAGCACCCGCATCCGCATCCTCACCCTCATCCTCACCCTCACTGACCTCATCCGCTCCGAGTCAGTCGCCATCTTCACGTGGCATACGAACCAAAGTCTTGATACTGCGTCTCGACATACGACATTCGTTGCCTCTCGACGTATACGTATATCTCTCCCTCTCCCTCTCCCTCTCCCTCGACTTCGACTTCGACTTTGACGTCGACTTGGACATCTACATCCATGTCCACTACTACTACTCTACATCCACCTCCATCTCAATATCGTCATCAAAAGTAGTTCGGTCAGCAGTCTACGTGATTCGAACCGAAACTTGCGGGATAAGAAGGGTGAGGATACTTATGTGAGGTCGATGGACGCGAAGCACTCTCTAGTTACAGCAATATGTGGTGCGATCGCTTTCTTCTGCAGTTGGCTGTTTCATCCGGCATCAGCAAAATGGCTGGTTGGAGGTCCGATGCTGCTTCCTTGCTCATGGCGGCGATTTTCTCTCTCACGAAGGACGGGATGTTTTGAATGAACGTGAGATAGATTTCCGACGAGTATGAGACAAAGATACCGCAGCTTAGTAACACGCCCAAGTCGAAGCAGAATAGTAAGAACGTAACTTACCTATCCAATTGACTAGCATACGTGAATAAGTAGTGAAAATGTCCTTCCTCGACGAGTCTATGTCTCCCGCTGCTACAAGCATCTGGAAGCGTCAGTTTACTATACTCTAGGTGAGACGTGCTTCACGAACTCGACTCGGAGTTGAAAACGAAATACGCTCGACAACGCCAGCTCCCCTAAAAATATCAGCGACCGTACGAACATCTACCCACCCTTCACCCCAATATAGCGGCCTCTGACTTGACTTGTTCGGCTGGCGTAGAATTTCCTTATATTATGATGTTCCGTGTATACCGTAGGTCGTCCTCGACTCGCGAATAAACGGTCCCACGAGAAAACGCTATGCGGGATGTGTAAGTAGGTAGGCGACGGAGAAGAACTTGAATTCACGCAACGGTGAAGACAAAGACAATCGAGTGATAACCATGTCCAAGCATACTTACATTTATTGACGGCAAAGTTGCTACGAGTCAGCCTCTGCATCGGCTCAAGTCATCGGCTGACGAATTTCGCAGTTACACGTGCAGCTGACTGTCCATAACTTCTATCTGTCTACGCATTCCCGCTCTCTATCTGGTGCCGCACTTGCCCACTGACGGTTGCACGCGAGGACTTATGGGTGTAAACTCGAAGCCCCAGGAATACCGCGTTCACGTCATCTCCGTAAGCGTCGTAGCCGTCGTCATCATCGTCCTCGGAATCGTCCTCGTCCTCGTCATCGTCGTCATCGTCGCCCTTAGACTTCGCCTGGTCAGAGCTTTCGAGCTTGTCGACGTTGTCAGCCTTCGGGTCCTTGCCTTCATCATTCTTTGCGGCTTCGGCTTCGGCTTTACCTTGACTAGGTTCAGCCGGTACGTCGACTGCATCTCTCTTATGGCTTTCCACATTGCCTTTGTCATCAGCTTCCTCACTCTTGCTCTTCGCCTGCACATTGTCGCCGTCGTCCTTTAAGTCACGAGCGTCTTCGCCATTAACAGCATCGGGGTTGGCGTCAGCCGTCTGAGTGCCTGATTCGGTCGTTTTGGAGACGGAGGCCTGCATTGCCTTCTTCTTTGCTTGCTTTTCTTCTTCTTCGGCCTTGCGCATCTCGGAGTAAATAGTCTCGAGATCCTTACCAGCTAATTCACTCAGCGGCTGGGGGATGTGCAATTTTTGGGACCTGGACGGGACAAAAAAAATCAGGCATCGAATGGGTAGTAAGCTCTGGCCACGTACTTGGGATCGATGTCTGATCATCGATGGGAGCTGAAATTAGTATGCGGTGGAAAAAAGATTAGAGATATACGAACTAGCAGCGATAGATCGTCCTCTGGCGCGCTCAGTCTCTAGTCTTGACCTTTTGCGTTGATTGTTTTCTTTGTTGAGAAATTTGAAGTAATCCTGTTACAGCCGCCGCGTATCAATTACACCAAGCCAGCAGGCAATTCTAACAAGCTAGTTACTTACATCCTGTCGATGAAATTTCCTGTCAAGCCGAACCTGCAGATAGATTAGCCACGACACCCTTGGGAGCTCACAGTTTCGCTTACATGGACAACGTAATCGCCAGCCTCCAGACTCAGCTCGACGTTGACACTTCTCGACCAGAGCCGCGCATGGGATGACTCCGCGAGCACCTCCGAGCTCCCAGACTTGAACAAAATGAAGTTGAAGTTCCACCAATACCGACCGGAAAGGTCGTCGAAATAGCGCTCATCAAGCTTGGATAGGACGATGACAGCTGGTGTGGCCTCCAGAACTGAGATAGTAACTGTAATGTCTGGTGAATTGATAAACCATGCTCACTGCAAACAAGACTTACAGGACACGTCACCGTAAGTCCATGCGGAAGGCAAGGGATTGGCGACTACGCGTAGCCATTGAGAGGACATGACCCAATTCTCGTCAAAGAGTAAGGTCCGGTCAATCTGCTCCCAAGAATCTAGAAAGTCGCCATCTAATGTCGGCGCATAATTAGCACGATAGTAAGACGTCCTGTCAGAGAGCGCTCACATTCCATCACGAATTGCCCATCGTTACCGAAGACATGACCAATCTCGGGAAGGATTTGGAGCCATTCAGGAGTCCACTCCTTCGAGCCGTCCGACCACGGGCCCGTCCACTCCGATTGACCCCACGGGTTTCGTACCACCACAAATCGTTTTCCTCTGCATTCTACAGCACGCAAGATGGAGTAAGCATGGCCACCGATTAACCCATTGACGGTTCTGCCTGCCTCGCCACTGCGCATCGTATCAAGATTGTCGAATGCACAGCCAAACAGGCGATCAACGTTCGCCTTACGAAGCTCTTCGTTCCAGAATTTGTCAACGTCGAGAATATCCTGAACACGGACATTAGCAGGGAGCTTGGTGCTCAATAGGACAATAGTCTTACCTTTACCGGTATGATCGTAGCCACACCACTAATGAGGGAAGTAATCAGCAAGGGCTTGTGGAATAAGTCGAGGGAAATTACCCAGTTAAGTCCTCGACGGCCTCGCTGGCTTCACCTCCGCTCAGCGAAGCATAGTCTCCATGTAGCTTGGCATACGCTTTCTCTAATAGCGGGACCCAGGTTTCTCCTTCCGTCCCCGACTTCGCAAAGTAAAGTGTTTTATTCCCGTGGCGAGCCAACTTGTTGTAATTGTCCTTGTTATTATGATATAGATGTTGCTCCGCTCTGTTGAGCTCTTCGAACTTGGGGATTGACGTAAACAACATGCTGCGCAAGTATGACAGTCAGTTCCCTTGGGAAACAGTTCCGCAGACGACATACTCATCGATAATAATGGGAACCCAGTAGGAGTCTCTGAAGAAGACAAATCCATAGATGCCCACTGCTTCATCGCGCTGGGAAGCAAGAAGTAAGGTAAGCGCTCATATGACCCAGTGTGGCAACTCACGGCGACGCAGAACTTCTCGACGAGGCCGTTAGCTGTCGCCATCATGGCCAATCCTGACAGGAACCAACAGTCCCCCAGGGCGCCTTGAACGATATCATTCGCATCGGCGCCATCGACGAAAAATTGGGGATTGTCAAAGATCTGAGTTACACGTCGAACATCCGATGGTGCGTACGGTTCGGCGGGGCAATCGGTTTCCAGGCCGAACAAGCAGAGAGCTGTGTCGTTTTCTAGATCGAACTCGATATCCCTAAGACACCACGAGGGAGTTAATGGGTGTGTTATAAAGATGACGGAAGCAGCGCGTACCGGAATTTTTGGTTCTTGGCCCGGCATATCCTGGAAATGCTCGCGACTCTGGCTTTGCAATCGTCCAAGGCTTTCTCGAGTTCGGATGTCACTAGAAGTCCTGCGTGACGTTCATCTTGCTTGAACGTCCCTTTGGCACTAAGAGGTCCGTTCTCGGTCGCTGGTACCTTGGTAAAGAGACTTAAGAAACCCATGAAGCAAAGTGGTAGATGGGGAACGTGCGACCAGGCATCCAGCCCTTATATACGAGATTGCAGGCGCTTCAGTGCGGCAGAGCAGCGACGTGGTCATCAGACTGTTCCAGGAATGTTCCTTCCATTACAGCGCTGTTCATAATGATGCGTCATGATCAGACTCGATCACGATCGTACGTTCGATCCAGCTCGCTGGTACCGCCGAGCCGCGCCTCGATCGCTTGGAGCATCGCAACGACGACGTCAGTTCATGGGTAATAGGAGAGTCGGTCGGTCGCTGGCAGGAGGAAGTTCGCGAGAGTAGGCTGTTATGATGCTCCCCACGGCGTCGGTATTACCATCAGTTGCTTCGCGTACTTCTGCACTCGGCTGGTGGGTGACTGATGTATTCTATTCCTGTATATCTGAGAAATAGGAATAAGGCAGCGCTATTGTATCAAACCAATGCTGATATAGATGAGTACAAGAACGAACCGAATCGTAGTACAAAGATATGTGATATAGAGACATACACTGATCTATCAGAGCACATATTAGCCCCGAACGGTCAGCAATAAATGAACAAACTGATACATGCACCATCTAGTCAACCGCCGTCATTTGATCCTAGCGATCTCTCCTATGATTCGGCAGTGCTGGCATATGATGATTGATTTGGCTTATTCCTACGCCGCTTCTTCCCATCGCCTTGATTACCTTGGGAAACAGAAACCGCATTGTGCGGCGGGACGTACAATATTTCGTCTGTTATGAGGAGGTTCTTCCACGGCCGGTCGTCGGGCGGTGTCCTCTGCGAGTACGTCACCTCCGCAGGTGGCGGTGGGACCCTCGATATCTCTTCCTCGACATTCTCTATACTAGAGCGTGAAGCGGGGCGAGAAACGGCGGGCGAGGGAACAAAGGCTGAGACGGTAACTTTCTTCGTTTTAGAATTGAGCGATAAGACCTTCCGTGGCTCGTTCGTTGATGGGCGAAGCATAGACGATGATGAAGACGCCATCGTCATTGGTGATGGATGGGTCGTGGCGGTGGTAGTTGATGTGGGCGGTGCAGACAGAGTTGGGAACGCACCAGCAGCACGGCGAGCTTCCTCCTCAGCCTGCTGCTTTTCCTCCGCTTCTCTCTTCAACGTTTCGTCTATTTGCATCTCCAACCGAGCGACCAGTGCATCTTTCAGCGAAGCGTTGGCGAGTAACCCAGTACCACAATGTGGACATGCCGAATATGGTGGGTTGATGGTGCACAGAATTAGCCCACACGCCCGGCAGATGGGAGTGTAGGGAGATAGGGCGTGTTCTCTAGCTGATGTGAAACACGAAACGAGAAGTTGTATGTTAGAGAGATCAAACAATTTCGAAAGACATGGCTCGACTCACCCAGGCAAAAACATCCGCCATTTGGGTCCCTATCTCGACCTGTATACTCTCGGAGGCGTTTGAGCAGCGACTCGAGTTGGACGACCTCCTTGCTCTTTGTTTTCTCGTTCGACTCGTCGACCCCTTTCCCCTTCCGTTTCGTAGGTGGCTGCGGGTGCGAATTTGCGGGTTTGATTCGATCAGATGGGAAGCATGAAGCAGAGTTTGACCACGGTGTCTTCCTAGACATTTTCGCTGCTTGAAGGTAAGTTGTTTTGGAAGTTACGGAAACAATAGTGGTTTAGAGTTCAGAAACGGTGTGATGCAGCGATACGGATTGAGGAGAAACGAAAGTTGTTTGTTAAGCGCCGGTGCATCAGTCAATCAATCGCGCCCAACACTCGGCCACGTCGGCTAACATAGATACTTCCGTTCTGGCTGTATCTTTCTATCAGAACTCGATTTACAGTGCCTCAGGACACTCTTGCACAAGTGCTTGCACTACACGCAACGGGTTTTGATTTTCTCATCCCCCCGTGCTATATCGTGAGTCTGAGGAGTCAAGCGATCATTCAGCGTTCAATGGCGTACAGCTATTGAAAATATGTTCATCTTATTGGTATGAAACCATCGAAGTAGATACGTCGATATTGTTCCCAGGCCGCCAGTAGCATAGACAAAACCTGACTGAAGAAACTGAAGGCGGGTACTCGAGAGGCTCTCCGAATCAATGGACTCGGATGATACACTGGATGTACGGGATTCAGTTTGATATCCAGGATGGAGTCAATGAGCTCACCAGTGAAGAGAGAACAGAGCGATACGACTGCTATCATCCAACATACAAGGTTTGACATCGAGAAGCTATGTTGCCGAATGAGCGGCTGAATACAGTCCCAAGGAGGGTAAGAAGCACAAGGCCCGTGGGTATAGGAGAATTGGGTGACCGTCGAATGCGCAACGTGCGTGAACTTGTGAAATTTGGAACGACAGACGGATAGATCTAGACGGCAACAAAACCTATCCTCCGGAAAGCTCAAGTCGAAGCGGCTGGGAACCGGGGCGAAACAGTACTTGCTTCTCCTCTATTAGCCAACATATGATTCGGAATTTCGAGTATACCGGGCGATTCTCTCACCTTGATATTCAAGGAGGACGGCGGCTGTCTCAAGTCAGACTCATCCCTATACGTGCAAGTCAGTCAAACCGGCACGGTTGATAAATTACAACCATCCCTTACGACAGACTACCCCGCGTACGGCGTCAACGGCGATTATCAGGGATAGGGTGGATAAGGCGGCCACGGAAATTCTGTCTTCCCAGCCGAGCGGTCGGATTTGAATGAAGTCTAGGGAAATGAACCTTGGACTTGGAATGCCGGGGGGAATTCGGTCCTAGTAAGAGGTCACCGCTGGAAATGCAGCGTGGACTAGGAATATCGGTCAGAATGCAAAGACGCTAGCGCATCGGCGGACCATAGTGAGCGACAGAAAGATTCTTATACGGGAGATGGTTCTGGATGCTGGCGCGATTGGAAATTGGTGTATTCTTCACTTAGCATCGACTGAGCGGCCGTCTGTCATCTTGAAGCGAGACGGGTGTGAAATGGTGCTAACGCTTGCGGACAGTCAGCAGTGTACTGCTTGATAGATGTTGCGATCAGCTGACCATGAATCCTTCTCTGCCAACGTTGATGCAATGGCACCCACCAAACGACGAATCAAGGGTCACGCTACGGCTTCAAATCATAGAATTCATCATCATTGAGGCACGGAGAGTGGGACCGCTCGGTATACGTACTTACATCGTCCTGACAACTTACGATTCTACGATCCAAATATAAAATTGCTTTGTCTATTCGAGAAGCCGAAAAACGACTCATGACCTCGCGGGCTACTTGATCGAGGCCCAAGGTCAACGAATCGCACATTACTACCTGTCTGACCGTCATAAATCAGCATATGAGAGAGAAGCTCAACGCGGTGTCTCACCTAGGCTATGTTTCACAGTCTGTCCGGTTCTTCAGCGCTCAGCGCTCAGCAACCAGGTCCTACTGCGATCCAAGCTTAGATTCGATTTAGCGAACGTCACGGCAGAGGCAGAGGCAGATCTCACCGAACAGATGGGACCTAATCTAATCGTCTCACCTCACCGTAACGAATATAATTCCCTTCTGCGAAGTTGACGAAACCAACGCTGCGTTTATGATCCATCAGAGATCAGATGTAACAATAAGTAACAGGGGGAGGATAGACGCACAGTGAGGGACGGGAAGATGGACAGGCTTCGGATGAAGGCGTAGAGACGCTGGATCTGTTGATGATGAGGAGGCTAGAATTTGAAATGAGAAGTCGTCGCTGCGGACCGTATCAGACATATTATCATCAGACAGTCAGACTTCATGTCAGTGATATACATGCGCTGCAAGAAGTTGATATACGTACCAAGAATGACTGCCTCAATTATGAAATCCAACCACGCGTGCGTTCTCATGTGGGATGATGTCAATCATCACTACATCATCCATCGTCATCGCAAAATCGAACCGTGGGGCAAGGGTGTCCGATACTTTCCTTCGACGTAGTCTGACAAGCATAGGCTACTCCGAAAGCGTAAGGACATTGAATACGACGGTTATAATAGAACAAAAGATGGCTCGCCTGTGAGAACGCGCGGACAGCGGAATGGTTCACGAATTGTGCACAAATCGGTGGGACGAGCGACGCCGAGAGCACTGGACAGCGCAGCGGCGACGGCTGCACGTGGGGTTGGACATGCTATGATACTAGTGACTGTAATTGATATATATCGGTGATGGGGAAGGCGCCGCTGATGATGATAATGATAGATGGAGAGGAAGGAAGGGATGATACTCACCTACGACATATGATCGCGCCGCGCCTCCCCACATTCTCCTCGTTTCACTACACGCAGCTACCCATATCCTAGCCGTTACGGCACGACCCATATGACGCGGTGTGACAGCTACAACGCCGGCCTAGAACTCAAAATATGACCCGCTGAGAAACGAACGACGAATTAGCTGTACTACAAAGGTAAAAGCAGACATTCACATACGATTCGAACAGTTCATTATCCGGGAAG
This sequence comes from Pleurotus giganteus, assembly GCA_032158425.1. NCBI lineage: Eukaryota > Fungi > Basidiomycota > Agaricomycetes > Agaricales > Pleurotaceae > Pleurotus > Pleurotus giganteus. The sequence continues at coordinate 1,871,366 of JAPEHR010000012.1, forward strand.
ATTGCATGCCGCGACGCACGAACGAAAACACTCGAGGGGAGTGAAATCGTGAATTCGAACCGTGAACGGGAGGCTGAGACGCTGAGCCACCAGAGGCATCATGGCATCAGATAGAAGTTCGGAGGCATATGGGCCCATGGGCAAATTGAATCCCAACCTGATTTGTTCCTTTGATAAGCCAGCTGCATCGCATCGCACCGCAGCCAGGCTAACGGGTCACTCACTCGTACTTTCACGCACGCACGTACTCCCGAATTTCTCGCTCGATTCCCCAAGTCCCGTCTTGTTTTCACGGACTCCACATCAATCCAACTATGTTCATCATGGGCATCAAAACCATGTACCTCCCAAACGAATGAGCAACAGCAAAACGAATTCGAGATACAGCAAGGTTCGTGACAGACAGAGGTCAACATGGTGCGAAGAAGACGAACAGCGTAATGGCGCTAGTAACGGTCTGTCAGATGTCCGGAGTAATTTCCAGTACGAACGCCAAAATGGACGTACAGACAGACCTAATACTAGGAATTTGCGAAGTCTTGTGCACAGGAAGAGCGGTGAACGTGCTCGTTACGAAGGCTGTTTAGTGCTAGTTTGGTGGTGCTAGTTTTCCTCGATTTGCGCCAATGTGCGACCGAACGACTTTGACTTCGATCCGAAATCGAGGTTGGCTAGAAGTCTGGCGAACGAATGTACCTGCATGTATGTCGAATTACGTCGTACTGAGTAATGATGCATGTTGATGAGCTCAAAAACGCCGAAGAAAATCGAAATAGGAGGCATCACGTGAGGGAGTGCCCATGAACTCGAACCACGACCTGGTCCAGGTCAACTTGGACGAACGCTCTCTCTCCAGTCGATTTCGCAGCTGGCTCCAGCTTCATAGTGCTATAGCCAGTCCTCAGCGCCCCTTCACGCTAACCCGTCGTCCCATCTACCCAGTCGATTTCGCAAATGAAGGCTTGAAGCTTTGAAAGCCCTGCATGATATGACGCATTTGGGACGCTTGTAGAGGAGAAGATGGAGAAGAATGGGAAACCAAAGGCTGCAGTGTCAGGAGAAGAAGTACGTTTATTGCTGCGCTGATGTTGCTGGTGTCTCAATTTTCGTGACAGTCGAACGGAATGCCCTCGGTGTATGTACAATCGCTCTTGCCCGAATTCCATTCAAGAACTTCTCGTTTTCCGTACAGTACTGCGAATTGCCCACCTCACTATCGAACACACGACGACACCGCCCCGAGCCCCTGCACAGTTTTCGACTCACGCACCCCAACCTCTCAAGCTCAAGGGTCGATCCTCGGCCTCAGTCACAGTTGTTATCGCTCCCGAGTTGCCGCACCCATTCTTTTCTCGCTTGTGGATACCTTCGCAAACGCCTTCCTTCCCCCCAACCCGGCTGCTGGGAATTCCGCCGGTTTGGACGTCGATACCATATAATCATGGCTCACGCTACGGCGCATGTCGATTAGCCGGGCACCACATACATCCGCAAGCCGTGCTCGTATTCGACTTGGAGACCCTCTTAGACAGCCAGCGACCACGTCATGGCTTCGGAACGCAGGAGCCCACGATGTCCGCTTGGCTACTCGGCCATTCCCCGGCTCCATTATACTCGGGGAGATGAAGACGGCCCATCTACTCGGAGATGATGGGAGTGAGGGAGGATGTAGTTGGGAGGGGGACGGGGAGGCCAACGGAGGAAGCTGAAGCGGCGCTTGAAGCAGTGCTGCTTCGTGATGACGATGAACCAGGAGCGATCTCGGTGACGATGGCCTCAGGCGACTACGACTCGAGAGTCCGTTTGCCTCCGCTCCTACCGATGAAGACCCCCTAGATCGCTTGTCGACGTGGCCGACATGCTCTGTGCCATTCTAGGTGTTCAAAGCCGTTGGGGATGGACTATAATTACCCGAATGTTGGTCTCCTCCGCCATTCATTCCGCAATCGGGGACTACATCTCTTGCTGTACCATGGCCTCTCCGGTCGCAGCCTGCCGATATTCGTAGGATCTTTGCCTCGTCCTGTATCGTTCGCCGATCGTCCTTGAAATGGGAACAGTGGGTGTTAGGCTAGTTGGCTTGGGCGCGGAAGGTCGCTAGGCCCTCAAGTTTGTCTCCGCATCAGTTTGGGAGATCGTAGTGAGTTGTCCTTCCTTCGTAATTCGCACCATTCTAATCTTCGGCCTCAGTCACGCACCTCGCATCCCCTCCTGAAAGCATCAAGGGAGAATTGATGTCGAAGGTCCTTGTGTGCGTTCGTATTACGATGCAGTGGTTGATAAGGAGTGCTGGGGTGTGACACCGAGATCCTTGTCTTGGGAACGCTTCCCTTGTCCTCGAATCCTCCACCACCTACGATGGCGCCACCTATGATCCTCGTGAGACCGCCCACCTCCAAGCCTCGGAACCTCGGACATCCCCTCGCCGCCGTCTCATCGTCGCTGTCGTTCGAACGGCGTCCAAGGAGGTGCTTTGATGTCGGTCGACCATGGGCTCGCTGTCTACAACGAGCTCCGTTAGTTGGCGGAGGAAGGGGCCACTCATAGGATGACCCGGACGCAGCGTACCGTCAATCTATGGGGCGATGAATCTGGTTGTGGTTGCGAAGCTTGGGGATATGGATGACCTCCCTCACGTCCTTTGCCCTCGCCGTGCGTGACATCTCAGCTGCCCAGGATCAACATCTCGGAGAAATCATCGGCCCCGGCCCTTCGTTGTGAATTGCTGGCAGCTCGTCTACTACGAGTTTTCAATACCCCGGAGTCATAGCCATTTGTCTTACTCGTACATCCCGTTGTCGTCCGTGTACATGTGTCCCCCCAAAGATGATTCTAGTTACCTATTATTCGTCCTCGTTTTGCTTACGAACGTATGTATTCATAAGCCCTCGTTCATGTTGTTTTGATACCAACGATTGGGACTAGTACTTAGAGCTCAGCCGTTCGCCTCTCTGGCTTGCACGAAACCGGATGCGTCCAGCCTTTTCGGGGCGTCTACGCCATTGACGCGAAAGTGTTAGTCAACCTCAAATATTCACCCTTCGACGAATAATGCCCTGGCGACCACTTAGATCCTGGTATGGGCGATTGTCGCTGCTGAGGATAATCACGAAACTGCAGGAAAAATCCGAATCATCATTGCTGCAGGTCGAAATAATGTACGTCAACAGCCGCCGTGGTAACCAGTCCAGCTTAAATTGTCTCCATATTCAGTGTTCAAGTGAACGCCATCAGAATCGGCAGACGATGCACGGCAAGCTCATTGATTCGAGATTGTATATCTCATGAAATGAGAAAGCGTACCGAAATCTCTCCACCCCCTTTGGTTCGGGTTTTTACTACGTAACAGATGGCCGACGGTACGAACACGTTACATACCTCCGTAACTGCCGCCAACTAACCCTTGATGCCGATGGGCTCCGCACAGAACAAAGCGTAAAACGTCCTAGCTTATTGGAGGTCGGTCAGGTCAGCTGCCAACAAAATCCTCCGCTCCACCGTGACCATCCATCATGCATCATCATCATCAGCAACCTCGGAGCTTATCAACGAGATCAACGCCTTCAGGTTCCGATTCGTCCACTCAGCGAGGGTGGCCCTGCGTTCCATCAACGATGATAGTGTCGCGGGTGCTCGCAGGCTATATAGCCGACAAGGTAAGTACCCTGAGCGGATCCGTTACCTCCAACCAAGTTGAAGTTGAAGTTGACCGGGACCTTTAGTCTATTGAAGGCGAAATTCGTTTACTAAGGGGAACTTCCTTTCGCTGAAGATAAATAATATGACTTGCATTCGTGGTGAGGTTCATCTGAAAGGTAAGTCAGAGTGGGTCTTCCAAGTGGAGGTTGCTCATTGTCGGAAACGGATCCAGAACTGGGCGCTCAGTTGAAATCTAGCACCGCTATCTCTCGTGCACGATGTCCTTGCGGAAGTAGATAGCCCCAACGACTACGCAACACACCACGGTGATGCCAACGCCCGCCAAAGCTTTCCCCAGGAATTCCACGTTCCTTGCCTGTCATTGGTCCATTATCAGCTAGCGCTAAACAAATGATATTCGGTGTCAAGTCTAAGTATGTCTTCCCCTCGCCCCCCGTTATCACCGTGATTTGATAGGCACCGGTTCGTCTGACTCTGAGCCAAGGTTTTTCCTGTTACTCGGCGTTATCGTACTTCCACCCCTTTCTCCTCGGTGGAGAAACTTGTCAAGCTCCTCATGCTCGTTTACCCCACGACTAACAGCCCTTACGGCAGTTCACGATGCGTGGAAGGCAGTGGTACCCACCCCGTGTCGGAGCATGATCCCGTCTAACTATACGCTCCATCATGATACGCATCAATCGATGTATCGTTCTCTATTGAGTATTCCTTGATAGGCCGTCAAGTGAGTTTCTAAGTTTGGTTCTGCTTCCGTTCTCTGTGACTAGAGTTGTACAGATTGGTATTTCAGCGCTCATTACCACTCCCTTCCACACCGCCAGAGACATGCCAAGTACTCCATTTCATTTGGGCGATACGGGCGTCCCATCCAGGGGTTCCTTCTCCGTGCACCACGTGTATGTTGTCTTCTTATGCATTCTCCATGTCGAGCCTCACGAGATCACTCACAGGTCACTCTCAACGCGCTTGGCACCCTCATTTTTCAAGCTCCAGAATGGAAGACGTATACATACACCTGTTGTACGGCTTGTACCGATTCGTCGTATCCTGCACTGCCAGCGCCGACATCGGAAGATGGAGAAGCGATGCCACCACGGGACGTCTTATGCTCGTTGTTAGTACGTCGTCCCAATGAGGTCTGACTGAACTTAAACATCTGCTGCCGCAGTGATAAATAGAACTGAATGGAACGAGCAGTTCAATCTCGGGGCCGACGAGCTGCAGGCGCTGACATCGTGTGTGCTCTACACCCATATTCGTCCACGACCAAAGCTGTAGTTGCGCCCTTCTGATGCGTTTCCTCAGGTTAAACATATGATCCATATCCCCGAGGGAACGGCGCATCGAGAATAACATCAAACCCTGGCCGCAACAAATCCCCCAGCGTTCTACGCAGACCTTTCTCTGGCCTCATGCTTGTCACCACCAGGGGTTTCCTCGATTAAGGTTTAGCCCTGGGGAATGATGCGTAGTATCCATGGGAATTGCGATGGTGTGGGGAACATGAATCCATTTTTGTGTACCGTCTAACGCTGGCTTTCTAGTTTTGTCAATGATGGAGGCAAGTTGCACGGCGTGCAAGATTCAGTACTTTATGGCGGAGTATGGAAAAAGTACAAAGGAATCTTTGATACTTTTACCGTACTCTGCAATTCTAAAGTACTTCTTTCATACTCCACCACAAAGTACCAAATCTCGCACGCTGTGTTGTCTTCGAAGTAATAGCAATTAAATGATGCGTGAGTATTCTGCAGTGATTATCATGGACGAACAGAATACTGATCCGTTCATTTAGTCAGCTCCGTTACCGCCTTGCTGGCGGTGAGATACGCTCCACCATAGTTCGTCGGTGGTGTTACCGCTTGGTAGGCCCATCATTCGAGCAATCTTACACACCGGTCGAATGGAAGCGCGGTTGAACTTCTCGGCGACCGTCATTTTTCTAGGATTTCACCTACCCTGTGCTAATTCAAGACAGCTCAAGGTGTATCACGTCGTTATGATCCATCTCGAATCATTGATATCAGATCCCAACGAGTTTCCCCCGGCATGTGCGGTCGAAATGCCACCATAATTTCGTCTCTTCGAATCGGAACCCGTCCCATAGGCCATACAACTCAGCCAGCCCCACCTCTCCTCGTAATCACGTACCGCCGATTGTGTGCTAGTTTCCCTGGCTTATTATAACCGTGCCGAAACTGAATTCAATTGTTGCAGGGGGACGAAAGCAAGTGCTTGAACGCTTCGAAGGCCCGAAGAATAAACGCCGCGTCCCCAAAAAGTTAACCTTGTTGCGTCATGCGGCGTAGCAGTTCTGCTGCGATATCACCATAAATCTGATCCAATTATCCTCTTAGAGTCCCGTGCACGATAAGCACAAGCCGGCGGTCCTGGGCGCCGCATTATTTTCACTACTATCTACTATCTCAGTATGTCGTGCTTGCCCGCTCTACTCCGATTATTTCACTCCTTTCCCACAGACCCAGGGATTCAGAGCCAGGTCTATAAACGGCCCCACAGCTTTCGTGAGTGGGTGGACCCGTTGAGCCGCATGGACTTGCACGTTCACGTTCCTAGGACGGCCAATATTATACCTCTCCGTGAGGGTCGTGAAATTGATGTGGGTTCACGGCGGCTGACTTTTTTCCATCGCAGGCATTAATCGAAATCGTCAGCGTGCGTCACACCCCGTCCTTCTTCGGCGATTACTAACACGCAAAAGTCCTTTTCTCTTGGCCGGAGGTGGTAACCTCTCTCTCAGGCTCATATTCACCCTCGCACGCACGCACCCACTTCAGAGCACAATGCTGGAAACCCACTTTCGCCACCTTGCCACTCTTGCCATGCTCTTCTCTTCTCTTCGCTACTCCGAACGCGTGCAGGCTTTTAGTCCCACTCGTGTTCTTCGATACCGCAATATAAGCTTATCCGGACTTAGGCTTTCGTGCGGTGGGAAGTACCGACCTTCGTGATCCAATAAGCACCTTCCACGGCCATCATGCGGACGGACAATTGAACTTCGAATATCCTGGTTATATATATCAAGCCCAGTGCTTCCTGCTGTATACCGATAATGATGAAGACGCCGCGGTCACGGTTCGATGAATTGGACTCGGAGAAAACAAGGGTCTGTGGTACGTGTGTTATATGTGTGTGTGCGTGTGTGTGCGTGTGCTTTACACCCACCCTTTCATTATCACTCGTTTGGCGATTTCGGTCCAACGTTCCCATCATTTGTAAGTATCGTATCGTCTCCGCGGTACGCCACGCCCCAGATGTTGATTTCGTATTTGATTTTATTCTAGGACTCTGCACGGCCGGAATTCCTCCATTTCGTAAATCGTTCCTCCGCTTCGGATGTCCCTACATCTAAGGCGAGGCGGTCGGCCGTTGGGGGGGTGCGTACGTGAGAGCGTGAGCGATAGACGGCCAACATCGTACACAGGCCCAGTGGTGGGCTAGTGCCTCGATGCAGTTATCAGTCAGTAGTCACGGTGGTCCTGCATGAACACGTTGCAGAAACAGTGGGATGAGCGCCATGCTTTGCGTACACGCGTACGCACGCACGATACACCGGGCTTCTTTCTCTTCACTTATCACTCATCACTCGTCACGCGTGCGTCTGAACAGGCGATGATTTAAGCGAATAGTTTAAGCTAAGTGACTATTTGCTTACGACGCTGCGGTAGGAGAAGAGGACGACCTCGAAGTCAACCGACGGCCGTGATGCAAAGAAGAGGGTTGATTGATGTGGAAACGGCTGAGGACGGTGACTTTATTCGAGTGGTAGCAGACGAGGGTTGCCCTGAGTCCTTGGCAATCAATACACCGGCTCTCCTTTACAAGTTATCTCCCTCCCACGATGGCCGTAAGAATCTCTATGTGCTGGCATACGAGGCATGTGCTCGGTCCTCGGCAAGCTCAAGCTATTAAATTATGTACCCCAGCCATTTATTAGCTCACGGTTCAATACGCACAGTGCAAGCTCAACCGCACATCTACTCAATGCTGAGACTCGTGCGATCCACAAAAATGGTATTGACCATTGTGGGGGTGTCTGGGGATGCTCGATATTCGATTTCTGGGGATTTCTTTCTCCATTGGATGATCATCAATCATCGAAATCCTTCGGTTAGATAAAGGCCACTGTACCAGCGCAAGCGCAAGCGCCTCGATCGAGGCTAAGACCAAGACCAAGACCAAGACCAATACTAAAAGCACGCATACAACGCATAATGACGACGAGGAATTCGAAGCTCTATATGTATGTAATTTGATTGTGATTTGATTTTTGATTTTTGATCTCGAGGCAAGGATGCTCGGACGGAGGAGGGACGGGCGACGGGCGAGGGACGGACGGGAATATTGATGGCTTGAATGATGGGTTCTCGAAAAGCGATCGTAAGTACCGTAACTGGAAGGCTATCAGTCAGGCATCGATCAAAAACTGGGCAATAAGGATGCGTATACTTAAGGCTTGTGAGATGAAAAACATCGCTTACGGAGGAGGGACGACTTGAAGGATTAGAGACGCGAGACGAGGTAGCAGCAGGGAAGAGTTGTATGAGGACACAGCACGCGTTGTATTACGATGTACTAACACAGCCTGCGTAGCGAGGGAGTACCAAGATAGACAGCAACAACAACAAGATGCGGAGAAGCGACGGATGGATGGATGGATGGATGGATAGTGGATGGATAGCAACGATACAGACGTAGTAGGGATGACAAGCACGAGGGAGCCGACAAAAAGAATACATATAGGCAGGTCAACTGACGGACGGACGTACGGGGAATAAATAAGTCCGAGACGGGAACAGCAAGGGATACAAAACGACAACGACAACAACAGTAGCAACGACAATGGCAAAAACGAACAATAGCGAAGCGAACAAGAGAAGGGAGGCGAGCGGTGCGTATAGATAGATAGATAGAAGACAGGACGCAATAACGGCGATATTACCTCCCGGAGATCGACGACAAGAACGACGGCGAAACACTGCGGGTATGCATCCAGCACGTCCATACGAGCAAAACGGAGTTCGAGGGAAAAGAAGAAGGGGGAGAAGTCGGAGGAGGCTGCGAGAGGGCGAGGTAAGCTTTGGTATTTCGTTCTCGTTACTTCGCGAGAAAGGGTAGGGCAAGAAGGAAGCGTGGAAGGTTGGAAGCGTATGTATGAAGGTGTGTATGGACGCGGACGGGGTAGTGTGGATGCACGGTCCGAGAGGTAAGATAAAGTTAAGGGTCCATCGAAGCAAGCAAGGGTTCAAAAAAAGAAAGAAAAAACAGGTGAACGGGTGAACGGCGGGTAGCTAAGGGGGCGTTTATACTTTTTCTTTTCGTACAAGGGCTCTCTGCATGTATGTATGTATGTATGTATGTATGTATATAATATATAATTCGAGGCGGGAGCCAAGGAAGCAAGGAAACGGAGGGAGGGCGCAAGAAAGAAGGAAGGAAGGAAGAAAACAATCATGGGCAGGTGGGCAGCAGCCGAAATTTTGGGGTAGCGGCGAGAGGAGGAAGAGGGCGTGGTGGTGGTGGTGGGAGCCTGCTGCAGCTGCAGCTGCGCAGTTTGTGAGACCGAGGGAAAAACAAAGATGGGGGGGGGCCGCGGGTGCGGGGAAGTCAGGGTTAAGTAGTACCCTCCCTAATCGTGTGCGGCGGTAGGTTGGTCGTGGTGGTGGTGGTGCGCCTCGAGGGGCGTTGGCGGTTGCTGCGGCGCCCGAGAAGCAGGGGGTGGGGTGAGCTGCCTCGAGGGTGGGTGGCTGATGGACTCTAAAGTGGGTCGCCGGGCCGTATGTGGCTGAATCGGCGAGGAAGCAGAAGAAGACGAGGAAATAGGCTCGCTGCTGAGCCATTGAACGCCAGGCAACGCCGTCGTGGAGCTGCTGCCATTGTGGCTATTATGGTTAGCGTTGCCGATGTTGTTGTTGGTGGGCGTAGATTGCTGGGAAGCCGGCGCTGAGTACTGCCTTCTCGGCTCCGTTGCGGATGAGGACAAGGGAGCGATGGATGGGTGGTTGTAGTTGTACGGGGGGAGGGAATGGGAATGGATCGGAGGGAGATGGGGTTGGCCACCAGGTGGGGTTTTCTGGCGAAGAGCAGCGGAGGCGAGGGGCCCTCGCTTGTGAGGGAACTGCTCCGGACGGGGACGAGAATGGGTGCGCTCAAAGAGGCCGCACTTGTTGCAAAGCTAACGAACGAACGAGGAACGATCAGAATACGTCATCACTGGGAAAGATGATGATGATGATGATGATGATCACTTACAACTTTCCCGGGGCTGAGATTGGACCTCCGCCAGGTTGAGGTGTCGGTTGTGCAGCAGTTGAAGCAGCGGCGGCGGACGCGATCGCTGAGCTTGGTGGCTGCGTCGTCAGTATGAATGACGCCGAGGTTTGCTTGCCCCGGGATGGGATACGGGAGATACGAGTCGCGTCCGTGCGAGCTGTGGCTCTGGTGCATCATAGGCTGAGGAGTGGGCGGCATGGAGTACGAGGGGTGCTCGGCATAGCTCGGCATCGCCGAGTAGTACTGGGATTGAAGGCTGTCTTGGCGTTCGCCGTGGTGGCTGTAGGTTGGGCGGGTCTGGGCGTCTACGTACGAGTAGAGCGGGGGCTGCATGGCTGCGTGAGGCGGGGAGCGACGAGGGGGCGGCGGGGTGTTTATGGAGGAGCGGTCTAGGGAGGAGACGGAGAGGGCAGGAGAGTGGGTGAGGGTGGCGATGGGGGGAGGAGAAGGGTGGTCGTATGGGCGGCGGTGGCTAGAAAAAGGCAAATAAGGAGGGATTCGTAAGCGGGCTAAAAGGAGGTTGAGCGGAGAAACTCGAACCTGGCGGACATTCCGGGAAGAGGGTCGACGCGGTGCGGCATGGGGGGCAGACTCGGGATGGAGTGAGGATATGGGCTGAACGCGGGCTGATGCGAGTGGTATGACGATATTGATGATGAAATAGCAGTCTGGCCAGCCAACATCAGGATCAATGAAGGCTGACAATGAACATCAGACGTACTGGGCGATCGTCAGGGTGATGATCGGCAAAGCCCTTCTTGCTCTCGGTGCCACCCTTCAAGCTCAAGCTCGGTAGCAATCTCTCTTCAGCGACGACGGTGCGGGTGTCCTGGATTCTGGGAGAAGGCCTAGGACTGAGAGAAGGAGATGGCGGGTCCTCGGTCTTTCTTCTGATGGGGGAGGAATCAGCTTGGGACGAGGCTCGAGTATTTATGGTGAAACTGACAATTGGTGCATCAAGCGATGATGGAAGTACTTGGCAGAGAATAACGCTGCGAGCTGTGCGACTGATATGATATTCTGCGCGAGAACCAGGTCATGAAAGAGCGCGTTTATGCTTTGATCCATAAGAATCCCTGTGGGTATTCCCTGCCCTTTTCAACCTCCGACATTAATTTTTTCAATCCCCGCGAGCGGCTCCGTCGTGCCGGATCACACGGCCATCACCTTTCCCCTTGCGCAACCTTCCCTCCAAGTTATCTGTCTTCCCACCGCCTGCCGCTCGCAGTGCTTCTCTGCTCCCCCACTCGCTCGTAATGCGGTGTCTTGCTGTCCCGCCAAAACAAGAACCCGTAAACACCGTCTCGAGTCCTGATTTCATCATCAGCATCATCATCAGCCTGATGCTCGTACATATGTAGATCCGTGCCTCCATCACCATCACCACTACCACCATATCTTAGATCCAGGACCCAATCACCCCGACCCTGCCGTTTTTCGAGCTAGCCGCATCTCAGATACAATCAATTTCATTCTTCGCTCAACAGCCAGTGTCAATGTCCAAGCAACCGTACTGCACGCGCGCGTACACCCTTTTCCTTCCTTTGCATTCTTGCGAGCTAAGCGCATTACCGCTCTCCCAGGCGAAAGGTGCGTGCGTATCCACCACCCGTTTCCATTTCCGATACAATGATTCTGATGATGTCCTCGTTTCGACTGTCTGTCGTAGTAGAGACAAATTGACGACCCATCATCGTTCCCAACGCTCGGCAAAGCGATCATGATCACCATCATTTCTCCCTTGCCCACAATGAACGGCGGATGGCCCATCAGAAGCCCTTCTTCTATCGACGCATTTTACACCGGCTGTACTATTCTCGAGGTTTGCATCCAAACACCGTTCCATGCCTACGATCTGACATTCGCCCGCATCAGCCACCACGTCCCACCTCACTTCGTGCTGCTACTGCTACTCGTAGCTGGGATCCTTGATTGATGGTACCCACCCGTTTCGGCGTCGTCCGTTTGTTGTTTCGGGATGCACCACCCATCGATCTACGAGACGCCTATGGTGACTTCACACCTCAGCTACTCGCTCGACCTATAGTAGTACCTCCGAGTCTCTTGTCCCCCGTAGGTCCGTCGCCGCGTCACCTCGTCAACAGAATCAACCCATCATCGCCTCAGCGTCTCACCTCTCAACGCCAACAGCGAACCATGTGGCATACCTATCAACCCGTCAAACAATCTTCTCTTCTCTCCTTCGGGTCAGTCAGAGTCTTTGCACTGTTGCTATCATGGAGTCGGAGCGGTTTCACGCTAGCACCCACCCACCCACCCACCCACTTCTCTCTTTTCGCTAGGACAAAAGAAGACAAGGACAAGGAGCTATAACTATAACTAATTCGAAGCACTTCTTTAGTGGGTCCCCGAGTTCGAGTTCGAGTTCGAGCGAACGGTTTGTTTCAAGTCGTCGTCGGTCGTCCCGCTCCGTTTAGTAGTATTTCGATGCATCTCAGACGCCGTTTTATTTCGAGGAGCCCACTGGCATGGCCATGCGTGCGCGTGGATACCCAACACTTGCGATGCAGTTGAGAATCCGAGTCGGCGGCGGAAATAGCCAAGAGCCCCATCCACGGTCCACCGCATATCTCGGTGGCTCGACTGACTCTCTCTCTTTCGTATAAGTATTCGTATATTCGTATTCGTATTAGATGACTGTGCGAATGAACGGCTTGTAATTGTAATTGTAATTGTAATTGTAATTGTAATTGTAAAAAAAAAACGCGTGTAGGTACGTGTCTTTTACAAACCAGATTCGCACCAAAATCCCTTCGAGTTTTTCACCCAAAAACTACGCCAAGGCAGGCAGGCTGGTGTACTAAAAATAAGTTACTTACTTGCGAGTTGATATTATGTAATCGGCCGATTTGATTGATTGATTTTTCTCCTTTCGGCTTTTGCTTCCGGTGGCGGTTCAACTGCACCCATGTGCCATGTGCCATCCACCATCGACAATCCGAGTCCTAGCTTGCTCGAGCAGTACTGTACTGTACTGCTGTTATTCACTCACGCCATACCGTCACTTCAACATTGTTATCCACCGTTCTTCTACCCGAACTCGACGTTTTCGTGTATATTGAACGCAGAAAAGGTCGGTCGGTCGGTCGGTCGGTTACTCGCAAACCGCACACCGCAAACCGCAAACCGAGGAGAAGTAACACCACCACCACCACCACCACCACCCGCCGTATACCGTGACATAAGTTGAACAGCACGAATACCGTGATACATGATGCATGTGCATGAATACCCAGCCTTTACTTGACCGCTCATCGACATATATACATATATATATACCTATTACTAGCATCAGGTGCGTTCTGTGTCTCATCTTGACGTTCGTACTGGAAACTCAAAGCCTCGGGAACTAGGTATACCGTATGCCGTATAACGGAAGTCCTTGACGTACCACCTACAGCTATTCCGGTCCTTGTCGTATTTGTAACGTGAACGTCCTTGCGGTTACTTCGATTTCGATTTGCTGTATACGCCGTCGTGGATTCGGAGGCTTGAGTACGAGTTTGGGAGGTACACGGCGCGGGTTGTGATGGATAATGAGTGATGTCCACCGTGGAAGAAAGAGGAGTCCAGCGATACATTCGGGAGGACCGTCGTTGAGAGCGTGCGTGCGTGCGTGGACGAAAGTGAGTGAGTGACCCGTTAGACTGGCTCCGGTGCGATGCGATGCGATACGATGCAGTTGGCTTATCAAAAGAACAAATTAGGTTGGGGTTCGAATTGGCCCATGGGCCATGTCATATGCCTTCGCGCTTCTATCTGATGCCATGATGTCCTTGATGGCTCAGCGTCTCAGCCTAGCGTTAACGTTAGCGGTTCGAATTCACCTCGAGAGTTTTCGTTCGTGCCGACGCAGCACGGCATCCAAGCCTCCGATAACGAGATATTCGAGCATGGATTTCGTGTGTGACCGTCTTGATTTTTTTTTGCAGTACGGCTAATTCATCGTCGTGGGCACAGCGGCTTGTTTATTTCCCAGCCGTGTATTATAAGTTCTAGAGCGGAACTTAGACCGGCGATATAGCTGGACCGCGTCATATGGGTCGTGCTGTAAGGTCTAGGATGTGGCATGGGTGATGGGTAGAGGCGTACAATGAAACGGGGAGAATAATGCGGGTGGGGAGGTGTGAAGGTGTGATGGATGATATGTCGTAGGTGGGTATCAAACTCTCCCTCCCTCCCTCCCTCCCTTCTTTCCCTGCTTCCTCCCCGTCTATCATTATCCTCATCACTGTTATCATCACCCATCGCTGATACATATCAATTACAGTCATTTAGTATCATAGGACGTCGAATCCCACGCGCACCCGTCGCTGCGCTGGACGGTCCTCTTGGCGTCGTTCGTCCCCCCCCCCCCCCCCGATTCACGCAAATTCCGAGAACCATTCGGCCGTCCAAGCGTTCTCACTTCTCACAGGTGAGCCAGTTCTCGTTTTACGAAAACCGTACCGTCGTATTTAGTGTCCTTACGCAGCTTGGACTTATCGGCTCACGTCAAACGAGGATGCCTGACGAGCTTGCCCCGCAGGTTGGATTTTGCGATGACGATGGATGATGAGATGATGAGTGATATATCCGTGTGTTCCATCGCATCGCATCGGACCAGAGGACAAAGGTCGTATCAGATCATTAGTTGCACTTCAGCGCCTCACCTGCTTCTTCCAGTCACGCCTCATCAATCACCGAACGCCGAGCCTTCTCAATATTGAGATCCCCAATCAGCACAATTACAGTAAGAAAAGCGGTGCGATTTACGAAGAGACTTGACGATTGTACGTAGCTTTCTAACAGTTAAGTTCGAAATCGAGCGACATTTTAGTTATCTATTTTGGTTGTAGGACCCACCACGGCCGCATGCTCCTGTCCAAGATAGCTATTCTTGTGACGGCGCTCTGTATGATGGCGCCCCGATTACGATCGATTATGGATCAGTGAATATGTCCGACTCTCACGCAGATGTTCATGATCAGGACGGAATTGCGACGCGGGGAAGCATACCATGTGTCCCTTCCAGGCGCCGTGGGCTTGGCGAGCCATCTCCCTTATTTCTCTGTCGATATTCGTACTCTCATAGGTCCACTGTACGGCTACAAAGTACTCAGTGCTTTGTTGGCTTGCGTTCGGCTCTCTCCCCGTAAGCCGTTTATTTCATTGGAGACTGGACAACGCTCATTTCTAAGTTGTCCGACATCTGGGCTTCATTAGGCAGGTATAGATATCTATTTATGCCAGTATGACGGTGGGTCCTCGGCGGCACTTCATGTTGACGCACATTGTCGCTCGAATGAGGTAGGCCTCCCGTTCCAGAACACGCACTTGATTCTGAAGACGCTCAACTTCTGTCCGACTCTCACGCAGATATTCAGGACAAGGACGGAATTGAGACGCCGAGGAGGGTGCCATGTGTCCCTTCCACCCAGTGTGGTCTTGGCAAGCCGTCTCCCTCTCCGAAGCGTGCACGACATCATCTCTAGTCATGAGCCATGAGGCGTGAGTAGATATTTCTGTGTCTCTGGTTATACTCTGAAGAATTGGTTGCACCAGGAAGTGAGTATGACCTGCTAATCGAGTCGGTAGTCGGTTGGCTTGCGTTCGGCTCTCGCCGCCGTAAGCTGTATATCTTATGTTATTATCGTCTTTGGGAAGGGAGTCGGATGTATTTGATCCACGGTTAGTCCTTCCTCTATTTGCTATTTTGAAATGATATGATACTAACGGTGAAATCCAAGTTTCATTATGCAGCTATCAGTATCTATTGTTGCCAATATGATGCGGGTCCTCGGCGGCGCTGACTATCGACACATTGCGGCTCGATTGAGCGAATTTAAGCGGTGCGTGTCGGCCTGCAGCTAGCTTGGTTCGACATTCTGATAATGTCTTGCGAACAGTTTAACCACATCATCCCACACGGGCACGCGTGATTACAGTTAATGTCTGGGGTGGTCATTCCTGGTATGTGCATCAAGTTCTTGCAGCGCATGTATATCACTGACGTGAATTCTGATGATATATCTGATGCGTTGCGTCGCGACTTCTTATTTCAAATCCCAGCCCCTCATTAAAGATATCCAGCGTATCCACACCTTCATCCGAAGCCTGTCCATCTTCCCGTCCTTCGCTGTGCGTACCTGCCCTTACTATTTATTGATTATCTGATCTCTGATGGATCAAAAAACGCAGCTTTGCTTTCGTAAACGTCGCAAAACTCATCTATATTAGTTACGGCGAGGTGAGACGATTAGATTAGGTCTCATCTGTTCGGTGAGATCTCCGTCTGCTTCTGCCGTGACTTGCGCTGAACTGAAGGTGAAATTGGGTCGTAGTAGGACCTCGTTGCTGAGCGCTGAAGAACCGGACGGACTGACACCTCGTTGAAAATTCCGGCGGACTGAAATTCAGCCTCGTATCATTCTTCAGCTCTTTCGAAGTCGATTCTCAAATTTGGGTACCTGCCAATGTGGTTGTAGAATCGGTATAGAGTGGCAAGTTGTCAGGACGATGTAAGTACAATGAGATCCTATTCTACGTGCCTCAATCATGATATTGATGATGAATCCCATGGTTTGAGGCCATCGCCAGACCGACCTTTGATTTGTCGTTCAGTGGATTGCCATTTGCATCAATGTCGGCAGAGACGGGTGCAAGCCTGACTCCGTCCAAATCCTACCGTGACACGCTTGGCTAGCAAGGCTGAATCTCCGCGGCCGCACTCTCCGCCTCATCCTTGGGGTACGTGGTTGACGCCGTACGCGGGGTAGCCTTTCGTAAGGATAAAATTTATCAGCCGTGCGGTTTGACTTACTTACAAGGATAGAGATGCTAGACCTGAGAGAGGGCGAGCCGTGGGTTTTGGAGCTGCTTGGATATCGAGGTGAGAGAATTCACCGACATAATTGCAAGCCTTGAATTGTTTCCTGGACAGTTTCCCGGTTCGTGGACGGGATAGAAATACCCTTGCTCCCTGATTCCTTGCCGCTCGGGCCTTCTAGCTGCCTGATGTTCACAAATTCCACGAGTGGCATGAATTCAACGGCCGTCGAATTCTCCTACGTCCACGAACTCTGCGCTTCTTATCATCCTCAGGACGTGATTAGGCCGTTCATTCAGCGACATACCCTAGCAATATCAAACTTTGTACCGCATTAGGTGATGCTAATCGTCGATGGTCATCTATTCGCAGGCCATTTCCCCGGTATGCTGTGCAGATGGGTTGAAGTCAAGCGTATTCAATTACATATGAGCTCGACGAAAGGATTGAACGTGAGATGCCTGCAAAGCCTGACCTGTCCTTAGAGTGGTTGCCTTTACCAGCCATCCAAGGACGAGGTAGCACGGTACACATGACTTAGTGACTTTGTACCGTCGAGTAAATCTTTTCCGTCCCACTAAGGACGCATCACTCACGATCTATTCTTTCGGCATTACGAATTGGTGATGAGGGAGTCGGTGCTTGTCATCGAAGCACTTTCTGAAACTTGTGGGTCTTTGAAGGCCTTCCCAGAGCACTGCAGGTCGAGTTCTGATAGAAGGATACAACCTGAACGGAAGTATCTATTTTATGTTAGCCGACGTGGCTGAGTGGTGGGCGCGATTGATTGACTGATGCCCACGGGCGCCTAACAATCAACTTTCGTTTCTCCACAATCCATATCGCTACATCACACTATTTCTGGACGCTAAACCGCTATCGTTTCGGTAACTTTCAAAGCAATATACTTTCGAGCTGAGAAAATGTCTAGGAAGACGGCCTGGTCCCAGTCTGCTTCGTCTTTCCCATCGGATCGCATCAAAGCCGCAAATTCGCACTCGCAGCCACCTACGAAACGGAAGGGGAAAGGGGCCCACGAGTCGAACGAGAAACCGAAGAGCAAGGATGTCGTTCAGCTAGAGTCCCTACTCAAACGCCTCCGAGAGCATACAGGTCGAGATAAGGACCCGAATGGTGGATGTTATTGCCTGGGTGCGTCGAACCATCTCTTTCGAAATCGTTTGATCTCTCTCTGACATTACACCTTCTCGTTTCGTGTTTCACATCAGCTAGAGAACACGCCCTATCTCCCTATGTGCCCATATGCCGCTCATGTGGGCTAATTCTGTGCGCCATCAATCCACCGTACTCGGCATGCCCACACTGCGGTACTGGGTTACTCGCCAACGCTTTGATGAGAGACGCCCTTATCGCTCGGGTGGAGATGCAAATAGGCGAGGCGTTGAGGAGAGAAGCGGAGGAAAAGCAGCAGGCTGAGGAGGAAGCTCGCCGTGCTGTTGGTGCGTTCCCAACTCTGTCTGCACCGCCCACATCAGCTACCACAGCCACGACCCATATGTCGACGTCTTCTTCCTCATCTATGCTTCGCCCATCAACGAACGAGCCACGGAAGGTCTTATCGCTCAATTCTAAAACGAAGAAAGTAACCGTCTCAGCCTTTGTTCCCTCGCCCGCCGTTTCTCGCCCCGCTTCACGCTCTAGTATAGAGAATGTCGAGGAAGAGATATCGAGGGTCCCACCGCCACCTGCGGAGGTGACGTACGCGCAGCGGACACCGCCCGACGACCGGCCTTGGAAGAACCTCCTCATAACAGACGAAATATTGTACGTTACGCCGCCCAATACGGTTTCTGTTTCCCAAGGTAATCAAGGCGATGGGAAGAAACGGCGTAAGAATCAGCCACATCATGCATCATCAACCAGCGCTGTCGGATCATAGGAGAGATCGCCAGGATCAAACTACGGCGCGTGTATCAGTTTCTTTATTGCTTGCCGTTTGGGGCTACAGTAATGTGTGTTCTAATAGATGTGTGTGTCTTTATATCAAGTATCTTCCTCTTGCGATTCGGTTCGTTATTATACCGTCGATATCAATTACATTGGTTCGATACAACGGCGATGCCTCATTTCTCAGATATACAGGAATAGAATACATCAGTCACCACCAGCCGAATACAGAAATATACAAAGTAACTGATGGTAATACCGAAGCCGCATGAGCATCATAGCAGCCCGCTCTCACGAGTATTCCTCCTGCCAGCGAGCGGCGTACTCTCCTCATACCCTTCAACTTCCGCTGTCGACGACCCCGATGCTCTCAGCGATCGAGGCCAGGCTCGGTGATACCGGCCGTTGATTTGTGCGGCCGTCAATATGACTGGATCGAACCTGCGAGGCATACTTCGATGGTTCCACCTCGATCAGGAACCCCCGGCGCTGCAAAGGGTCGGGTAGTGAGATAAGATAACATCATCCCGGAGCTGAACGGAAGTGCCGATGAGCGCTAAATATAAGATAAAGGATTTTATTAGTGTCTGCGTAGTTAAGTCACAAGATCAGTAGCTAAGTCAGTGTGACATCTAAGTGAAGACCTGGCTAAGTCATTCTGTGAGTCAAAAAGGTATTCAGCAATGCTGAGTCAATTCCCCAGCTTGAATATAGGTAGAGCATTAATAGCTAATGTTCAGTTCAGTCTAACACTGCTTGTCGGCTATCTAGAGTAACTATTTTGTGCACTCAGTCGTTTTGGGTATGGTTCTGACTGACCGTGGATTATATATTGTGACTGTGGGAAAATCATTTGTAGGGAATGAGAGCGGCATGTTAGTAATACCTGTTCTCTCGGATTCCCAAACTGAATGAGTGACTTACCTAAATCTCGTCATATATGAGTACAGCACCCACTTCGTCGCATTTCTGGCGGAGGGCCTTCAACCACTCAGTCTGTGCCGTGCCAATTCCGCGGCTAAGGCTGTTTACACACCCCTTTCCAGTTAGGAGACTGATGCATACAAAATATTCTCTCTAAGTCCACATCACCCAAATGTGGTATCGCTTTCTGATAGTATATATGTGCTGTAATCCTTCAATTTATTTCAGATTTCCTGCACAGAGGACCACTACCGCGTGTACCAGGCATTCTGCACCATTTTCCTCATGATCATTATTTATTTGATTATTATATAATATAAAACTAAATAAATCCGGAAGGCTTAACAAGGCGCCCACTCGGACTCGGAGCTAATCGCTATTCGGTTTCGCTAGCCGACCCTTTGCAGCGCCGGGGGTTCCTGATCGAGGTGGAACCATCGAACGGTTCCTCCGAACCTGCGATCGTGATCGAGTCTGATCATGACAGGTGATGGAGATGTTCGTGGAGCTGGGGTTGTCGCGTGTACTTCAACGTATGTATTGCCTTGAGTCAAGCTGACGCTTCCAGGTGTTATACAGGCGAGCGAATCGGAGGGCGAGAAGGCCCAGTTCATAGTCGCCCACGGTGGTCGATGTGGATATGTAAGTTAACTTCTCCATCGAGGCATACTACTGAACAGTTTCCTTATCTCAGACGCGTCACAAAACTCGCTTCGTTCATCAAACTACCCAGTTCGTCGTGAGGGATAGAGTCGCCGCCATGAACGAGGCGTCAGATCTGTATTGCAATCTCGTACCTACAATCTTCTGTTTAGCTGATGCCGGATGAGACAGCCAAATTCAGAGGAGAAGAGAGCACTACACCTAACTGTAATGGCGAAGTGCTTCATATCCATCGGCATCGCCTTGCCCTTCTTATCCCACAGTTTCGGTTCAAACCACTCGAGCTACTACTTTACCAATTGGGGCTTCGTTACTGACCATTGTATTGCACCACGATCTCGTAAGTGATTGGTTGACGGACAGGTGGATCAATCATGACTTCGGAAGTTGTATCTCAGGATGGTATATTTCCGCAAAGCCGTTCGACTTCGAGCGGAAAAATCACCACTACTCTGGCTGCGTGTGTTGACATCGATGACGGGTGTTCGCCTTTGATTCCTCGCCATTCCGGTTTCGAAATTGGACCCAGAGTAAGCGTAGCATTTGTTTTTACCTGATTAATCCTCGAGCTCGTCAGTTCATTCAAGCTAGAAGACCTGGACTGCGGTTAAAGGGACAACTTCAAGTTGTCGTCATCAGAACGATGCTAGAATCTGTCAAGTGAGATTATTTCGCTGTTGGTGTAGGATGGATGTCGTTGACTAGGGGAACACGATGGAAGTAGTCCCAATCTTGCACGGGCGGACTATCTCTTTCACGCGCGGCTCTCCCTCCCAGCACCGTCCTTTTACGTTTGATAATGTGTTCCAACGTCCTTCTTTCCTTCCTTCCCCTTTCTTCACTGTATGCTGATATGTATAATATCCGTTCCCTGACATCATACAGAGTTCAGGTCGTCCCGCTCCCGATGGAATCATTTCTTCACAACTTGAACATAATCATTTTTACATCATACCGAAGGACGCTATATGGACATGCGTCTACAACGTAATGTTATATACTTACTTGGAGGCGGCAGCATAATGTTCCGTGGACACGGGTATAGGGGTGATTATAGGGGAGTCCCCTATACCTATCGACTCCTTGCCCTCAACTCAGAGGTCTACTCTGCGAGACGTGGTCCGGTAGTCGATACTGCTGCAGCTTCGAGATCCAAACACATTGTGTAAGAGCATGAAAAGTTGGCCGCTGCCGAATGCGATCGCTCCACTCCACGGGGTGGTATCAGCCACAACCGTGACTGGGGGTATTCGGGCGCACAAATACAAGCAAGCAACAAGGTGTAGATATTTCGGAGGTCGCAGGTCATGGCTCTGGTATTGCGCTGTTGCATGACATAACATGATAGGTGCCGCCGTAAATCGACTCTTCAGCAGCAGCCCCAAAGTCGAGGGTGCGTCCGTAGGCTGTACCTATTCTCGATGCGCCGTTCCCTCGTGGATATGGATCATATGTTTAACCTGAGGAAACGCATCAGAAGGGCGCAGCTATAGCTACTGTCGTGGACGAATGTGGTCTTAGAGTCCTCACGATGTCAGCGCCTGCAGCTCGTCGGCCCCGAGATTGAACTCCTCGTTCCATTCAGTTCTATTTATCACTGCGGCAGCAGATGTTTAAGTTCAATCAAACCTCGTTAGGACGACGCACTAACAATGAGCACAAGACGTCCCGTGGTGCCATCGCTTCTCCAACTTCCGATGTCGGCGCTGGCAACGCAGGATACGACAAATCGGTACAAGCTGTGCAATAGTTGTACGTATACATCTTGCATTCTGACGCTTAAAGAATGAGGGTGCCAAGAGCGTCGAAAGGGACCTGTGAGTGATCTCGTGAGGCTCGACATGCAGAATGCACACGAAGACAACATACATGTGGTGCACTGCCGCTATGGAGAAGGAACCCCTGGATGAAGACGCCCTTATCGCCCCAAATGAATCGCGTACTTGGCAGGCGGCTGGCGAGGTGGAAGGGAGCTGTACTGAGCGCTGAAGGACGAATCTGTACAACTCTAGTCACAGAGAACGGCAGCAGAACCCAAACTTAGAAACTCACTTGACGGCCTATCATGGAATACCGAATAGAGAACAATACGTCGATTGATGCGTATCATGATGAAGCCTATAGTTAGACGGGAACATGCTCTGACACGGGGTGGGTACCGCTGCCTTCCACGCATCGTGAACTGCCGTAAGGGCTGTTAGTCATGGGGTAAATGAGCATGAGGAGCTTGCCAAGTTTCTCCACCGAGGAGAAAGGGGTGGAAGTAGGATAACGCCGAGTAACAGGAAAAACTTGGCTCAGAGTCAGACGAACCGGTGCCAATCAAATCACGGTGATAACGGGGGGCGAGGGGAAGACATACTTAGACTTGACACCGAATATCATTTGTTTAGCGCTAGCTGATAATGGACCAATGACGGACAAGGAACTCACGTGTGTCGTTGTAATTTAAGCACGACAGGTGGAATTCCTGGGGAAAGCGTTGGCGGGCGTTGGCATCACCATGGCGTATTTCGTATTCGTTGGGGCCATCTACTTCCGCAATGACATCGTGCACAAGAGATAGCGGTGCTAGATTTCAACTGAGCGCCCAGTTCTGGATCCGTTTCCGACAATGAGCAACGTCCACTTAGAAGACCCACTCTGACATACCTTCCAGATAAACCTCATCCCTAATCCAAGTCATACTATTTATCTTCGGCGAAAGGAAGGTCCCCCTAGTAAACGAATTTCGCCTTCAATAGTCTAAAGGTCCCGGTCAGCGATTCAACTTCAACTTGGTTGGAGGTAACGGGTCCGCTCAGGGTGCTTACCTTGTCGGCTAGCCTGCCAGCATGCGCGACAGTATCATCGTTGATGGAACCAGGGCCACCCTCGCTGAGTGGACGAATCGGAACCTGAAGGCGTTGATCTCGTTGATAAGCTCCGAGGTTGCTGATGATGATGATGATGCATGATGGTCACGGTGGAGCGGAGGATTTTGTTGGCAGCTGACCGACCTCCAATAAGCTAGGACGTTTTACGCCTTGTTCTGTGCGGAGCCATCCATCAAGGGTTAGTTGGCGGCAGTTACGGAGGTAACGTGTTCATACCGTCGGCCATCTGTTACGTAGTAAAAACCCGAACTAAAGGCGGTGGAGAGATGTCAGTGCGCATCCTCATTTCATGAGATATACAATCTCTCATCAATTGGCTTGCCGTGCAGTGTCTGACGATTCAGATGAGGTTCATTTGAACACTGAATATGGAGACAATTTGAGCTGGACTGGTTACCACGGCGGCTGTTGACGTACATTATTCGAAGGTCAGCAATGATCATCATTCGGATTTTTCCTGCGTTTTCGTGAATTATCTGCAGCACCGACAATCGTCCATACCAGGATTCAAGTAGCCGCATTCGTCGAAGGGTGAACGTAACGTTGAAGTAGAATGACAGAGCGGTGTCATTAGCGTAGACGCCCCGAAAAGGATGGACGGGGGCGGTTTCGTGCAAGCCAGAGAGGCGAGAAATGTCCCCAACCAGCGCACGGCTGAGAGTTGACTACTAGTCCCAATCGTTGGTATTAAAACAACGTGAAGGAGGGCTATGAATACATACATTCGTAAGCAAAACGAGGACGAACATAGGTAACTAGAATCATGTTTGGGGGAACACATGTACACGGACGACAACAGGATGTGATACAAATGCCTCCGGGGCATTGAAAACTCGTAGTAGAGTTCGTTTCGAGGCGACGAGCTGCCAGCAATTCACAACGAAGGCCAGGGTCGATGATTCCTCCAAGATGTTGAACCCGGGTAGCTGAGATGTCACGCACGGCGAGGCCAATTCTTTGAGCGAGGGCGACGCTGGCAAAGGACGCCGCGTCGTGAGGGAGGTCATCCATATCCCCAAGGTTCGCAGCCACAAGCAGATTCATCGTCCCACAGATTGACGGTACGCTGCGTCCGGGCCAGCCTATGAGTGGCCTCTTCCTCCACCAAGTAACGGAGCTCGTGGTAGACAGAGAGCTCATCGTGGACCCAGAGCAAAGCACGTCCTTGGACGCCATTCGATCCACAGCGACGGTAAGAAGGCGGTGGGAGGATGTCGTGGGCTCCGGACCTTGGAGATAGGCGGTCTCTTGAGACAATGGGCAGCGCCACCGCAGGGGTGGGGGGATTCGAGCACAACGGAGAAGCTTCCACAGGGTGTCTCCCCGTCCCACCGACCCAGCACTCCCTATCAACCGCTGCACCGTATCCGAGCGCGGGCAAGGAGAGCCCGCCACTCTCTATATCGATTCTGCCTTGAAGCTTTCAGCATGGAGAGGCCGGATGCGTGTCTGAGATAGAGGATTAGAATGGTTCAAATCACAAAAGAAAGAAAGATAACTCACGACTGATGCGGAGACAAATTGAAAAACCACCCTTGAAGGCCTAGCGAGCTTCAGCGTCCAAACAAGCCCGCTTAGCAACAACTGCTCTTCTCGAGGTATCGGCGAACGACACAGGATGAGGGCAAGATCCTACAAGTATAGGGAGATGGGGGAAGCCAAGAGAGTAGCTGGGGCATCGTTGGCACAGCACGGGAAGTAGGCCGCGATGAAAGCAACGACGGCGGAGGAGACGAAGATTTCAGGGAGTCAGGTCATCCCCAGCGTCGTTTAAAGCCTCGAATATCATAGCGTAGGTCGGCCACGTCGCAAAGCAACCCACGAGAAACCTGTCCCGAGGTTTGCGAATATGATCTGGTCTTCGAATGTAGGAGCGGAGGCAGACGGACTCTCAAGTCGTAGTCGCCTGAGGCCAGCCTCGCGAAGATCGCTCCTGGTTCATCGTCATCACGAAGCCGCATTCCTAGAAGCACCGCTTCAGCTTCCTCTGTTTTCCCTCCGTCTCTGACTCCGCCTCCCCTTCCCAACATCTTATCCACGTCGGACCGGGTAAACGATACTTCGAGGTCTAGGAACCTCATCTGAACTCCTTTGCGATCTGATGGAGAAGGGCCGTCGAGTACAACGGAGGCGGAGAACGGCGAAGGAGCCAAGCAGACATCGTCTCCTGCGCTCCGAGGCCATGGTGAGGAGTCGGTGATTATCTAGGCGGCTCGCAGCTTTACGTTGGGCCCTGGTAACCGACACGCTCGGCGTACCTTGAGCCATAGGAGGAGACTATACGATATCGTCGAAGCCGCTGGATGCCCCAGCAACCTCGTCCAACTCCGGAGTGCTAACCAATGGGCAACGGCGAAAGAATGTTGGCTGAGAAGTCGAAGCCTGTGTAGGGGACTCGGAGGTCACGCCAGTCATCGTTTCGATGGTGAAGAGGCCACGACGGCACGGAAAACGAGGAGATCCTTCGAAACTTGACTACGGAATTTAGGCAGCAGCAGTTGACTGCTACACCGAGCTCCTTCCGACGAAGACAACTGCCCTTGACGGCCCCGTTAGCAAGCTTCATCGTCCAGTCCAACCAACTTAACGTCTCCCACCCCGAAGTATCGGAGAAGGATCTAGGATGATGGCGGCGCCATACCAGGCGACCACAGAAAGGGATGCTGAAGCTGGGCATCGTCGGCACAGCACGAGAAGTACGCCGTGATGCCAGTGAGAGTCGAACTTGCATCATTGTCTTTAGGTACCCAGTTTCTGCAGCATTGGCTGATGCCGACGAGGAATGCCGTAGAGGTTTTCGTCTCCTCTCGATGAGGACATCCAAGGTTCATCGGCGGAGGCACAGAGGCAGCCTTTTGCCTGAGCTCAACCCCACGAAGATCGTTCCACGCCAGCTCATTTCATCACCCCCCTCCGCTTCCGTCCTTCCAGTCCGCTTCGCCATCCTATCCTCCCCCTACTCCCAATACTTCGTCCAAGCTAGACGATGCGAAGACGAATACGAGTGGGATAGGCATCGTATCGGGGGCCTTCGCTCGCTAGGGGCCTCCATGTCAAGGGCGTCGGGACGAACTACAGTGTCCTCCGTCTTCTTATCTCCGAGGTATGCAGGCTGCGGAAGATCTACGGGCGGACCACGCAAAGGAGAAGGGTATCCATGCGTGATATCCGTTCCGAGTCACGGACTAGCAACGGCGTGCGTCCGGGAGTGGTTGGCGTCAAACGAGTGTATGGGGACCAGCCTTTGATCGTGAATGGGTACGTGCGTGGAAGGCGTCCCCGAGGTAGAGATACTTGATTCAAACGCCATACCTTCGGCTGGGGGAATGAGAGGGTGAAGAAACAGTCATGTAGCGGAATCGGTGGGGTAATACATGGATTGGCCAACCCAGAAGAGATGTCGTGGTGGTGAGCGGGGAAGGGGAGGTAAGCCGCACGCCGAACTCTGCGTTCAACTATCATAAACCGTTAAAAATCAAGCGGTCGTGAACATCAGAGCAGCAAGGCACGTACCGTGTCCTAAAACTGAGCCCTTGGGTGCCTACTCATCTCATGCTGCTCCTCTCCAAGCGCTCCCAAGGCAAAATATGGTGCAGCTCTTCATAGCTTCAAGTTTCAAATTTCATTTGCGAAGTTGACGGGGCGGGAGTGCGACCGGAAAGCTTGGAAACTTGCAAAGGATAGCTAGGCGAATTGAATTGCAAGTTACGGGCCCGACATGGTTGCGGAAACGAAGATGGGAGAGATAGTGGCCGTCCAGGACGGTCGTGGTTCGAGTTCAAGAGAAGCGTTCACGTGATGCCTCCTATCTTATGCTTTGGCCGCGTTGCCATCATCTTTGCTCAGCCTATACGCTACTCGATGTTCTCAACGCTCACCATGCTAATTGTTTTATTCGAGATCGACCTTCGCGTGTGCATTGAACGAAGCAAAAGTCGGTTTACTCGCACAGCTCAAGCCGAGGAGCCACAACTCGTGCCTATCCTAGAGCCAAAATACCAGATTAATGTGCCCAGGCAATAGGCAATCTGGCTGGATTGTGTTTCCTATATTTCCCAGATAAATCCATACCAATGGGTGGGAATTCTTGGTCAGCTGCAATAAAGACTCAGCCATACTTGCCAATATCTCGATTGCCATATATGGTTAATAAACCCCATATACGACCAAAGGAATATATTGCGGGCAATCCCGAAGGAATAGTAGGTCTGAGTATGAAAATACAAAGGGAGTTACCACAAAAAGAAAAAAAGTCCCGGCACGTGTCCATAGAGTACGCGCTAATATTCATCCGAGCCGTCCCCCCCGTCGTCGTCGCCGTCGTCGTCGCCATCGTCGTCGCCATCGTCGTCGCTGTCCCCGTCAAACCCAACACCGGTGTCATCGCCGCCCTCGCTGTCGCCGTCGCTCTCGACCCCATCCTCAAAATCATCGCCATTCTCATCTTCGTCGTCGTGGTCGTCGTCAACGCGGGCATTTTCCAGGTCGTCTGCGCCCTCGTCGAACTCCTGTACCTGAGCCAATAGATCCGCCATCAGGGTTTCATCTGCCACAGTGAGGTGCTCCTCGATCCCAGGTAGCTCCGGTCCAGGCTTCTTCTTACTGGGGGCCTTCTCCCACATGGTCGTGAAGCTGGTGAGAATGGACTCATAAACGAGAACTTGGCGATGGGCGTACGCGGCGATGCCTTCGACCAGGGTAGGATCAGGAGGGAGCTCATTCCATGGTTTCGTCTGTGCTCTCCACCAATCGGCCCGTGATTGCAACGATAGACGAACCCGTCGCATTTCCTCTTTGATCAGAATGACCTCCTCGTTCCACCGCAGGCAACGGGCACGGCTTTTCGCCCACTCTATCCGCAACCCTTCATTGAGCGAAGCATCCGCGCTATCCGACATCACTCCCGATGCACGCCAGATCCAGGGGACTTCACGGTGGCCCTCGCCTAAAGTGGTCGCAGCTTCACGAAGATTCTTGGAAGGCCCCCCCTTATCAATGTCGAATGCAGGAGGGGGGCAAATGTCGGAATCGCGCAGTACACGTAAATCTTGAGGGACGGCGGCTTCGCCAAGGAGGGAGCAGAGGGCTGCGCGTGCATCACGATACTTGCGGGCAGACTGCTTGATCTTGGCATCGAGGCGATCGAAGTCTGCTCAGGCTCGGGTTCCCGTTCGTTGACCTGGGACATTCATTTTCTTGTGGACAACAACGTGACGTTTGGCTCGCTGGGTAAGACGAAT
The DNA here is from genome assembly GCA_032158425.1 of Pleurotus giganteus. Classification (NCBI taxonomy): domain Eukaryota; kingdom Fungi; phylum Basidiomycota; class Agaricomycetes; order Agaricales; family Pleurotaceae; genus Pleurotus; species Pleurotus giganteus. Next base: position 1,899,760 of record JAPEHR010000012.1, read on the forward strand.
GCGCTCCAGCGCATCTCGGCATTGACCTATCCGCAGCTCGGCCTCCTTGGTCACCAGGTCCTTGGAACAGTATGATAGGCGTTCGTGGGCTTCAATAGCTGATGGGAGCCAGAGCTTGACGGCCTCCGGCTCAGGGTTGGGCGTCTCAGAGGGGCGGTTGAGTAGAGTGCTGATGGAGGGCATGTGGGAACGTTGCAGTTTCCGAAAGTTCTTGATCTGGCGTAGAAGATTGAGCCGCTTCTCTTGAACTTGAGCGGCTTGGATACTTGTGAGGTCCTTCTCGGACACGCGGAACGAAAGGCGACGTCTAGGAATGGGTTGGCAAACGAAAATAGAGAGATCAAATGGAACATACTGAGCCTCCTCTACAACCAGGCCAGTTGACAATAACAACGTCTCGGTCGTCTCGTGATTGCCGATGGCGACTTCAGCATCCCTACGTTCACTCAAGAGTAGCTTCCGCTTGACGTCGTTCTCCGTCTCATCTGCGGGATGGTTTAGTGAGAAACTCATTCCAATGAGATAATTTCGACTTACGCTCCACCTTGGGCACGTATGGGTCTGGCTTCGACTTATTTCCCTCCCAATCGGTTATCATTGTCGTCCAGGCCGCCTGTTGAGCGCGTGGGACCGACTCGCAGAACTCTTCGTGGAGTGTTTTGTGGCGCTTGGCCTCCACTGCCGCAACGAGATATTTCCGCTTGAGGGACTGTCCTAACGACGTAATTTTCTGCCAATTGTGGTGGGCGAAGAGGTCGTCAAGGGTATCATGGCGTGAACCAGGCCCCATTTCCCTTGTGCTGTTGGCCGCTGGATTGATGAGGGACCAGTCCCTCTCTATCCCCTCTCCGTCGGTGCGTCCAGCACCTGGTTTGAGGTTGAGCGAGTGAGGAGTCTGACAAGGGGCCTGGTGCGTGGGCGCATGGCATTTAGGGACGGCGAATTCAAGGGAACATGTGGGGGGAATGTGGAGCTTCTTGGGGAATTCGAGCATTCGAGAGGGTAGATTCACTTTCCATTGACAAGCAATATCGTATATGACCATAATATCAAGGAGGCCGGCACCTGAGGTGGCTGAGAGAAAGACGTAGTCCATATTACAGTAACTTGAAAGCGGTTAGTGGGAGGGGAAAGGAGGTACGAGTGAGATACTTACCGTTCACCCTTTTGCAAATCCCCGACTCCCAGAGGACGGACCATTTCATGCCTCGAACAAACACACATACAAACCCCAGTGTACCTAAGACCTGCAGAAGACTTGGAGTCAGCACGAGCAATGGCGTTGAATCCACTACAGCTGCTAATCTACCGGGGTAAGTTAGCAACGTGAGGGGGAAAGAAGGGCATAACTCACGTCTGCCTGGCTAGCGTACTTCAGTACATGCCTGTTGTACGGTTCCTGGGGGACAAAGTAGGCCAGCCCAGTGTGGAGGCCCGGGTCTGTGTTCTTCCCTTGTCGCAGTCGATTCTTCAAACGGAAGTTGGCATCAATAGAGACAAATAACGTATATAGAAACCTATTCCCAGGATCAGATATGATGTTTTGATGGCGACATAGATGGGGCGTGTTTAATCCACATCAACTCCTCACCTCATCGACGACCCAGCCCTCTCCTGCCAGTCATCCGGTAGATTTACCCCTGGCTGAGGACAGGCAGGACAACCCATCGCCAAGTCCCCCGGCTGGACTGTAGCAATGCCGTTCTTGATATTCCCTCTCCCCGCTCGCTTTAACATTCTTATGTCCCTGAATTGACGAGCCATCCTCATGAACGGCCGATATCGTGACTGAATAGGCGGTTAGTAAGTCTTGTCATATAATCCAATGGCAGCACACCTTCGGAACATTAATACGTGCATTGTTTGTCAGGCGTTCTAAGTTGATGTAATATTCGTGCCCCGACACTTTGCTACACAGAGACAAGCCATGAAAGTGTCGTAGCAACTCGAGCGTTGCCGCAGTTGCTGGATACTTCACCGTGGCGGGGTACCATCCTGCCCTCAGAAGCTGGTACGGTCGCGCAACCCGCCGTTCGCAATTGCAGTAGTCCAAGTTAACGAGGTGCACGCCGTTGACATGGACGACAGTGAACACTTTCGGCGCAGCTTCAGGAACGGGACAAAGGCCCCCGTTATGCCCTAGTTGAACACGTAGGCCTAAGCTCTGCAACGTTACTCGCTGAAAACACTTTCCATTCCATTTCTGCCGAAATGGCGTCAGAATGGATGCGGATTCATATGGGGGACGGCACACCTGGACTTTGTGGAGAGGTAAGTCACTATGCCGTTCTAAACAGCATGCTAGACATTCATTCCTCCCCCCTACGCAGTCTTGGCACCGGAATAACGGAGGAGAAGCGGTCTTCTTCGACGGCGCTGAGCTCGCACCCGCCGCCAGCATATCCCGTCGACGACACGTCACGCAGATCCCTGCTCGTCCCTCTATTGTTTGAGCCTCCGCACGCAAGCTCTCCATCATAAACTCCTCTCTGACCGCGAGCCAATCCTTCATCGGGTCGTCCTTCATAGATGTAAGTCCCGCATTACCTTACTACGCAAGGGTCTGACTCACCGATGAGACATAGCGCCGTTTCCCGGACTTTGGAGCGATGTCAGCCTCCACGTCCACCATTTCGTGGTGGTCATCCATCTCCCAGCCTTCGACCTCGTCGTTGGGACTCCATAACGCAAGTTGAGAGACTGCCTGCGGCGGCAGCGCTGGAATACCAGCAGGTCGGCGCTCTGTATGGTAGGTAGTCCGCTCATTCTTGCTTTTCTTAATTTGACGGGCATAGGAACCGCTCATCCGCTTGTCCTCTAGGGCATTCTGTACGCGGCGTCGTTTGTTCATCTTTCGAGTCTGCAGAAGTGGGGGAAGATGGTAAGGGAGATGCTCGGTCACTGTCACGCTCGTCGTTCAACGTCCCCTTGTGCAAAGGTTAACTGAAAGGTGTATTCCTAAGCTCTCACGTTCACTGTTACACTAACTGGGGATCACAAAGCTACGCTTCCTCGTCATCGCTTATCACGATGGGGGCATCGCGAGGGGCATGCGGCGGCCAATAGCTACACTTCAGCCAATTCAGTACGGCTACCACCTTCTAATTCAGCAGTTAGGACCTCATGTGCCTCGTTCCGAGACGAAGGAACAATACCTGCTGAATTTTCTTCTTCCGCTGTGCTACAACCTCTCGGGCTTCGATAGGGCTAACCTCCAAAGGGAATCGGTCGAACCATGCGAGCCACAGCCGTCCAAGAAAGTCGTCGACTCTGCCTTTAATAATGGAGTCCCGGTAGCCGACCACCCAGTATCGCTTAAGGTAGTCAAGCTCCTCTTTCTCCATCTTCACTGTCGCATTATGGTCAGTAGCCTCTCCCTCTTGACAGCGAGTGCCCCACTTACATGAAAATTCTTCGTCAGGCATTTTGGCTCAAAGTCTGCGAGCCTTTCGCTCAATATATACGGCCACGCCGATGCAAACATTATGCTGAGTTGGGATAGGGGGTTGAGTGATTATCAGGGCAGGTACTCGAGTATATAGTGATATAGAAACATCATGTCTATCGAGGCTGAAACGACAGCTTGCGTCTACGATGTGCTTCAGTGAGGGCATCAGCGCCCTCCATGAAGTAGCAGTAGATCTCCTCAATACACGCTATGGTGACCCTGAACCGATCACACACCGAATTGGCCTCCTTCCACCTGTCTCCCACACCCTCCTGCTGCAAGATCACATCAAGGCTCTTCATAGCTTGCTCATACCGGCGATTAACGGTATTCAGTGCCTCCTCAATCATTTCAGCTGACTCCTTTGCCAGGCTCGTTGTACACAACTCTTCGAAGTAGTCATCCGACGGCCCCAACGTCTCGTCAAGTTCTTCGCTTAACCTCATGATTTGCTCCAAGGCCGTCAAAGACATAGACACTTCCGAGCCCCCCGCCTTGTTCGTGCTAGAAGTCGGCTGAGATTTGGTTGGGAGAGACGGGAATCAAACATGCCTAGTGAGCCTAGCCTTTGCCGTCCGCCTCTTCTCTCGTTTTGATTCTTGTCTATACTTGGCACGACTTTTGTCTAGGATGTCCTCCCGATGCCTACCGTACTCTTTCGGTCAACCATAGTTCCCCCCTATCCGAGATCTCCAACAGCGTACCGTTCATAGTATCGCTTGTTCTTGGCCTTTCGAGCATCCGCCAGTGCCGCAGGAGTGTGGTACAGCCGTTTTCGACCCATTCAATCCGAACTGTGTTAGGGAGCAGGGTACAGCGAGCAGGCAACCTGGTTGGGAAGGCAGCCGATCCTCAATTGGTAAGCGCTCAATTATCGAAGTTGCATGGCTTTGTGCTTTCTTACGACTTTTATCCAGATGGTTGTCTCTAACCCTCCTCGCTCGATTCCTGCTCTGCCCCACTACTCCCATGTATGAATAGCCCTTACCCCTACACCAATTTGTCATCACCCACAGTAAATCCCCCGTTCGTTCAGCATCAGAGACATGACATTGGTCCAAAGTAGGACATTTGTTAGTAGTACATACATGGTGATACGAAAGCTACGTGAATACTAGTACATTGGTGACGGCGAGTGAATCAACACGGAATATTTGCCAATCAAGTTTTGGCGCGAGAGGCGTGAATACGTTGCATAACCCAAATTGCGTCGATCGCGGCGCTGAGCCATTCGGGCCCCTGTGGCGCAGTCGTCGTCCAACATGCAACGGTAGGCCATGCGGCGCTCAGGTTACGCCCCCACCAGCCGATACTGGCAACAACACTCAGGAATCCATTCTGGCCAGGCTTGTCGAGGGTCTCCCACGCGCCAGGGGCCTCCGAGATGGCGAGATCAAACATTCGATGGCAGGGCTGAAGGGGCCCCGTGGTATTGGCAACGTTGCGCCAGGAGGGTTGCATGCCGATCCACCAAGTCCACCAGCTCCGAGCGTAGTCTTCAAACTCCGTAATCAAGACATTCTGATTGCGCGCTCGTTGGATCCAATCCCGAATTTCTTCAGGCCGGTTGTCTGCTGGAAGGCTGTGCTGCGCACCCAGGAGATTCACAAAGCCTGTCTGGTTTTCCAATTGAACGTAGGTAGCGAGAAGGGTTTGCCACTCATCGGGCATCGCCATGAAGGCGTAAAGCGGTGAGTAGTAGGTCCGGAACCAGTCCGGCCAATCGAGATCATCGGCAACGGCAGCGACGAATGGCGGGGAAATGGGAGTGGTGGCAGTCGGGGAAGCAAAGGTACCAGAAGAGGGGCCAGGCACCGAGGAATGAGCTGATGTGAGATGAGCATGGAGAGGAGCTGAAGAAATGCATGCTCACCCGCTTTCTTCGCAGTCTTCGGGGGAGGGCCAACCCGTACCTGGTCGCCCACTCTCTTTGCAGTCTTCGGGGGAGGGCCAATTCGGAAATTGCCAATCGGCGGTGGAATTCCGCCAGATTCATCTAAGCCAAATGGGTCAGTGGACGATGCGGTTCACTGACTTCACAGACCTTCAGAATCCCGAGGAGCTCGGCGACTTGGATTCTTAGTACGAGACTTCTTCAGGGGAGGTCGCTCATCATAGGCGGGGGACTCAAGCTGCTTGGCATGCTTCCCACGTTTGGAACGACGTTTCTTGGGAGAGGTGGGTGTCCGTTGGCGTTTTCCCCGCCTTGCGCGGTGATGCTGGCTGTTCTCCGAATCAGAGTTGTTGTCACTGTCGTCCGGTGTTCTGTCACGACGACGGCTTCGACGATCCGATCGTTTGCCCCGCCTTGCGCTGTGATGCTCGCTGTACTCCGAATCAGAGTCGTCGTCGCTGTCGTCCGGTGTTCTGTCACGACGACGGCTTCGACGATCCGATCGGCCACGCGTGGACCGAGATCGGCGATCTGACCTAATTTCGTCATCAGTGCTCTGAGCGGTATCACTATCCTCGTCACTGGAAGCATGCGGATCGCCGCGTGTGGTGGGTTGATTGCGGCGAGAGTGTAGCACGCGAGCACTGGGACCAAGCATGCTGGTGCCGGGTAAAGCAGCTGCCTGTTGTTCCTCGAGAGCTGGAACAGTTACGCGTTAGGATGGACATGCAGGTGACGCAAAGGGAACATACTGTAGCAGGTGTGAAGGTATGCAAGGAAATTGTCGGTAACTTTGTCAAATTGAACTGGGTCTGCCGTGCCCCAAGGCTGCGCGATGGCCGCTCGGTTGACCCCAGAATGAAGGCTAGCGCGGAGAAGTCAATTTGACAAGCTTGACACATAGAGAAGCAGTCACCTTAACACGTTGAGAGCGCCACCCATAGCAGGCTCTGGGCCTCCAACAAAGACGGAAACATGCATCTTGAGCAGCAAGCTCACACCATCTATGATGGGGTCGAAGAAGTCACCGAGCCGACGTAGAGCGCTAAGAGAACATCTCACATTCAGAAGCGATAAGGGAGCGGGACAGGAAAGCACTCACTTCTGACGCTCTCGGGGAGTCAAAGTCTGAAGGTGGCCGAGTCGTTCGAGCCTCGACCTAAGCTCGTCATCATAACGTCGCTTTGTCCTGACGTCCCACTGCCGCTGCTCGTCGAGGGGAAGCTCGTAAAACCGTGCGGACATAAACTTATTCCGTTCAGAAACGATGTGGTTGGAAGGAAGCCCGGACTCAGCAAATGCAGCTTCGAACCGCGCTTTGTAGGGTTCGTAGTTGAACTTGAGAAATTCCTGCCAAGCCTTGAGACGCTTAGGTGGCTTGACCCCAAGGCCAGTGAGTTTACTGAGCAAAATCGCGTAGGGGTCGTCCTTGCCAGCCCTCTTGAGAGACCTGAAGTTGGACCTCCCACCCGCGCGGTGACGATACCAGCGGGGGATGGCCTGGGGGATGTAAGAAGTATCTTTTAGAGGCTAGTAGAGACTTACCACTTGCATTTGGGAAACAATGGCTCCTTTGAGTGCATTCTCCTCGGGAGAGAGTTCTTCAGTGGGATCGGGAGGGCGGTTCGGATCGGGTTCCTTATTGAGGGCAAGACGCCAACCGTACGTGTCGAAGTATCCGTTGAGAATCGAGTCCAGGACTTGGTCTGTTCGGGGCTTGCCATCCTCTACGGCGTCCAGATACTCGTCGAACCGTGATTGGAGGTAGACAGCGCGAGAACCTTTGGCCCAGTTGCGAGTAAGGCGCCTGTTTTGTCAGCATAACAACATGGAAAACAAGAGACGTGTGACATGTGACATACTTTAGCACAGGCAACTCGCCAGCGTTAGCTGGGTTGTCGGGTTCACCAGCTTGTGTCTCTTCACCGTTACTTACCATCGTCCGTAAGTGGGGAGGTGGCGATGTTGGCAGTCGACTTATAAAGCTCTCCTGTGGTCATTTGTTTTCTTTCCAGCAATTTTGTCGCCTGTGTCCCCTACTCATTCACTGGAACATCCTGAGGCGACTTACATCCGCTGGTGGGCTCTTCAGTAAACATTCTGGCTCACCGCCGATAGTTTATGGAACATTGTGGGACTTATTCCTAGTCACGACAGGAACAAGAGCGGTTCTATCGCTCATCGCTGTCGTACAAAGAAGTGAGTATTGCTCATCGCTATCGTACAAAGAAGTGAGTATGATTTATCGATGTTCTTTCGATGTCGCATGATCATTAATCGCACTCCCATACAGCGCTCTTAGAGTGTCAATACCCCTACTACATAATAACGCAGCTGTGGTCCACGTTCGGGGCTCTGAATCTATGAACGAGCCAAACAAGGTTTCGGCGATTATGGGTTCATGGGACTGGGGTGCGTGCCTAATTAGCTTTAAGCTATGTCGCTTCTGACCTGACCACCCCAGCTTTCGGACTTCTGCCTCCGTTCAGTGAGCCATACACATACGCCTACTTCACGGAGGCACCTCTCAGAAACCCCCAAGAGTCAGCTCTCTCTTCGTCGTATCCAATGAAGCCTACTTCTCCCTCCGTGGCCTCAGACACTCAGGCTGATGGTGCGACTTTTTGTCTTGCATATCAACAGCTTCTAACCCCAATCGCAGCGGTGCTCGCAGCGATGATGGCTTTGGTTTCGATTAATCCAACTCAGGCCCGTGCCCTCGCCACCCTCCTCAATTCCATTGCCGATGCTGCTGATGTCGTCCCTGCCTGCACTGCGCCCAGCCCAACGGCTGCGTCCCCTGCCACCGCCCAATCAGTCCCCGCGGTCGCTCCTCCCGCACCCAGTGCCTCAGGTGATCAAGCATCCGACTCCGGCTCGGATGTCGAGCTCTACGTCCCAGCTCACGGCATTCCTCCAGCTTCAGCCGCCCCTCCTCCTCCCTATCCCCATGCTACGCCGTCTGCCGCGCTCGCCGAAGCAGTGCATCCCGCTGATGCGCCCTCTTTAGTGGCCAGGGCAGCAGCGTCTCCAGCTGTTACCGCTACCCCCCGCGCCAGACGTCCTCAAGGAAACCCCAGCACCCCTGGCGGCAGGGGCCGGGCCACCACCCAATGGTTCCTCCCTGGGGACTACGAGTTCCACACGCCCGGTCCCGCCTCTGTTGGTAACCTGCATGTTGTGACTCGCGGCCTCAACGTCGGGGTATTCGCTGGATGGTAAGACATCTCAACACCTCCCTGCTCGTCTGATCCTTTGCATGTCGCAGGCATAATACCTCTCCCCTTGTGACCCGAGTCCCCGGCGCGTCCCATCAGGGTGTCGACTCCATCGCCGAAGGAGTTGACGTGATGTCGGAGGCCATCGCCGCTGGCACCGCTGCCATCATTCGTTTCGTGTAGTTGCACTGCCGTAAATTGTACCTGTATATTAGCAAGTTGTCATGTCCTGCTCCAAGAATGCCGATTCATCATTTTGCTGTCTCATGGCTATGATTTCGTGTGACGAAGTCTCTGAGACTTATTGCACAACCCTGGGCGGTAGGCGCCCATGACCTAATCATGAGAAGACTGTCATTAACCAATCGGAACAACATAGTTATATCTGCCGAAAAGTAATGCCTGAATAAATCGAATAAAAGCCCCGTGGCACCCTAAAAAGGTAATATAGCCGATCGGCACACCGAATTGAAAGCCAGCGCGTCTGTTTCGAATACCGCCGGATCAATCCGCGTTGAGCGCCTATTTGACTCTGATTATTCCGCCATCTGCACCTTTGGCCTGCCACATCTTTCTGGGCTTTATTCTTCAGTCATAGCAGCGTGGGCTGGAGGAGCACCACCCAACCCCAGCCCGTTTCTTGATTTTTGAACAGCACGAATACGAATACCCAGCCTTTACCGGCTTTACCGCTCATCGACATCCTGTGCCCACGACTATACATATTCCTCATCAGGTGCGTTCTGTTTGTCTCATCTTGACGTTCGTACTGGAAACTCAAAGCCTCGGGAGGTATACCGTATACCTTATACGTAGATGCCCTTGGCGAGCGTTGCACCACAGCTATGTCCGGGCCTGTCGCCAGTATTCGCATTTGTACTCGAATATGAACGTGAACGCCCTTGCGGTTACTTCGATTCCGGATTTCTGTTGGTTTGGGAGGTACACGGTCGATGATGGTGCCGATGAACGTCGATGGAATGATGGCCAAACAAGAGGGAAATTTGGAATCGAGCGAGAAAATCGGGGAGGAGAGCGACTGTCTATGCGTGGCTGCGCATGTGCGTGAGTGAGTCTACTAGTAATGAGCCCATATGCCTTCGAACTTCTATCTGATCCCATGATGCTCTTGATAGCTCAGCGTCTCAAGCTACCGTTAACGGCTAACGGTTTCATTCCCCTCGAGAGTTGGAATTCATGCCAACTCGGCATCCCTTCACAATGAAGTACTCGTAGATTTCGTACGTGACCGTCCCGTTTTTTAGCAGTACAGCTAATTCATCATGTGTACGGTAGTTCATGCGTCATTAATCATTTCTCAGCCATGTAACTTCGAGTTCTAGGCCGGCATTATAGCTGTACCGTGTCAAATGGGTCGTGCCGGAACGATGTGGGTAGAGGCGTACAATGGAACTGAAACGAAGCGAATGCGGGGAGGTGTGGTGCGATGATATGTCGTAGGTGGGTATCATCAACTTCCTCTCCCATCCTTCCTCTCCATCTATTATTATCATCATCAGCGCTATCATCACCCATCGCTGATACATATCAATTACAGTCACCAGTATCATAGCATGTCGAATCCCACGTGCACCCGTCGCTGCACTGGATAGTGCTTTCGACGTGCAAATTCCGTAACCCGTTCGGCTGTCTAAGTGTTCTCAGGTGAGCCAGCTCTTGTTTTATTACAACCGTCGTATTCAATGTCCTGACGGATTCGGAGTAGTTCGTACTCGCTATAGTACCACGAAAGAAGGTGCCTGACGGCCTTGCCCCGCAGTTTTGGTTTTGCGATGACGATGGATGATGTGTTGATGACTGATATATCCGTATGTTCCGTCGCATCGCACCATCATATCATCAATCGCACTTCAGCGCCTCACCCTCCTTCTTTTCAGTCCGCGCAACACCTAGAACACTCCAATCACCGAACGCCGAGCCTTCTCAATATTCAGATCCCCAATCAGCAAAATCATTATACAGCGGTCCGACTTGATTTACGGAGAGGACTTGACTACGGTACGCATGTTTCTATCCGTTGAATTTGAATTTGAGCGTCGGTTTAGCAAGCCTTCAGGCTTTTACGATGATTTTACGGACGGCCGCGGCCGCGTGCTCCAGCTGAAGATAGCTATTCTTGTAAACGGCGCTATGTACGAAGGCGCTGCGATTATGATCGTTCGTGACTATGGATCAATGCTCATGTCCGACTTGTTGGAGTTTCAAGTGCATCCCGACACTGCCCCGACACTGCCACACCGCATGGTTAGATTATCACTATCTAATCATGCTCCATTATATGTAACGTAGGTATAAGTAGAGTACGTAGTCGAATAGAACACCTCGCGCGTTTGCGAGGGTTCCCTGCTAATTACCCGAGTAAGCGACGCTGAACCGCTTATTTTAACACAAACGCGCAAGCATAACCCTACCTACCCCTGAACTTCCCCTAACCACTCGCTCGTTACGCACTCGAAGGCGGCCGCGGTTCCGAAATCACCGTAGAAGAACTTTGTAGAAGAAAGAAGAAACCGACTTCACCTCGAGATGTCCGAAGACACCGCTCGCTTCCCCCGGCTCAATGATAGCAACTTCGCTGAGTGGCAGATTTATATGGAGGCCTTGCTAACGAAGAGGGGGTTGTTTGGAGTGGTGTACCATGAGGCGGAGGCAGAAGGAAAGGATGAGAAGGAGGCAGAGATGGCGAAATGGAGGGCAGGGCGAAAGAAGTCGAGTATGGCGGAGGCAAGGGCGGAGATGATTTTGCGGGCGGAGGGAGGTCAGTTGGCGCACATGCAATCCCGCGATCCGGCCGAAATTTGGACGACCTTGCAACGCGTTCACCGAGCTGCTGGCTTTGCTACGAGCCTTGCTCTTCGACGCCAATTCCTTACTGCGAAGAAGCGCCCCGAACAGTCTATGCAAGCCTGGATTAGTCAAATCAAGGGTCTCGCGCTTCGGATGGAAGCGGCTGACATCACGGTCGACGATCAGGAGAAAATTCTCGCGCTCACCATGGGACTCCCTGATGCGTACTCCCCGGTTATCATCAATTTCGACGCCACTTCCCCCGACATGCTTACGCTCAATCATGTCATCACGCGACTACTCAACGAGGAAACCCGCCAAGCGAGTACCGCCGACTCTATCACTGTGAAGGAAGAGGAAACGGATGAGGCGATGGCCGCGACCACATCTGGAGGACGGCCACGTAAGGGTCCTGTCGACCCTGCCGACGTCGTTTGCTATTTTTGCAAGGAAAGTGGCCATTTCTGGTCTGAGTGCCCTGATCGCCTCGAGTGGGAACGTTACAAGAAGGGGAAGAAGGGAAAAGGAAAGCGAGAGACGGCTGCTATGGTTGAGGCTGGCATTGAGTCAGACTCAGAGGAAGAAGGGTTCTAACTATTGTATCCCAGCCTAATGCCTGCATTAAGCCCAGTGATTTCAACATCCCAGATCCCCTTTTTTGACATTTGTACGGTGTTCGCTTAGCATAACTGGCCCTAATGCGCACTTGCAGGAGCCAAATTTCCTGCATTTTCTACTTCTTATTGCCTTGCTGCTCGCTTAGAAACAAACATTGAGTCGCTAACCGCCAGAGTGTGAATGATTTTATAGGGAATGTATATGATATTACATTTTTGTGATAAGAAAGTCTACTTAGTCTAGGAAACTTGTTGTTTACCGCGAGTTACACAGCTGAAATTTGTGAGGGGGCTAGGGGCGATCGCCGCGAGGCGCTCGGCCCAGCCCCCGGAACCGTGCTTTTGAGGGTCTGCGTGTGAACTTTTGGTCGCCATACTCGTACAGAACATGTCGTGGTGAGCTCAGATGCAGCATGTGCGGTGGGTTAGGTTCGGGATAGTGTTTGGCGGTTAGCGTTTCGGTTAATGGTTCGGTTAGGGCTTAGGGATAAGTTAGGGTGGTTAGGGGTTAGCCAGGCTTGTCAACCCCCGCGCGCAGCGCAAGCGCAGATTTAGGGAGATGGTCTGGTAGTGAATGTTAGTTAACATAGGTAGCAGTCAGTACAAATAGCCGTATGGAATAATAGAAGGATGCCATACGGGAATCGAATCTCCGTTTGGTCCGCATCACATCGATGCCCATGAATGTGCTGCCGTTTGCTTCCCGTTAGCCCACTTTGGTCCCCCGAATAATTGTTCTAATGTGTTGGTAAGCTAAAGGCAGTCGAATCAAGCCAAATGTGGTAACGTACTGTGGATAGTGTCGCATTTGTTCACTCGTGTTACGGGCGGCCCGATAGACATGAGGGTGCTTTCATGGGTGAGGGCATCGATAGGCACCACTGACGTGCGGACGATTACGCAGAGGAGGCAGACACCGTTTGCAACTGTGGCGACGGCGGGGCGATTTAAGCGCTGGGTGGAGAGGTAGGCACCGCTCGTGTGTATACAATGTCGCAGAGGGAGGGAGGGCACCCCTCCTAGGAGGGGTGCAATAAGCGCTGGCGTTTGGTAGAGGAGAATTGAGTGCTGCTACGTGCAGGGCAGACGACAATGCGGCGTGGAAAAAAAGGATGGCAATTGCGGATGTATGCGCTGGTGTAGCAGAGAGGGAGGGCGAAGGGACAGTCTACAGACTGGGGGTGTCCATATATGCCGAGGAAAGCGAGGCGAGCGAGGACCCACCCCTCCTAGGAGGGGCAGCTGAGCGGGAGGTAACAGGGAACACGGTGAAGGGAGCACCCCTCCTAGGAGGGGCGATTTAAGCGCTGGGTGAAGAGATCGGTGTCGTTCGTGTGTATACGGTGTCGCAGAGGGAGAGGTACTCCGTAGCGCAGGGAGGGAGGGTACCCCTCCTAGGAGGGGTGCTTAAGTGCTGGGTAGCAGGGAGTCGAGCGCCAGCGTAGGGAAGAGGGCACCCCTCCTAGGAGGGGTGGCATGAGCGCTTGGAGATAGATGAGGGGTGGTTGAGCGTTGGTGAGCGCAGGACAATGCGGCGTGGAAAGAATGGGGGTATATGCGCTGGTGTTGCAAAGAGGGAGGGCGAAGGGACAGTGTACAGAGGGGGGGGGGTGTCCATACGTGCCGGGGAAAGCGAGGCGAGTGGGGACCCGCCCCTCCTAGGAGGGGCGGCTAAGCGCCGGCAAGGAGAAATGAATCGTTCGTAAAATTAGTAGTGAACAACGAATAGGCAACAAGAACTCACCGTTGGTCGCATATACTTCACACTAATCTCCTCTGTCACTCGCAACAATCCTCTGAGCTTGTCCCGTCGACCCATCCATCGCTGAACGCCCCCGGATTTCCTGCCGCGACTGGATCAACCAGTGCGATGAACGTAAACTCTGTTCTACTCACGAGGTAGAACTGATCTTGACTGTGTATGGTCGAACCGGTGGCAGCAAATGCGTACTGTGATACGCAAAAACGAATTGACCACAGAATACGGCGAGTCGATATCGGAGTGGTGAGGATACTGAGGAGGAGCAAGGCAACCCCAGTCAGCGAAGTTGAGGTGCTCCAGGGTCAGAAGTCCGTCATCCTCACGTATTCGGAGATGTGAATTGCGCTGCTAGCAGGCCACGAAGAAACGGCGGTGGGTTGAGGTGCCATCGTCGAGAACGACGAGGACAAGGAGAGAAGGACGTTTGGCGCATCGGCGCCAATGACGCGTTGTTTGGCTACTCCGATGGACACAAACATCATGCCCGCATAGCGCTTATTTGCTCTTGCACCTTGCCCCCGACTACCATGTCTCCAGCCTTCTCCCTCCCTTTTCCTCACTCCTAGCATCCTCAGCGATGCATATCATAATCATTTTCTACGAAACGATCAATAATCGCAGCATATAGCTACGAAATCGAGGTATGTGTTCGAGTTATCACTCTTAAATTCAGCTAACGAACGGCCACTTTTTCATCACAAGTAGCCGACCGATTTACACTCAAAATCTGTGGCTCATAGTCGAGTGAACTGCTAACTCGCATATCCGAGAGTTCCGTAGAAATTCCCCTCTGGGGTACAAGTTTGGTAGCGGTGATCTCAGGTATCGGTACGCTTGGTTTCGGGATCATTCCAGGTACGTCGAACCTACTTGTTACTCTTCGGAAAGTATTCTAATCAGCCTATACATCATCTAGCTAGATAAGTGAAATCGGTCCGTCAAGATGTTGCCTGTGTTTCAGCGGTTCCGGTATCCAAATTCATATCCCGCTATCGCCACCCTTCTCAACACCTTCTCACCATATTCATTGCCTTGCCATTACCTCGAACATCAACCCAGGGGTGCTGGAATCCTACGAACTGAATGGTAGAATGGGTAACAGCGGGGGACTGTCGTAGACTGCGAAGTCTGGGGGAGGTTTTGGGCGCCGCTCGGCTCTGAGGTACGTTTCCTTCAGCTACCACCTACAGCGTCCTCAAGCGAACCCTCGTAGCTAGAATATCGTTTAATGATCCCTCGCTGGACGACCTTCTGCCCTCCCATGTCTCTCCTTAACAGCCACGGCGTCCGGTACGAATTTGTCCCCATTCAAACATTCTACTTTCGAACAACAGCATCTCGTAGCCGACTCAGCAATCTTTAGCTCGCTACTCCTACCCCACTACCGAACGTCGCGCCATGCACAGAAGCAGTTCGATCGCGCATCGTTGTCGTTGATGCGGGGTCGACGTCGAGGCCCAGGTCTGGAGGATCTAGGATGCATGAGTGCGCAGGGTTAGGAAGGAGAACAATGATGTGAGGTCAAGCAGGATGCATGTCCGTGAGTACTCGCTCACTTCTCTTGATCAATTACTGACCGGCTGTATAGCCGTCCCCTTGGTTCACCCTTCGGCCAACCTCGAGACACTCCCCGTACTCCTCTGAGGAAGTCGCCTCTTCGAAGATCGTTCATCGCTCGGGACACTTGAATTTCCATTCCCATTTCCCCTAACCCCAGAACCGCCTCTCCTTCAACGACGTTCACGGTTGCGGCGAAATGACAGCACCAAACTGCAGAGGAATCTGCTTAGTCGTGGTCAGCCAAGATTTGGGAAACGAATGGGGTACGTTGAGGGAATCCAAACGGACAGAAAGAGCGTAGACGAGGTTCTGAATTTGAGAAACCAGAGTGGCTAGGACGATGAAGCGAAGAGATTTGGTTCATCGTCACTCTTCACCAACCTCAACAGCAACGGTGATTCATCCCCGCTGATGCTTCCCCTCAACAGCCACTGCGATTCGCACTAGAGCAACCCCCACCGATCTTCATTCCCGCGCCTACGCCGCTTTCGCTCCCCTCTCCCTTCTTATTCGACACCACCACAACAAATCTACGTACCCTCGAATGCATCTCCCACATGCCCAGTTGCTGCTGTAGCTTTCCATAGCAGCGTTACCTACGAAGCTTCCATCCCCTGCTCCGATGGTTATTGAAGACGACGCAGGCTTGATATATCTGTAGGCATCCTTTTTTCTTTTCATCTTTTCGTTGCTTTGCTTTTCGCTATGAGGAAAGCGACTTACATGGAATGATATGGACAGGGAGCGTTGGCCGAAAGGTGAATATGCGGAACTCAAGCAGCGGCAACGGTGGAAATGGTGATTGGTTGGTTGATGACTTCGGCGACTTGGTGAGTAACTCCTTCCCACCATTTGCTCTCTCGTTTACGCAGAACCTCACACGGTCCAGCCTCTACCTCACGCCCTCACGCCTCCCTCACTGCGACCCTGTTTCGCCCAACACAACTGCGCAATAACTCTTCCCCGACTTCCCCATAAAAGACAAGGTGACGGCCACGCCAAGTTGGAGGGGAGATGCTGAAACCGCCGTCGATGACAGCAACAGATATACAAGACTCTTAGAACCGAATACACAAAGTGAGTCAAACTGCGTTTTCCCTCCATATGTGAAGCTCACCCGTTATTTCATCG
Organism: Pleurotus giganteus; assembly: GCA_032158425.1. Lineage (NCBI taxonomy): Eukaryota > Fungi > Basidiomycota > Agaricomycetes > Agaricales > Pleurotaceae > Pleurotus > Pleurotus giganteus. Next base: position 1,916,198 of record JAPEHR010000012.1, read on the forward strand.
TTTCAAGTATAAACGGTTTACCAATCCGCCTCCGGAGTTCACCACACCCGATACCCCATAGTTTTTCGAATAAGATGGCGACGACGGCGCTGGAGACAGTCGTTGGAACAGTTGGGGATCCGAGGCATCCTCATCTAACGGGAGGTGAGCCTGAGCATGGCGGTGTGTGGGACCTTTTGTCTCACCGTTTAATCTCTTTCAGAGTTGACGGCGTACGGTTGAGATATTCGAAGGTTTTGCTACAGGTCTGAGCAACGACGAGGGTGTCGATATCGCTAGGTGGGGCCTTATGGGGGAGAAACGAGTGGGACGAGATGGTGACGGCGCAGACGACAAGTTGAACCGATGAGGGGAAAACACTGGGTGAGTAATGGCGCCTGATGCCTAGTCCTACGAATGCACTGACCGTTCGTATATAGTTTTGCTCCACGCTCCAACGGCTCCCCCTTCCTCTCGTCAACCAACCAGGACGCTCACGACTTACCACCCCATCGGCCACCATTGCCCCGACTTCACGTTCCCCATCGTCCCTAGCAGCGACGGGCGTAGACAGCATCAGGTGATTAAGGCCAGGCGAGCTGAAGCAAGCCAAGTGAGTGATGAGTTCAATACGTCGTCATCGCAAACGACTGACCTATTATTTCATATACCTTAGAGTTGAACGGCCGTTGATACATTCGAAGCTTGGTGGCTGTCTGAGCAACGGCGGCAGCGCTGTCGAGTATGGGCGCATGGGGAGTCGTTAGGGACAATGTTGACGGTGCTGAGGGTATCCTATCGTTCCAGGCAACCCACCAGTGGCATCTATCCCTTTTCCCTGGAGTCCAACGTCGCTCCCCAACGCTATCAGTATCTCAGCAGCGAATTACAACTGATCGGGTAGCGTCACCCACCGCTCGAACGACAACAAGCTACCCTTTCTACTTCTCTGTCCCTCTATCGCTTGTGTATCAATGCGAAGTGATTCGTAGCATACTGTTCTGTAATCGTCAGTGAGTAGCAGCAACGTTGCATAACATGAACTCATCGAAGACAGCCCAGTCGTGGCGGTGATATACCCCTAAGTCACATGTCCCTTGATCTCGGCGCCAAAACTGAAGCCTCGTCCTCGTCCTCCACCATCTCATTCCCCTTCCCCCCGCTTTCCTTCGGCAGGATCAGTGGCGGAAATTACTCGCATGTTGTGTTACCATAGCTTGGCTCCATTTGAATATGAAGATGGAGTGAGTTTTCGTCTGCCTTAACCTCCCCAATGCTCCTAACAGCGCGCCATTTTCTCTACAGGAAACTGGGCTTTTTGTCTGCTTAACGGGCAAGAAAAGTATCCAGTGTACTCACCCATTCACATTTTCTATCAATTATGAGTGATTGGGGCTCGTATTCCGAGGGGTAGGGCCGTTGCTTGACTGAGGGTTCATTCGGGCTCGGTATCACTCCAGGTGCGTCTACGCTTCCAATTTTACTTCAGATTTCATGCTAATCAGTTATTTGGATACTTATATAGCTGATTCTATTAACTCCGTCCCCAATTTCTTCCTGGCTGCTGATTCCGAGCGACGCCAGCCGGACCTTCAAGTAAGCCAATGTATGTCTTCTCTCTCCTTTCTTCGCCTCTAATCACAGCTTCTAGCACTTGAAGTGACGACCTCAGCCCCCTCTCCCCAGACGCTCGCCATCATCTCACCCACTCCCCGCGCGTTCACCTTCCCCGTCACCCGCAACCTCCAAGACTCTCCCTTTTCGTCGCCCTCCTCGTCGCCCTTCCAAGCTCTCCCCCTTCTACACATCCCCAACAACAACAACCCTCCTCCCACCATTTTCGACAACGTCTTCCACTGGAGGGACAACGACTTTACCAAGAACCCTCTCCCCCACGTCATCCATCCTCTCAACCCCTTCTCACCCACAAACGCAGTCAGAAAATCGTCGCAATCTGTCGATCATACCGAACACCGTCCGACCAAGGGTGCTGAGGACTATATCAAACGTCCTGAGCACGCGTTTATCCTTTTCCGGCGCAAGTGCTGCGAAGAACGATCTACAGCTGGGGATCCATCTTCATCCCATTCCAACAACCTCAACACCAATTCCTCTTCCGATTCCCCGTTGGATTCGTCCCCTTCGTCGACGACGAACGCGAACGGCGGTGCGGTGAAGAAATCGCGCTAAGCCGACCTCTCCAAGACGATTTCCCAGCAGTGGAAATTACTTTCACCGCAGTATCGGGAGCAGCTTGCTAAGGAGAAGAAGACGGATATGTTTCCCCACTACGTGTACCGGCCGCAGCGCAACAAGTCCGAGGCCAACTCCTCCTCTTCGATCGTGAGTTCGGATTCGGCGGCGGCAGTAGGTGGGGGAAAGGGGAAGAAAGATTCGGAGAGAGATGCGAGGAAGGGAGCTGGTGTTGGAGCTGGTGGAGACGAGGCGAAGGATGGGAGCAAAGGCGTAGAGAACGGTAAGGACGGTGACGGCGAGTGGATCTCGTTCGTTGTCCCTCTCCTCCCTCAGCAGCAACACCAACAACCATTCGTCCCCGCGCCCGCCTCCTCTCAGCATGGTGGATTCTACGATTTTCGCCAACACGGCCGCTCGATCTCAGCGCCGACTCCCCCCTCCTCCCCTTCCCTCTTCTTTCACCAGCACCAACAACTCCAGCACATCTCCGTCCCGAACATATACTTCAACTCGACTTCCAATTCGCCTCATCTCGCTACGTCTTTCGGTGGTAATGGCATGACGATGGGTGGAAGGAGTATGAGCTTGAGCGAGGGAATCGGTGGTGGGATGAACACTTTCTTCCCTCAGCAGCGGCCACATGAACCTCAGCCGCTTCCTACGTCCCCACTCTCGGCCGTCCCGATGATCAGAGGGCGGAGGGCGTCGCACCCGACATATGTGAACGCCAACGCCAACGCCAATGCCAACGCTGATGTCAAAGCAAGCAACAGTGTGGTTGAAGAGATGAACGAAGGGTTAGGTTTCAGTTTCGACGTACGTCTTTTCTCTTCTCCTTCTCTTCTCCTTCTCGTTTTCGTGTTTGTTTTTGTTTTCATTATATGAGCTGCTTGGCGTGTGTTTTAAACAGTCCTCGTAATTCTTACGCGGGATGTACGACATGCCTTCCGCCCCCTCCGCCTCCGCCTCTCAGCATCACCAAGTATACCATCGCCGGCAACTCTCCCCCCTCTCCCTCCCCTCGTCCTCTTCCTGCTCCGGCATCTCCCCAGCCTCGTCTGGCCCTTCGTCCCCTCTCTCAGCTCCAAATACGCACAATCCCAATCCCTCTGCCTGAGCGAACGGCCTCGTTCAGGCCTTCTCGCAGTCGTCTTTGAACAACGCTGGGTACGGAGGTGCTGGCGCTGGTGCTGATCCCGATGCCAATGGAATGGGTGGCGGAATGGGTATGGGAGGCGGGATGGAGTATACAGGTGTTGGAGGGTTTGAGATGGGGATGTACGGCGGCGATATGAACGTTGGCGTCGGCCGTCCCTTTGCTGCTGCGGAGTGGGGCAACGTGAATGGGCTGGGCAATCCCGTATTGATAAACCACAACAACATGGGCATGGGGTACACGGGATACGGATATGATGCTGGACACCAGTACGACTCCGGGTCTGGGTACCATGGGTACGACTACTCGAAGATTACCGCCACCGCTGCCCCCTCCGGTTTCGATTCAAATGACGAGTCAGCGGATTTGGCGGCGCATGCTTGGGTCTCGCTGCTCTCCCCTTCCTCCTCCCTCTCGTCTTGCGGCACTACATGGACTTCGCGATCAGTTCCGGACTCTGTCGTTTAAACGACGAATTTCTATGTTCATAGGTCACGGCTGCACGGCTGGTGTTCCTGGTTGCGTACATCGCTGACACATTCTACGCCTACAACAGATTCGTACTACCTGTAAAAAAATATTCTACCAGTGTAGTAGTAACTCACGCCAATATATTCCTCTGGGTATACAGTCCCTCCCCATCCTCCTACCATCCTCCCAAGTCCAGGCCGGCGAAGGTGTTGCATCCCTGAGGAAAGCGGAGAGCGGGAAGGATCGGTTTGGCGGCGATGAACCGTCCAAGGTTATGAATCATTGGCGTGGGTTCGCAGTCGGCTAGCGCATGGAAACCGTAAAGGGGAAGACAATTTCTGACGAATTGCGATAGATATTTGGATGTTGCGATGAATTTAGGGGGCATGGGTGTGTTCCTGGATGTATTTCGATGGCGACGCATTCGTCCGTTCGTCAGAGATGTCCACCTGAAAGCGCAGGGACTTGGACTTGAAATTTTTCGTCCTTCGAAGCTGACGAACTGGAGGGTCGTGAAAAGTATAAAAGGAGAGGGGTCAGAGGACGAAAGGGTAGCATTCATTTGCAGACTTACCTCATTTTGCAGACTCTTCCGCTCAATCCGCTCGTCGTCCTCGTCTTCTACAGCGAATTCTCCCCTTGTCTCCATCCCACTCTGACACTGTCCCCCCACAATTGCAGCTCCGGACCTGTTTTATGCCTTCCCTATCGTCATCCGCCTCCCCGCCGTCGTTTAATTGCTCAACATAGCCAGCAGGTTGATGGCCCTCAGCCTCGCCGATACTCCAGAACACCGCGTCGTCCTGAGGCCGGTACAGCGTTGTTTTGATGTACGGGACTGGCAAACTGACACGATACGCAGGCTACGTGTCCCCGAAGCTGGCCTCGCTCACGAAACTCGGGGTCTGGACAGGCAGGTTGGTGATGTAATGCTGTCAAACGCGTATGATTACATACTTACCTCGGTTTCATCTGCTAGTGCTCGTCGATCTCGTCCGCTGCCTCTTCCGGTACCCACAGTCTCGGAGCGCTTCCATCTAACATGGCTCAGCTCACCGCTGTCGCCGACCTAAGTTTATTATCCTGTAGTGAAACCATTCACTACAGCCCAAAAAGGAAAGGTATAGCGCTATACCTGCTATACCTGCTATACCCTGCTATACCTTTGATATACCCTGCATTATACTAAAAGGCCATATGCTTTAGCTATGTAAAGACTTTATTACGAATATTGTGAGTGATAGACCAGAATACCAGCTAAATTAGTGTAAGACAGCTATTACGACCATCAGCTGAATGAACTTCAAATTATTTCATTGTCTGGTGGACTAGTGGAATACCTATCCATCGAATTCGTTCCTGATGGTACCAGTAGGAACTCCTAATTTGCAAACTGCTACCTACGTGCTATTTTAAAAAAGGTGTAGGCAGACTATAACATACCCATATTGCAGCCACCTATGCACGCATTATCTAACTTAATAATAGATAGTTTACAGGGAGTGGGTTTAGGACAGGTCCCACGACGGGCGCTTCCACTCCCCTGCTAACAGGGGAGTGGAAGCGCCCGCAGCTCGCCCTGCGTAGCGGGACGGAAGTATCACTGTCATGGTGGAGAACGCTACTCCCGCTAAGAGGGAATGGGAGCGCCCAGAAAGGAGGGAGCACTTGGGGTAGCACGCAAAAGAGAATGGGAAAGATGTACTCACATCAGCACCCAGGAAGTGGGTAGGTAGTGGTTTTAGGGAGAGCAGTGGTGGTAAATAATCGCTTTTTGGTAATAGGGAGAAGAGGGGCCAGAGAGAAACGCGAGCGTCTCGGGGGTTTAGGGTTTATAGAGAGTCGCTCCCAAGTTAACAGGCAGCGGGCGAGCTGGGAAAGACGAACGGGACAACTGACAATATGCATGCATAACACCCCCGAAGACAACGGGGTGTGGCGGTGAAAACGCACGGGGCTATCGTGAATAGAAAAGGGATGTTGGGAGTGGAAACACCGAGCGGGTGGCGACGTTGCGTGGAAAGTGTGGGAGGAGAGATCGTAGACTACTATGTTTAGAACAATGATGTTAGAGAGGAATGGTGGCGTCCAGACGGGCAGTACATGAAGGAGAATATAGAAAGTGTGCGGGAGAGATTGTAGACTACTATGTACAGAGATGGGACATAGGAAGTCGAAAACGGAGCGGGAACACTCAGAAAGATGAAGTGAGCGTGATGCGATGTAGAGAACACACCGCTACCTAACCTGTGTAGTAATTGACTCCGTTGTAACAGGGGAGTGGAAGCGCCGAGAGAAAGAGCGGAGAGGATGGGTGTATAGAGCGAAAGCCAGCGCCTACACTCCCCCGTTAACAGGGGAGTGGAAGCGCCGAGAGAAAGAGCGGAGAGGATGGGTGTATAGAGCGAAAGCCAGCGCCTACACTCCCCCGTTAACAGGGGAGTGGAAGCGCCGAGAGAAAGAGCGGAGAGGATGGGTGTATAGAGCGAAAGCCAGCGCCTACACTCCCCCGTTAACAGGGGAGTGGAAGCGCCGAGAGAAAGAGCGGAGAGGATGGGTGTATAGAGCGAGAGCCAGCGCCTACACTCCCCCGTTAACAGGGGAGTGGAAGCGCCCAGAGAAAGATAGACACGGCGTATAGGGAGAGGGCATATGGGAGATTGTCGGATGTGCACCATTGCTGACGAGTGATTTAGACGGTGACTCTCTGCGAACAAGAGTGGCAGCGCCGAGAGAGGGAGGACGAGTGTGTAGGGCGAGAGTCGGCGCCTACACTCCCCCGTTAACAGGGGAGTGGAAGCGCTCACAGATAGAGAGGGGAAGGTGGGTGTGTAGGGCGAGAGCTGGCGCTTACACTCGGGTGGTAGCTATCTTCATTGTTGACAATAACAGGGCATTGCCTTGGAGAGTCTTGTCATATTGCCAGTGCCAAGTTGTCATCGTTGTTGTCATCCAACAGTCTAAGGCATTGTCATACCCATTGTAGATAAGTTGCCTTTGTAATTGTCATGCTACAGTGCAAAGTGCGGAGACAATGAGGCTAAGTCATTGTTATTGTCATTGTTATTGTAAAGCCATGCTGCATTGTCAGCCAGCCATTAACAATGATCAGAGGTGGTTGTTATTGTCATTGTGATTGTGCCAGTGGTCATTGTCAATATATTTACTGACTGTGGGAAAAAAATTAGTGATAAAAGCGGTCAGTGGGCATTGACTGTGGGAAAGGGTTATTGACTGACAACAACAATGACTGTGGGAACCAAATATTGACTGTGGGACTAATTTTATTGACCATGGGAAAATTGTTACAATGGACTGTGGCATTGACTGTGGGAATCATCCCTTGACTGTGGGAAAATATTCTCAAAGAGCGGTCAATTGATCAGAATCAGTGCAATTACTGACTGTGGGAATATTATTATTGATTGTGGGAAAATAATTATAATGATCATGGGGTCATTAGAAAGCCTAGCATTAGTGATTCCATATCAGTAAATTTTATTGACCGTGAGAATTGTTATTATTGACCGTGGGAAAATTTTGAAAAATGAAAAATTGTCGTTAGAAAGCCAGCTATGGGTTTCATCACTAAATTTCAATCTCAGTCTATTCTAGTGACTGGTTTACTAGTGAGCGGGGTCGACATTTTTGGAGTATTGACCGTGAGAAAATGTTTATTGACCGTGGGAAAGTGCGTTTTTCGGAATTGAATAGCCAGCTATTGGTTTCATCACTAAATTTTGATATCAGTAAATTCTGGTGATTGGGTCACTAGGAAATCATCAAATACTCATCGGGTTGTCAATGACTATTGACCGTGGGAAAGTATTTATTGACCGTGAGAACATTTTCGAAAAAGCGCGATCAGCACCTACACTGACCAGCTACTCATCATCAATAATGCTACTGACCGTGGGAAATTTTGAAAAAGTGATTATGCGCCCATTAGAAAGCCAGGTATTGATATTGTGATCCAACTGATTTCATTAGTGACCCTTACTGACCTGCTTTATGAGATATAAGCACTTTTGTGATCACCATTATTGACTGTGAGAACTATTTATTGACCGTGAGAAAATTCGAAAAAGGAAATATCCAATTCTACTCTAATCATATTTCTAATAAGGATGGTGTTGACAGGAAGTGTGTAGCTGCATTGGTTGAGATGCTATGAGCAAATCTTTGGGTGTGGTTGTGAAAGTCTGGTCAACATTGAGATATCATCCATGAGCATGTCAGTCAGTCTGAGTATGATCTGCTATACCAACCATACTAGACATATCTGACCATGGTGTAGTATGTCTCTGGACATGATCTGTCATCACTGATAAACCTAGTGAAGTCTTCAAGTCATTCTGAATCGGATGAATATCAGGTTGACTTTAGTCATCTCATCCATGATTCATAAAGTTGACCAGTCAGGTGAGGCAGATACTTCACCATGCTTGTCACTGCATCAGGAACCATCCTCAGAGACATACTAGAGCATGTCTGACATCAGTCATATAACTGACCAGAATCATACTCACAGGTGTAACCATGTCTCAACTCACACTCAGACCTCACTAACCAAGTATGAGCTTGAGACTGCACCATGGTATCTCGACATCATAAGTCATCCAGAGACATGCTGGAGCATGCTCAGACACATCCTGCATGGATGGTATAACCCCCCAGAGTCAGACTGATAGGTACATCCGTGTCTGATATGTTAATCATCATCAGACTTTCACTACACTCTCCAAAGATTTGCTCATAGCACCTCAACCACTGCAGCTATACACTACCTGTCAGCACCATACTGATCAGAATTATGAGTAGAGTAGAATTCGTGTTTTCCTTTTTGAAATTTTCTCACGGTCAATAATTGTTTCTCACAGTCAGTAATGGTGATCACAAAAGTGCTTATATCTCCTGAACTAGGTCAATAAGGGTGACTACTGAGATCACTTGGATCACAATGTCAATACCTGGCTATCCAACGGACGCATAATCGCTTTTGAGAATTTTCCCACGGTCAGTAAAATTTGTGATCATCAATTCCCGGATCAGTAAATGGTGATTTTCCAATGAACCAATCACTAGAATTTGCCCATATTAAAATTTAGTGATGAAACCTATAGCTGGCTATTGAACGGTCAAAAACATGCTTTCCCACGGTCAATAGGTAACTTTCCCACGGTCAGTAATATTGATCTGTAATTGATCAGGCTTTCTAATGAATACACATCATTAATTTTTTTCTCACGGTCAATAACTACTTTCTCACGGTCAATAACAGAAAAATGTCAACCCCTCTCACTAGTAAACCAGTCACTAGAATTTGCTGAGATTGAAATTTAGTGATGAAACCTATAGCTGGCTTTCTAATGACAATTTTTTGTTTTTGAAAATTTTCCCACGGTCAGTAATAAAAGTTCTCACGGTCAATAACAATTATTGATCCTAGCTGGCCTTCTGATGACCGCTCTATCACTAAAAAAATTTCCCACAATCACAAATAATATTCCCACAGTCAGTAATTCTATTGATTTTGATCATTTGACAATATTTTCCCACAGTCAAAGGATGGTTCCCACAGTCAATGCCACAGTCAATTGTTACAATTTTCCCATGGTCAATAAAAAAAATCCCACAGTCAGTACATGGTTCCCACAGTCAAGGTCATTGTCAGTCCATAAACCTTTCCCACAGTCAATGCCCACTGACCGCTTTTATCACTAATTTTTTTCCCACAGTCAGTAAATATATTGACAATGACCACTGGCACAATCACAATGGCAATAACAACCACCTCTGATCATTGTTAATGGCTGGCTGACAATGCAGCATGGCTTTACAATAACAATGACAATAACAATGACTTAGCCTCATTGTCTCCGCACTTTGCACTGTAGCATGACAACTACAAAGGCAACTTATCTACAATGGGTATGACAATGCCTTAGACTGTTGGATGACAACAACGATGACAACTTGTCATGGGCAACATGACAGGACAAATACAAGGCTTTGCCTTGTTATTGTACACAATGGGGATAGCTACTAGTGTACACTCCCCCGTTAACAGGGGAGTGGAGGCGCCCATAGAAAAAGAGACGAGCGTATTGTGAGAGCGTGTAGAAAGCGTGCAGGAGATCGTCTGATGTGTACCACTACAGACCAGTGACCTAGCAAGTGACTCCCAGATAACGAGGGACCGGAATCGTCCAAACAGTGTGGGGGTAGAGCGAAGGCGTACGGGAGAGACTAACGAGCGTAGAGCGAGAGTTGTAGAGAATCACTCCGTCGTTGGTAGAGAGTGCGATCGTCGACGAGGAAGGGCCCGGGGGTGATCGTAGTAGATACGATAGTGGAGTATAGCACAGTTGGGCGTAACCTGAGGACAGAGAGAGATGGCACCATAAAAAGTAAGGTCCCCACACAGAGAAGGGGAGCGTAGGAGGAGTATTGTGTAGCAAGCGACTAGAGAGAGGGCGCCAAAGGCCGGTGGATACATATAGTCGTTTCAGTGCCGTTAACAGAGTGTGGGCGTCCAGAAAGAGAAGTAGCGGGCTCGCAGTGTGAGTGTGGCATGGAAGGCGTATACGGAGAGAGGCTATGAGGTTGTACAATAGGTAGAGTGCCCTGTCAAAAGGGAAATAGTCTGGCTAGCGAGTCGGTGGTGTCTAGACGTCGTAGCAGTCCTGTTTCCTTCAAGGTAAATACCCATGCCTAGAGGGAAAGGTCGTATTTGTCGTCGGATGGCAGCTATATGGACGTATTCTACGGATAACGACTGTAGAACGAAAGACTATTTACTGTATCTACGCTGAGGTGTACGGAAGTTATCTACGGCGACTCTACGTAGTTTACAGCATAGTCTACATACTACGAGGTATTTAACGTGTCAGGACGCGCATATGCTCCGCATGGTACTACCTGGTGTCCTTCATTGACGATGCTGCGCTCGACGTAGGCGAAGTAGGAGGACGAAGAGAGGGCAATGGACGCGAGCAAGGGTGTGGGAGTGTTGTGAGAGGCTTGTCGTTGACGACGGCAAGCCCAGGGTAGCAAACGAGCCCGACGTTGACGACGACCAGCTCGTGTCCCCCACCGTTGACGACGGAGAGGGCAAAGAGAACAAACCCTGAGAGCGCCCTTATATATTAGTGAGTCATAGGTCACGTGCAATGATCGGGCATCTCGGACTCGTCCGTTGTTTGTTCAAGTCCTGTGGGCGCCTATGTTGGTTAGGCTCTCACAACCAACGTTGCCTTTATTTCGTCTCGCTGAAGCTCGTACGTACAAGAAGCCAATCTATCAAGTTTATTAGTTGTGAAGATCTGTAGCGTATCAGTTAGGTTTTGGCTCAATTGGTACGTCCCTTATCGCTTCGAGCGTTCATCCTTATCAACTAATGTTTAGCACACTAGATATGTATGTCGCCGTGCCCCTTCACTCCTCTCCCTAAGCCTCTCGGTGGTAATGCGTGGCGGACGTCATCTGTCGCGCTGTTCTCCGTTAGAGTTTGCCTCGGACGTCATCCGTGTCATAACTCTCTCGGATGCTTTGGTTTCTCGGACGTCATCCGTGGAGCTAAGTATCAGGACACACCGTCTGACTGCCGCTCGATTCGAAGCCAATTGTGGTTTCGGGTCTCGTTAAACTCGCTCGTTCCCACTTGTATGCAATACTTTGTGATCATACCACTTATTCGCGCTACCAGAATCACCCATCCATCGCGACTATGTCCCAGTATGTACCCAATTAGGCGTCGTTATTTTCGCTAACCTATTTGCATCCCAGAGAAACAATCATACCTTCCGCTACGGCCCCTCTTTGGGAACGCGTCCATCACAACCCCGACCTGCTCTTAGAGAACCGCAAGACCGACAGTGAGTTTATCCTTTTGGTTGTTTACTGGAGCCCTCTTCTGATGATGTCTGCAGGGCGTCCTTCGTACCTCGATGGCAAAATCGGTGCTATATACAACGGTGGCCGTTACTTCATTACCTCCCCGAACTGCTCGTTCTTGCCGCCGAGTCTCGTACAAGGCGCCGACATTGAAGTACGTTTGCGTAAGGATGGTCATTTCGGCGCCGAGGACTACTTCCGGTACCCTCAGATGTATTGCACTAACTGGCCTCACTTGCCCTGTATCCGGGCACCCCCCACTCGCCCCGTCGATATAGAAGACGGTCTCTTTTTCACCCCGCTCGTAGACATCCACTTCAGGCCTCTGGACGGCTGCGAATTTGGACGAATCACTCCTCTGTGTCTAATTCCCTTGGAGAAACACGCTAAGCAGATTCTCAACAAATGGGAGGAGAATATGAAGAACGTTAAAGGGTTCTACACTTCGCGTAGCGAGCGCTGGGTTCGGAGCCTTGCGAACCAAGTTCGTGTTTGGGGGAATCGACTTTCCACATACGACCAAACCTTTCCTGATGCATTCTTTTCCTTTCGACAACTACAACGATCTGCCCTCGAACTCGACGCTTACAACACGTACATGACGGATGTGAGAGACACGATGGACGACGCCCGTTTCGGACTGACCGACGCAGAAGCGATGGTAGGCGTTATCACTTCTTCCACTACTGTAGTCGAGGAATATGGGAGGGCTGGGGTCCCTGTTTGGCTCGTTCGCCCGATTGATATGATGAAGGAAGCGCAGATCGACGCCGTGGGCACGCTTGGGCCGCGTGATGGCCAGTCTCTCTCTGTGGAGATGCTATGGTCTGGCCATTCCACCCTGGTATACCGCGGTCCGGATGCGCATTATACTCGTCACGAGATGGCGTACGCCTTTTCACGCGTGTTTTTACAGTACAAGAGCTCTAGTGGTTCTACTATCCTTCGCAACACGCCGACTGCCCCGCGTTTAGTCATGGACTCACCTCATAGCCGGTTTCCTCCGTCAGCGGCTGGTGCATCATCTGGATCAGTTGCCGTAGATCGTCGTCGTGAGTCGTCGTAAACTTACGCCCAATGATCGCTCATATATTATCACAGGCAAGGGTCCCAAAGAACAAGCTCGACAACTCCCGTCTTTATCGAATCCAAGCGACCTCGCGCGTTTCAAACCTCACAGTCACCCCTTCATGCCGGTGATGGAAGAATCATGGCAGAAGGGTCTGGCCGCGGTCGACGTTCGTCCAGCTAACGTCTCACCTCACTTTCAGAATGGGGAAGGCGGCTATGCCTACCCCCCCGCCACTGCGTTTTTACCGCCTAAAGATCAGGCAACGCACCACCAGGCCGCTAGGTCATGGCTAATCTCATTCCTCCAATATCGACCTGCCATCCAGCGCCGCCTCTTTGACGAAAAGGCACAAACGCTCGGGGCCAAAAACTGGCAGGAGATGCTTAGCGGAATTGTTGGTCTTGATAGTGCCACCAGCACAGGTAAACGGACGCTCAAGAAGGTGGCGTTGGTGCGCTCATTGGAAGAATGGTCGGCCCAGGCTGGCGGTCAGGTGCGGATAAGGGCGTCGAAGGCCATGTTTCACGACCAGGAGATCACCGTCACAGGACGCGTTACCAACGAGCTGATGAATCGCATCTTGTACGAGATAAACGAGGTGAACTTTCGGTGGGAGCTTCGACGATTGGACGAGCGCATGCACGTGGAGCCCACCAGCTCCGAAGCAGCTGACGATGTTCGCGGTTCCGATCGTCATGCCCAGGACCGAGAACGCCTTCTCACACGATGCTTTCCAGGCCATGACGAGTGGATGACTGGCGGCGACTTCACCACCGTCCATTACATACAGGCATGGTCTGGGTTAGGCGGCCGTTTCCCGACCGATCGTCGCCCTTTCTTCATGAATTTTGCTCGCCTTCTGTCGACATGGAAGGACGTCCCAAAGCCAATTGTCGCCACGGTCACTCTCGAGGAGGGAGCTTTGGATGGGTTGGAGCTCGAGGAATGCTGTACGTCGTTTTACTGTCGGTCTTTCTTTTTTCACTTCGCTCGCGCGCCAACTGTCCCTCTCCGTACTCGCGATACACCGTACAATATAATCCAGGTGAAAGAGGGCGAGCCCTCGTCCAGCGTGTAGAATAGTCGTGCATCGCTTGTCTCGGACAGCTGTATACTCCGTGTAGTTGTATCGTCATCGTCGCTTTCGTATTTTTAATTATCATTACCTTGTCCATACACTCGTTTTCGCCCAATTTCACATTGTGTTCCCATTATTTTCGAAGACTCTCCGCGATAATAGACCCTATGTCACATGGTAAGACTCCTGAGTCACAGTTATTTGTATGTAAAGGCACAGCCAAATAACACACAGATAGACGCCCCCCACCGATCAACCTTTTCTTTAGCCCACTGCACCATACGGTGGGCTCACGCATGCTGGGTCGTCAACCCTGGATGCCGCACCTGGGTCGTCAACTCTGGTGCACGTCTGAGTCGTTCACTCTGGCGTCTTCCTCCCCGGGCTCGCACAAACGTCCATCAAGAGACTTTTTTTCTTCGAACGTCCATCAAGAGACGCACCTTCGTCCGGTTGGGACTCCAAGCCTCGATCTCTTTTGGCTTGGATCTGGCTGCCAATGCGCTGTCGTATGGAGTTTCGTTTCGTTAGTTGTCTCGGACGGTCTCTTAGAGTACGCCCTCTGAGGGCCGCGTTGTTTTCTGTGTTCGGTATTATCCTTAGAGAAACTTTTTTTTTTTTCGTTGTGCGTCCCCAACGCCCCATCTTGAATGTGCCCCAAAAGATGAGAACGACCAGGTGTACTCCATGGCCATATAGGGCCGGTTTTCAGTGGGTGAGGTCATCCATCTGTCAAAATGTTCTATTGCTGATAATCGAGCAGTCGGTGCTTCTGCCAAGGCCCGTCGATTTTGTCCCTCTCTCTGCCCTTTTGGTCAGTATCGTTCTCTTTTTCGTTGTATCGCACTGACCGAAATCCCCAGCCAATCCCCATTTTCACGGGCACAGCGAATTACCCATCTTGGTCCCCATTCTCTGAACAGAACCACTGCGTCATCATGTGGGGCGGATCGTCGTCTTCGTGTCAATGGGCGAACTACGCCGTGGGGACCCAGCGTTAGGTTGGGGTATAAAGGATAATGGGGCAGGATGGCGGGGACAACACCTTCGTTCAGCACATATCTTTTGTAGTCGACTTTTGCTGCCAGGTTCTTTCCTTTCGCCGCTTCGTCCACTCTTGGTCTCCAAACCCAAGTGGCTTTTTCTCGGACGGTCTCTTAGATACGCCCTTTGAGGGTCGCGTTGTTGCCTGCGTTCGGTATAGAGCTTCAAAGCTGCCAACGACACGGTGCTTTTATAGAATAGAACTTTTCTTTTTCGTCTTCTGTTATTTAATACCTTCGAATAGCGTTTAATGGTAACGATGTTTTCAAAATATTCATGTTCTGAGTCGGTAGAACCCTGAGGAATATATTCAGGATGGTGGCCCCCAATTTTGAGCGAGATTGGCGGACCCGTTTTTGAGCTACAGGACGTTCTTGACAGCGAGCAGCATCATCATGTGATCTGCTCAGGGGTAAGTGCCGCACACTTTCTACGCACAATGCAGAGTGTATGGGTGCTGGAAAATACATGGAGGACACTGGGAAGGTATATAGAAGGTAGTATAATTGTAAACTACCGGATGCACACTGGGACAGACGAGTTATCCACAGTGGCAGGCGCTAGACGTGCGTTGGGCAGGCGCCGAGCTACGAGAGTATGTCGCCAGAGCACCTCAAGCTGGGAGCACCTCGCTGGAGCACCTCAAGCTGGGAGCACCTCGCTGGAGCACCTCTGTGGAGCCCCTCTGCGGACGCACCTCTAGATCACCTCGCCAGCGCACTTCTGTGGACGCATGTCACCGGCGCACCTCAAATGGGAGCACTTCGCCAGAGCACCTCGGTGGACGCACCTCAGGAGAGTACCTCACTAAGCACCTCTCAGCCGCAACAACTGATATTAAAACGTTCATCATGAACAACTTCAGAAGGTAATTAGAAACCATTACCGCCGTGCAAATTGCTCGTGACAAGTTATCAACTGTGGAGGGTGTTGTTAGCCGTGCGTTGGGGTGCAGAGAGCATTGCTGGATCACCCCGATGGAGCGCGGTGGGTATACCAAAGTGTAAAGTGTACGTATACACCCTATAGCACGGTAGATAAATAAATAAAAAGTCTTGTTATGCGCGTTGCCTGGCGTCTGAGGTGCTCTGGAGAGGCGTTGCTGACATATAAACACAACTGCCAGTTTCCGCGGTACCTACCAAGGGCTCCACTGTGCTCCGCGGCACCAACGATATGCTTTGAGGTCCTTTGCTGATCCGCGGATTCATTTGAAGCATCCTCGGTCGTATGCAGAGGTGCTCCGAGGGAATGAATGGGCGTCTCGTGGGCGTCTCATAGGCGTCTGACGGGCGTTTGAGGTGCTGGAACATCCGCAGACTGTATCGGGTGTCAAATGACGTGTATTTCAGCTATTGTAACGTGTTGCCAGCTGGCTGCTAGCCTGTTTACTAGCAACTAATTCACTGACAGGCGACAGAGTTGCGTCGACGTGTCCGTGAGAGTCAATTGCCACGTGGCAGAGCGCCTGTGACGTGGCGTGCGAGGTGCTTCTGACTCGCGTTGACTCTTCACACTTAGCCGCCAAGTTCGTCTGACTTCCATCGCTTGCGTCTGACGTGCGTTGACTCATCTCGACAGTCTATAAAACCCACCGTTGAAAACCAATCGACCCAGCTCATCGTCCTATCCCAGCACTCTATCAGCCACCATGTCCACCGCCTCTTCCGTCCAGATCAAAACCTGTCCTCACCTCTGCGGACACACCGCCGCCAGTAACCCCAAAAGTCGCAACGTCTCCGAATGCTACATTTATGCTCCAAAGAGCAGTTCCTTCAACAAACATCGTGCCAACGCAGATTTTCATCGAAATTGTACTTACGCGTGTCCAGGACATCCCTTCGTCTGCGCCAAAGCCAAATGCAGATGCGGCTCTACCAAGGAGGCGGCCAACTTTACTGCCCTCCAACGGGAAAGTGAAGTCCCCACAGACGACGATTGGGCGCAGCATATCGACGCCTTTTTGGCGTCCGTCGTAGCTCCCGACTCCAAGAGAACAGCAACGTCGGCTCGCGACGTTCTTCTTATTGCGAAAGCGCAAGCACCCTCGCAATACTACGACCGCATTAAAGCAGCATATGCCAAGGTGATCTGGCCTCCTGAAATCCGCGCTCCCGCATTTCCTCCACAGGATGAAGTCGAAACGCCCCCGATGACACCAAAACTCCAACCTCAGAAAGTACCCGTGAGTCTTCTAACTTATGAACGTGCTGCTCTTTCGTTAACAATCTTCTCAGCAGGGAAATATGCCAGCCCGGGCATCGCCAACATCCTCTCACCTCAGCTCACCGCCTTCGTCGCCCCTGGTGAGTTGTCCAAAGTTTATAATCCAGCGGATTGTTAACTACTTGCGCCGCAGGAAAATACAATGGCCCCCGCATCGCCTGCCTCTCCTCGTTCTGCTCCGTCACTGCCAGTGAGTTGCGATAATAATGCAGGCTCTTTTTTAATTCGAGGATCCACCCAGGAACCGGGCTATCCAGGATATCCTCAGCGGCTGGTGGGCCCTGGTTATCCGCCCATCAGCTATGTTGGTCCGCCCCCCGCTGCAGCCTCCTCGTCTCGACAGGTAGAATCCGACGACGAGTATGGCCCCATCGGCATTGTTGGTCCGCCAGCTGCTGCGGCCTCCTCGTCTCGACCAGTGGCCAACGCCGCCTCAACGTCAGCGTTGACGCCGCCCACCCATCCTCTGGGGCCATACGGTCCTTCTGAATATCATCCAGGGATGTTCGCTCGGGGACAGTTTCGTCCAGCGGCACCTTACAACCCACCTCCTCCGCAGCACCAACAACAGCGGCTCACACCAGTCGCTGGTGCTCCCGCACCTCAAGTCCATCACCAGATGGCCGCCCTCTCCCTCGTGCAGAAATTTCCACGGGTGAAGGTTATGAGACAGATTGGTCCTCGCCGCGTCCTCTTTGTCGAGACGCCGTCTTATAACTACGACACCCAATATGCAAAAGGCAGTGACGTCGGTTGGATGAAGGCCTGGATGACACGTTCGGGGTACCAAAATCTCAAGTCGTTCATGCCGAACTCGATTGGTCTAGCAACGGGAGAGGATTTACCTGAACGTCCGGACGACCATGATCCCGACGTCCAGATGTATGTCATTCCGCAATATGTGAGTGACGACGTGAATGCCAAGAAGTAATCCCCGCTTACTGCCATTAAATTAGATGTATCTTGCTAGTGAGATGGAGAAGTTGCCGAGTTTTTGGGCGGTATCCTTTATGAGCTGGCCAACGTACTTGACAACGCTGCTGGGAGCAAATCGAAATCAGCTGGAATACTACCACCTTATTATCGGCGGCGCCAACTTGCATGCGGATTTCATGTAAATCAATCTACCGATTTATCTTTACGTGGGGGCAGCTAATAACCATATTGCAAGGGCGCCAGAAAATTTGTTCACCTCCGACACATTCAGAAAGTATCTCAAGGCGACGGATAAATTGCAGCGGACGGTCTTCCTTTTTCCAAGCCCTCAACAAAGCCTGAAGCTCGGAAACAAGATATGGCTGGCGGAGCAATTTCCGGAGCGAACTAACACGCCGTCCATCATCGTTATCAAACCGGGCACTTGGAATACTCAGCGCACCCAATCGATCAACCTCACCGAGTGCATAGCCAAGCGCACGTACTCCTCCGAGTCGGCCCACGTCCTCTGGAAGGACGGACATTCGCAAAACTCGTTCGAGGAGGAACAAAGCCATCGTGAACGCGAGCTCGTTCAGGCGATGGATATTTCCACCAAACAATGGGCTGGCAAACTCGATTCCGGGCTCAAGGAATACGAACCCAGGTGGTTCCTGCAGCCGTACATACATGATATGCCCCAAAAAGGTGAATTACGATGCTTTATGGTAAATACGGAGATGGTCTACGTCATCGGCACCCACCTCCAAGAGGGCAGTGGACTCCCAATCCAAACCTGGCACGTCCATAATACCACTCCGTTAGCCAATCTCATGTGAGTCTCTTACTGTCTATCCTCATGCATCGTAGTTCTGAGATAATGTAATGTAGCCCAGGAGAGGACGCCCTTCACCGTACAGTGGCAATGAGGGAAGCCGAGAGATATTACGCACTAACTCCGGGGGACATTCTTTATCAGCTCGGTCAACAAGGTAGGACGGAGTTGCGGGAGTTTGCCTCGAACGGATTGAAAAGGCTGGTGCAGAAAATGGAAGAAGACTACGGTACGCAGGAGGGGTTCTGGGGGAGTGACTTGCGGCTGTTCGCAAGAATCGACATTGGCGTCTACCGCCGAAGAAATGGCCACTTCCGATATTGGATCAACGAAGTTCAGCCTTGGCATACTGCGGGATGGTTTTGTCGCCTCGCAGACAAAATGGATCACAGCCTCGTCGCCTCTTTGGAAGCAGGTCTTCGCCAGCGAATTGTCGGCCCCCAGGAGTAAAGTAGACACCATGTATATTTTTACGCTAAATAGATCTCTTGTACTGGCACTACTTGCGCACGTACGAGTTAATTTAAAGAAACGCACGTCAAAAACCACCAAGTTTCCGCTCAGGCGCACGTCTAGAGCACCTCAACCTTCCGCCGAAGCGATCAGGAGGGCATGGGATGTAGTAAACAAAGCACCGCAAATGCCTGGAACACAGCGTGTACAGCATCCCGTACCCCACACAGCCTGTCCTGCCAGTTCTCATTCAACACGGCCTCGCTAAAATCAACTGAGATAACCAGGCGCACGCCAGGAGCACGTCAAAATTGGAGATATTACATGTATTTTCATACAAGGGAGGGTGGGATAAAGGAATGGATATGGTAGTAATAAGCAGAAGCCTTTAGCAGGTTCCTCAGACTAGCCGTAAACGGCGAGCGTAGAGAGGCGGAGGCGTAGCCTCTCCCAAAGGCCTCTCCCCCAGGGCGTAGCCCCTTTGGGGTGCTCTCATCATGCGGAACCGCGGAAGGAAGTTCAAAATCTCTGTGAAGGCAAGCAAGAAAGGATGAAAAGATATTTAGAACATGTTGATGGGCATGTGGAGACTACGGGGACATTACGGGGTGACCGGTTTCTGCTCCTTCCCTAGGAGACAGTAGGCAGGGTGCCCCCACGTCGAAAACATGATATAACACAGCGAAAACCTGGATAAATGGCTTACACCAGTCAGAGACCATAGGAAATTGGCAAAAAAAGAAGACGACACCGTACGGCGCGTCTAAGCAAGACGCGTCAAAAAAGCACGTCCCGCACGTGTAAAACCCAGTAAACGGCTTCGAAGCGGGGGATAGGACAAGAATGAACCATTTTCTCCTGAAGACGGGCCCAGAGACGCGTGGCCCCGTGTATCTGAGTCCGTTTGCAGGTGGTGGTAGACAAATAAGACTTAGTAGGCGCCGGTGCTCGAGCCCACTTCCATTCAAACTCCGAAGGGCTTTCGGAGTTTGAATGGTATATAAAGGTGGGAGCATGTCAAGCTCGTCCTCTTTCGAGCTTTCCTCCCACCTTCACTGCCTGTAAGTCGCTATTCTATATTTATGCTTATTCTATGCTAACTTTTGTATGTTTTGGTGTTTTTTTAACGGTTCGTTCCAACGCTTTCGAACAACCGGGGCCTAGCAACATGCCTCCGAAATCGAAAAACCCAGGGGCTCGTCCCACTGCGAAGAAAACCGTCCCATCTCGTAAGGCGATCGCTAGAAAACCAGCCAAACGCCCGAGATCGCCCCAGGACGAAGAGCCAGCACCTGCGGGCTCCTCCTCTCGAACGTCCTCCGCCCGAGCACGGTCCACGAAGAAGCTTCGCTCCGCTGGCGTCCGTTCTGAGCGGATTTCCGATCCCGCTCCCCCTGCAAGTGAAGAGGAGCGCTCCCCTCCAAACTCGGATGAGGAGCCTGACTTCGAGGCAATGGCGCGCGACCTGCCCCCCCTTCCGACCACCACTACTTCTACGGAAGTGTCCGATCCGAGCATTGCCTGGACGGTCCCCATCAGTGAGTAGCCTTCTTCGTGGATGCTAGCTTGTCATGCTGAATTTGCCCTGCAGAATATATTCACGTTCGAAGTCTGAGCGACGTTACGGACTGCTCGGACGTGGAGAAGCGGTGGCCGATGACCTACAAAGATGGTAGGCTCAGCTACAAAGGTGAAATGCCACGGGAGGATCCTGGTGAGTCCCTTCTCTAGTCTCTCGACTCTGCCGCTCAAAGCTGTTCAGAGCCAAGTGGGAATACGCAGCCGGGTGATGTCGAAATGAAAGAATGTTAGTTACCAGAATTTTGTCATGGTGTTAGCAAGACAGGTTTGATGATTTTGTAGCCAACCCGGCATTGGGGGCACCGAATTCTCGTTTGTCCATCTTTTCTGTCTTTCCTTTGTCAAAGTCTTATCTGTATTGTTTCCACCAGGTAGCCGCCGTCCTGCACCGCCTGTCCAAGACGAAATGGCAAACGCTACGACAGATGAAGAGGGAGATGAAGATGAGGAGGAAGGCAGGTCATCCTTGGAATGACTTCCGTACGCTACTACTTACATGCTCCCTAGAAGTCCAACGACACCTGTCCTCTCCGGCCGGAAGTGAAGGGCTTGTAGAGGCAGGCGATCTGACCGACCAAGACATGGACGAGCCTGGCGTACTGGACGATGCTGGAGAAGGAGGCCCCAACCTCGAGGTTACTGCATGGCTCGAGGGGCAGGTTCCGGACGCTTCTCAAACCCCACCTCGAAAACGTGGTAAGAAAGCCAGCAAACAAACCGAGAGGGAGACGGAGGATATGGATGTGGATGATTCGCAAGGTTCGATCAAGCTGCCGGACCGCGTGAGTCATATATATTTGATCGTCGACGGGCTTCTGACGGGCTCCGGGTGGGCTCCTGACGTGCTCCCGCAGATGAAACAGCTGATGCGGAGTCCTACGAAGCCAGCTATCCATGGGGCAAAATTGCAAGCTAAAAATAAGGGAAAACAGGTGAGAACTAGTCTCGATCCCAGGTTTGTCTTGAATTGCATATCACCACCACAGCGCAGTGTATCCCTCGCCACTTCGACAACCTCTGGGAACAGCATCAAGTTCGATACAGGTACTAAGCTCACACTGACTGAGTGGTTCCGGCAAGCAGACGAACTAGCCAAGTCCAAGCTCAACGTCAAAGCGTGGAACTTTGAATCATGGCTCGAAACAAATCTCTTGTCCAACCAGATGATTGCCGACCTATTCAAGTCGCGATCGGTGAGTGGGACTACTTTCCATGTGTCGTGGTCGCTAATCTTCATGGCCTATAGATATTGCAGCTGGCCAACATCACCAAGCTTATCATGCAACTGTATAAGCACTCGGAGCATCAATCAGCTAAACGGGACGGCTTCAAAAGGGACATCACCCGGTTTATCATTTCTTATTTGCTAGCTGTGAAGGCGGAGGAACGGTAGCCTGACCCGTTTTGCTCTAAGTTACATGTTTTTTGGCGTTTCCACCTCTCCGTCTTCTGCGTAGTTTACGTATCATTGCTCTAATTTATATGCGCTAATGCGTCAAACCCCGGCTTCGTCCCTCCGGTGTTGGGCTTGCACTGACCTGTGGATCCCGTGGCCGGATCACCTCAACGAACTGACGTCAGTAAATGGACCTCGGTGTATATCTTTGCAACCATGCGGTAGCTTCCAGAACCTAAGTACCGGCTTAGACCCATTGCGTGAACTCACGTCAAACGCCGGTCTCTCAGCGGGCGAGAACGCAAATATCTCTGTAAATACTGAGGGAACGCACGTCAAACGCCAGTCTCTCAGAGGGAGAGAAGGCAAACGTCAGCTTGTAAAGAAATAAATCTAATACTCTTCGTCGTCCTCGTCCTCGCCCTCGTCTTCATAGTCCTCATCTCTGTAATCATCCTCCTACTCGTCCTCCTCATCCTCCTCTTCATAATCCTCATCATACCCAGTACGTCGTCGTTTACAAGGTCTCTCATCCTCGTCATCGTCATCATCATCGTCATCATCCTCTTCGCTGTCATAGTCGTCGCTGTCGTAGTCGTCACTGTCATTGTCGTTGCCGGCCTCATCGTCTTTATCCTCGCTCTGATCCTCGCGCCGCATGCTCCTCGTCTTCATCCTCATCGTGGTCGTTTTCGTGGTCGTTTTGGTGGTCGTGGTTGTCTTCCCCTTGGTCACTTCCTTGGTAACCTTCACCTCTCGTGTCTGCGTCCTTTCCCGCCGCTGGGCCATTGCTGAGCTCTCCGCTATTGGCCCCCCCGTCGCCTGCGATGGCTTGCGCTTGTCTTTTTGGGGAACCTGCACGGAGTATGTCGAAGGAATGGACCGACCATAGGAGGTGTTTGCTGCCCACATCGCTTCCTTGTCCTGGAGCTGGATTAGGGAGTCTACAGGGAAAAATAGCACATGGGATGACCGGCCGGGGGTGAGACCCCTGGAGGTGTCGTAATCGGAATTTATGGGTTCCCAGCGAGTGATGGTATGGAGGAGCTCCGAAGACCATATGATAACAAATGAGCGGGGAGAGTATCTGCAGATGCTTTTCGTAAGTGGCCCTTCGGTAGCATGGATATTGACTTACCGCAGTTTTGCACCCAGTTGGGGGATGAGGAGGCATCCTCCAGTGAAGGACCCCATCGGAAACGAGATGGAGGGGCCCCAGTCCCTACGATCCACATGGAGGGAAAGCTGCATCTTCCAGAGAAGAGCTCTCCCTAGAAAACATCCGGGGTCAGAAGTCCAATAATAAACGCCAGCGTCGAAAGCCTGCTGGTACTGGGCAAATTCATCCGGTAAGGCAACCTGCATGACGTTTTGGAGGTACGTAGCCATGGTGATCGTGTCTGCGTAATACTTGCAAACAGCGGTGGTTCCCTTTGAGGTTTTGATAGATTCTTTAGACAGATATAAGCCCTGAATATTGTAAGTGTTGGCCATGAAAATCAGGATTGAGAGACGTACATCCTGGGGATGCCCTTGCTGCACCCATCCTTGTACAAGATGGTGTACTCCCCGGCGCTCCTCCACTATCTCCCCGTCCGGATTCGTATACGGCATAACGCGTTCGTCACCGCCGTCTGTTCGCTGGGTCTTATTGTGCCGGTCCTCCACTTTGTAGATCGGCGGGTGCTGCGACATCAGGTCCTGGGTCACCTCCTGAGTGCGTTGGACAACTTTCTCCTAACCAACCTAAGTAAGTATGGCGTAAAACAGACAAAGCAGCAACACTCACCGGCAGTCCGTAGTGCTTGTATTCCCAATTCTCCTTGCGACAAACTCGCTCATCCGCGAATTGGTCCTTCAGCTTGAAATCGCCCTTCTTGATGGTGCAACTGTCGGAGAATTCATCGAAGTACATCATCAGCGGCAGGCCATTTTTGTCCGTCCAAACCCCCGACAGGAATTGCGTCGGATAGTCGTCCTTAGCCATTTCTCGACATTTCTCTTCCATTTCTTCCTTCACTTTGGCACTATTGTCGATATGGCCCCGTACCAAATCTGATTGGAACCTAGGCATCTGGGCCATGAGCTTCTTCGTCTGATGTTTAGCTGACTTGCCCAGTCGAGCTAAACGGACGGCAGCGCTTCGTGCTTGAATGTCTCCAGATAATTTGTGCTTTTCCGAAGGGAGATCATCGAGAAGTGTTTTGCACAGTGGCTTGGGAACGTCGAACTCTGCAGGGAGGGTGCTGGGATATCCTTCAGGGATGCTGGAAGATTTCTGCAGAACCATCCTGTCAAATGACGCATAATAATAAGCTAGTAAATTCGGCGTACCTTGCCTTTGCGTGCAGCTGGTTTGGTAGATGTCTGCTAAGCGAACGCCAGTCAGAACATGTAGTAACGAGGGGGACCAAAGCGGGCCTACCTTGCCTTTGCGCTTAGGCTAGGGATCCAAGGAGTCAGAACACGTAGTAATGAGGTGGAATGAATTGGCACTACCATATCTTTTCTTTTTCGGGACGAGACGTCGTCGGAGACCGCTGCGGGCGCAGTGACTGTATTAGCCATCTGCAAAGCGAACGCCAGTCAGAACACGTAGTAACGAGGTGGACGGAAGTAGGCTTACCGCAAATTTTCTCTTTCTGGATGAGATGCCCTGGGGGACAGCTGTGTCCAATGCCTGCAAGGCGAACGCCGGTCAGAACGTATAGGAGCGAGGTGGAATAAAGTCCACATACCTTTTGTTTGCCCTTATCGGATGAGATGCCGTGAGGGACCGCGGCCACGGCTGGCTGGGTCGCAGCCGCTGTGGTGACTGCCTGCTAAGCGAACGCCGGTCAGAACGTACAGGAGCGAGGTGGAATAAAGTCCACATGCCTTTTGTTTTCTCTTACTGGATGAGACGGTGTCGGGGATAGCGAACACCGCTGCCTGCGAACGCCGGTCAGAACATACAGGAGCGAGGTGGAATAAAATCCACATACCTTTGGTTTTCTCTTACCGGATGAGACGGCGTCGGGGACGACGACCGCCGCTGGCTGGGTCGCAGCCGCTGTGGTGACTGCCTGCAAAGCGAACGCCAGTCAGAACGTACAGGAGCGAGGTGGAATAAAGTACGCATACCGTTGGTTTTCTCTTACTGGATGAGACAGCGTCGGGGACGACGACCGCCGCTGGCTGGGTCGCAGCCGCTGTGGTGACTGCCTGCAAAGCGAACGCCAGTCAGAACGTACAGGAGCGAGGTGGAATAAAGTACGCATACCGTTGGTTTTCTCTTACTGGATGAGACAGCGTCGGGGACGACGACCGCCGCTGGCTGGGTCGCAGCCGCTGTGGTGACTGCCTGCAAAGCGAACGCCAGTCAGAACGTACAGGAGCGAGGTGGAATAAAGTACGCATACCGTTGGTTTTCTCTTACTGGATGAGACAGCGTCGGGGACGACGACCGCCGCTGGCTGGGTCGCAGCCGCTGTGGTGACTGCCTGCAAAGCGAACGCCAGTCAGAACGTACAGGAGCGAGGTGGAATAAAGTACGCATGCCTTTTGTTTTCTCTTACTGGATGAGACGGTGTCGGGGATAGCGAACACCGCTGCCTGCGAACGCCGGTCAGAACATACAGGAGCGAGGTGGAATAAAATCCACATACCTTTGGTTTTCTCTTACCGGATGAGACGGCGTCGGGGACGACGACCGCCGCTGGCTGGGTCGCAGCCGCTGTGGTGACTGCCTGCAAAGCGAACGCCAGTCAGAACAGATAGTAAGGAGGGCGATTAAATTGCGCTCACCTTATCTTGAGGGAGGCCCTGGTCCTCCTCGCCATCCAAGCTTAGATCCAGCAGGAGATCCTCTACCTCCTTCTCCTCGGCGATCTCGAAAGGAATAGGGTCCTGGAGCATGTCGTGGTTCAAGATTAAAACGCGGATTGGGGCAGACATTGGAGGCAAAGATTTGGAGGCAAAGAAGTGGGGGGACTGGACGTGTATTCCTGGTCGTGTATTCCTACTCACTGATATTTAATAGCTGGAACGGACGGATGGAATGAGGGAAAGGACAGCCGTCGGAAAAGTTACGCTCCGGTTGAAACAAGGAGCCTCAGCTGTTTCAGATCAGAAGCAGTGTCTGAACCGTGCGGGAAAGGGCACGTTTAGGCTGGCCAAAGCCCATCAAAGGAAATCGCACATGAGGCGCACGTCATAAAACACACACGTGGATGTGAAGCATGTCAAACGCCTGTCAGTGAAACAAGAAAACTCTGGAGTTGCCGGGAAAGAGGTTGACATCGACTCGAAGGCACCCAAAAAAGGCTGTACAGAGGGCAAAATGCATGTTCTTTGTTGATTAGAACTGGGACCGGGGCGGTCGCATTACGTTTCCCTTACAACATGTGCCGGACTCGTGTTGTCTACTGCGGAATGGACAGCCAAATTGATTCAAACCTCTGGAGAATATGCCCCAGGAACGTAGTGAAAAAGCACATATCCCATCAATTTTTGGGGAAGGGGAGATGGAAAACACCTGTCGAACACCGGCGACGATGCTGAGAGCCTCTCAGGAGCACGTCAAAAAATGGATCAGAATTTGCATGCTGCATTAAGCCACGGGAGAGCCACATCAAAAAGATACATAGGAATTCGTATTCAACACAGTACAGAGGGTCGGCATGAAGGATACGGACTTAATACCTTCCGCAGACTAGCCATAACGGCGAGCGAAGAGAGGCGGAGGCGTAGCCTCTCCACAAGGCCTCCCCCCCGGGGCGTAGCCCCTTCGGGGTGCTCTCATCGTGCGGAACAGAAAAATAAAAACAGAAACCCAACACAAAA
Organism: Pleurotus giganteus; assembly: GCA_032158425.1. Lineage (NCBI taxonomy): Eukaryota > Fungi > Basidiomycota > Agaricomycetes > Agaricales > Pleurotaceae > Pleurotus > Pleurotus giganteus. The sequence goes on from JAPEHR010000012.1 coordinate 1,943,320, forward strand.
GCATTGGGGGTATGTTCCGCAGACTAGCCGTAACGGCGAGCGAAGAGAGGCGGAGGCGTAGCCTCTCCACAAGGCCTCCCCCCCGGGGCGTAGCCCCTTCGGGGTGCTCTCATCGTGCGGAACAGGAAAATGAAAACAGAAAATAAAGGGGAGGAATTCCCTAGACGTCGTAGAAATTGGAAACAAGCCGGAAAAGAAGAAAATACATCAAATTGTGTTTCCGGGGTAGCGAAGAGGTGGACGTTACCGAAGCCCAGCCCTTTCTCCCTCATACCCCCCGAGGAGTCAAAGTAAACCTTTTGGCATGTCAGCAATCTGGATAAGGCATCCCCAGAGTCAGAAAAAGAATGAAACTAGCAGGAAAAAAATGAAGACGACACCGTAGAGACCTGCCCCACCCAGGCGCGTCGAAAAACCGTGTCCCACATTTGAAAAACTGTCGAAAGCAAGGGTAGAATTTGAATAGACCTTCTACAGCGGACGCCAGGCTCGGAGACGTGCGGCCCCACGTCTTCCAGTCTGGCGGCCAGCGGAGGGCGAGAACAAAGGGCATAGGCGCCCTGTGTGGATTCAAGTCCAATTAAAACTCCGATTACAGCGGATTTTGAATGTTCGTAGACAAGAGAGATAGGACCAAGTCCCGCTCACCCTCTACGCGGCTGTCGCCCAAATCTTCGCTGCCTGGAAGTCTCTCTGAGTGTTTCTGCACATTGTAAATGCACTTTTTGATTTTTTCATCCGCTCGTTCCTGCAATTTCGACGGCCTTGCACCTCCTAAACCTCAGTGCCCTTTCCCTTCAGACAATTGCCCCTGCTGAACCAACATCGAGAAGGTGCCTTCCTCCCTATCGTCCTCCACTGTAACTCGTGAACCAAAACCAACGAAGCCAAGCCCCGGGAGCCCCTCGTAATTCGAAGAAGATGCTGCCCATCGAGGATGGCACGGAGAAGGTGGTTTGTACGTTGTCACATTTCACAAGAGTGGTTTGTACGTTTTATCCCTCTCTTGGAACAGGACGCAGGTATTTTCCCAGTGATAGATTTGATTGGCGACATGCTCTTGACGTGCTCTCCGTGATAGAGACATTGGCAAAAGAGACGTGGTCGTTAATCTTCCTGGTTTATAGATATTCTTGCTAGCCAACATCACCGAAGTCGTCCATGGGATATATAACAAATGTACCGAGTACAAATCATAAGGAGGTAGGCGAGTAATGGAACGATCACATGACCCATTTTGCTCCGTATAAATCCCGGAGTCCCTGCGTTTTCTTTTTCGCTTTTTCCACCTTTTCCAAGCCCATATCGGCCCTCTACTTTATAGACACATAATGCCTCCAACCAAGTCGTCTTCCCTCCGAACTCTGCGGTCGAGTGCACGTCGCAAGTCTCCGGCTACTTTGTCTCATCAATACACACCGGACAATCCCCCGCCCTTGAGCGTCTACCAACGGTTCAAGCCCGTGAGCAGAGTAGACATCCGAAGTGCGGATGGGTCGGTTACCATCACTCTGGAGGCGGATGTCGAGTGAGTTTTCTTCTGTCCCTGTCCGTCTATCTCGCTCATTCTCTTCGCAGTGTCTATATTACTCCCCCTAATTATGAAGAAGGAGACGATGCTGATGAGGACGGCAACGGCTATTGGAAGGCTCGAATCCAATCTGTTCGCATTGACCGGGCTAAATCCCACTGGATATTAGTACATTGGTTCTATTCCGCAGAGCATCTGACTAGTGGGGCATGGCTTCGCGCTCCGTTGCCCAAGAATCAGTAAGCCGTCAAATATTCAATTTACTAGCACCATCAACTCCTTCATTCCAGACAGGACATCATCTCGAAACTCGGAACCAATGAGTTAGTCCGAAGCAACCATATGGACATCCTGAGCGCAGGCTGTGTCAAAGGTACTGTCTTATCTTTGATATACCACATTGCAGCTTGTCTCATTCTTGTCCGTAGATATTTGTCGAATTCTTTGTTTTAACGACAATGATGAGAGAGCGAAGCCAATAATGGTCAAGGACTACTTTTACCGATTTCATCTAGAAGTCACTTCCAAGGGCCGTCGTTGTAAAGTTCAGGTAAGCACTGTCATCCTTCGTCTGAGTTTAAGTACTAACTAGAGTAGAACCTGACCCGGCATTGTATCTGCCGTCAGGTATATGATCCGGAGGTGGATGTCCAGCGACACTGTCATCAGTGCAGTGGTTGGTTTCATGAGGGCTGTATGGAGGTTAGCACCCGGCCGTTGAAGCTGCGTAAAGGTAGTTCCGACCAGGAGATTCTTCTTCACAGCCCCATAGTGCGAGGACAAGGGGATATTAGTGAGGGTTATGAGGCATGGCAGATTACAGGTTCTGGACATCAGTTACTCTGGCTAGGTCGTCATGTTAGCGAGCTGCCAGATGACTGGAGAGCTACATTAGGAGAGGACTTCATATTATCCATGAAATCTGCCCTACGTACTTGGTATATATGTCCGGAATGTAAAATAGATATCTAATTCTGATTTTATTATTTTGTCCCAATAAATATATATGCCCTTACTTGGAAGCTTATCTGGAAATTCAACTCATACGTAATGGGATCTGAACTTGCGACCATGCCGCTACCTAGTCTGGAGGAACTCACCAGCCAACTTCAGGATATTCAACTCTCCCTCAGGCATTCTGATTTGGAATGGAGTCCTCCCTCATCTCCATTTATTTTGCCTAGCGAAGAACACTTGCGGGGCCGTCTTACCCAGCTCGGCGCAGATACTGACTCAGACTCAGAGTCTCCATCCGACAGTCCTCCCCAGTCTCCATTGATTTTGCCTAGCGAAGAACACTTGCGGGGCCGTCTTACCCAGCTCGGTGCAGATACTGACTCAGACTCAGAGTCTCCATCCGACAGTCCTCCTCAGTCTCCATTGATTTTGCCCAGCGAAGAACACTTGCGGGGCCGTCTTACCCAGCTCGGCGCAGATACTGACTCAGACTCAGAGTCTCCATCCGACAGTCCTCCCCAGTCTCCATTTATTTTGCCCAGCGAAGAACACTTGCGGGGCCGTCTTACCCAGCTCGGCGCAGATACTGACTCAGACTCAGAGTCTCCATCCGACAGTCCTCCCCCATCTCCATTTATTTTGCCCAGCGAAGAACACTTGCGGAGCCGTCTTACCCAGCTCAACTCTGCTACGGACTCAGACTCAGAGTCTCAATCTGACAGTCCGCACCCGATCCCTTCACTAGAAGAGCTTTATCAAGCACTTGGAGACTTGGGCTCATCGGACTCAGAGTCTTCAGAGTCGTCAAGGCATACTTCTTTCTCTAAGCCATCCTCCCGTCATGTCTCCGATGTCGATAATGATGAGTATTTTGAACCCCCCTTTCCCGAGGTGCCGATTGCGAATGACGGAAGCAGAGATGAAACGGAATTGACCAGATTAGGTATGAATAAATACCATTTTCTGAGGGAGGTCACCTTCTGACTGCCGGTAGAAATATGGCTTCTGAATCCACTTCTGCTTTCGTCGGTATACTCAACATTAACAACAATAAATGCAGGGCAATGGCTAGATGGCAATTGCGTAGAAGTCTGGCTTCTCAAACAATGGCAGTCCCGTAATCAGCCCGCACCGTGGTATATGCCGATGAACTTTATGCTTGGCCTTGGGCCAGCCACAAATGAAGAACGCCTAGAATACAGAAAGCTATTGGGCAAGACCTTGGAAGGACCGTTGCCACTGGAAGACGTAATCACCTGCCTGCATGTGCGCAACAACCACTATTGTGTTGCCCTTTTCCGAGTGAAGACCAAAGAGATCCATCTTTTGGGCTATCGATCTGGGTTTCAGATGAAGAGCAAGAGGAACGGAATCGCCCCCGGAGATAAGCTGCTTCGACAATGGCAAGCAGTTTGTTTCTTGCATGGCTGGGAATGTGATGAGGATGTCCACGTTGTGGAACAAAATTGGGTTCAGAATGGTTACGATTGCGGGCCGATATCCTGCCAGGTGATAACTCACATCTGGAGTGAGGGATGCATCATAGACGATGATGGTCACTGGAGAAAACCCGTTCTTCCTTGTTGCCATTCCCTACGACTGGCTATGGCCAAGGATCTGCTGTCCCTTTGCGAAATATCCTCCCGAGCCCTACAAGACTTTCTTTTAATCCATCCAGACACCGTGCAGCCATTCGACTTCGACAATTGGGCAATCGAAGAGTTTACTCGAATGGTGGAGGTCAGTCAAGATGCTCCCGTGAAGCAGGTGGAGAATACCATTCGAAATGCCAAGCTTCAATGCAGCGCTTGTATTTTACAAGGAATGAAGGCCCGATCTAAGAAACCGCTACCAGGAATGCCTAAATCAGCCCGTCGGGTGCGGGGCAAGGAGTTTGGTGAAGAACAAGAATCCACAGAGGGGCAGGTACAGAATGATGAAAACCACCAGGAAGACGGTCAGGAGTCGGAAGTGGAAGAAGTACCTCGGGTGAATCACCATCTTACGGAGAGACCCAAGGTCGATCTGCCTCTGAGCCGATTCCAGAGGGAGACTCCACCGGTCCTGATGCCCCCACTGCTCAAATTGCGCAATCTCCGACTAGCTTTTGATGCGAAGTATGATGACTATAATGAAGGCGCAACATTGGAAGCATTGGAACCTATTCCGGACACGGTGGTTGGATATCAACCGGGCTTGGTCTACATAGAGAACCAAATCCTACTCCATGGATGGACGCACTTTATGGATTATGGCTATCGAGTTTTGCCAAGCTTCTTCCAGATGTTCGACATGGCGAAGCCCATTTTGGTGGCTGACCATCTTATCCGCCCATATCATGCCCCTGTCATCTCCATGGACTCTCGAATTCATCAGGTAACAAGGCGGGGAGAGTCCATTCAGATCAATGACTCGCGGCGCATCGGCATGGAGGAAATGCTGGAAGAATCCATCAATCAGCCTGCACCGAACGTCTTCGTAACAGGCCGTACAGCAGATAACTATCATATCGAACTTGATCTGGACAAAGACCATGTACCGCTGCAACAGAAAGATATTCGCATCACCTGCGATATCGATAGCTTTATCTGGATAACACCAACGCCCAAGTTTGCGCAAGCAGTGGAGTTGTATACCTCTCCAGTCTTTAGGAAAAAGGCACCCATCGCAAAACATAACCATATGTACGTGGATCTCGTTATTCCTCAAAGTGAAGAAGACAGAACGAGCGGTCATGAGCGGTCTGAATGGTGGCTTCAAAAGTTTCGACTAAGCCGTCTACCACATCTGCACTTCGCAACACTCGGAGGGGGCCGCTCTCGCTTTAATATCTATTTATTCCTTCCACGAATGACCCACAAGGCGCCTTATTCGAGATTCTGGTCTGCCAATATCCCCTATTCAGATCAACGGGTCTTCTGGGACAAGGTCATCACTCCGTCTCTCAATAAAGTACTCACATCGGAGGAGAAGCTATATGCCGGGCTAAGTCAGGAGCACATCAAGTTTAAGTCCGGAGGAATTGGATCCAGTTCAGCATCGACGTATCCGTTAGATGTGGAAACTTTTGCTGCATTTTTGTCAGAGATATCTTCCACTGTGAGTGATATTAACAGCACTCACAATATGGGGCTGAGGAGGAACAGATTGAAGGACTGCAAAGATTAGAGGGAAACATGAATTATGGCTCCCATTTCTTTCTCATAGAGAACAAGGGATCCAAGGCGTTGTCCAAAGTGACATCCCTTACTGGCAACAACATCTCGGAGACAGTCCAAGAGGCATATCGGAAATACAGAGAGGCTATGAATTGCATAGACTGGGCATATGCCATGGACCGGTCTTGCGGTGAGCTCGTCTTGGACATTGGTGTGACAATCACATCCAATCACGATAAGCCACTAGTGGGCCTCTGGCGTCTGGATATGATGGAGCAGTCCTTTGGGGCCTCCGGATTCTTGCAAGGGAACCTCCATCGAATCAATACCATGGCCAATGTCGGCGGATGTCAGGCAGAGCAATCTGCTCTTCGAATGGATCGGACACATGTTGTATTTCGGAACTCATACAACTTGACATATGAACTTCTCCGAAAACAAGACAACAAACGGACGCTCTTTAATGACAAGGGTCTCTATCGTCGAACAACAGAGAGCTTGGAGGAAATTCGGCAGGTTACCCAACTACTCCGGAGTGAGGCAGCCACTGCCAAAGCTTACGGTGTAAGAGAAGAGTTTAGAGTGGGGGGTCATGCAATCGACCAGGCAGCGACTGCGATTGATCATCATGTCAGTCAGTTATCATCTGGGTATTATATTCATGACTGACCTCGTCCACCAGATATGGGAGAGAGCCACCAACGACAATATCGTATGGATACCATCGACTCTTTGGTTCAGCTTCCTTGCTGCTCGGCTGGACGCTCTCAAAGAGACCCATTACCTGATCTTCAGAAAGATGCCAGGCAATTACGGCCTGCTGACCTCGCTGATATCTTACATGATGCAATCAGTGGTGTTTACGCCGCCTCGAGTTCACGGCTTTCTAAGCCATGCATTACGAGAACTTCGTCAAGAGGAAATCATTTCACGATTTCAGATGTTTTTTCTTCCCAACTTTGATCTCAGCCACCCGTATTATCTTCCAGAACTGGCAGTTGACGATGACCTGGCAGTCGGCCAGGTTATGGGAACTCCTTTAAATCAGCTGCGAAGAAGATTTACCATCCCGCAAATGAGACCTAAGGGAAGCGACTACCCACTTGGAGAGGCACCTCTTTGGATCGATATCAAGAATGCATTGCAAACAGAGCCTTGGAAGCTCATACGCCCGTTTGAATGGCCACAGATCCTTGACAATCTTATTGAAGATGAGGAGGAGGATGCCGTACCAGGAGACCATAATGTGTCACTCATCGCAGGTCGTATCTTTACAGAGATGACTGAACATCTGTGGCGACTTCTGGCTCCGACGTGGAAGAAGTCTTCCGTGGATGTATCAAATATCAAGGAGGCATTGGCGGCATGGTCACTACAAGGCGTTATCCACATGCTCCGTGGTGTCCTCTTCCGTCCCGGAAACTTCAACCTGGAGGGGACTGTTCCGGGAGTGAAAGGTGTGTCATTCTCCGGAAGGTTGCGCCGATATTTTCCAGAGGAGGGCATGGTCCAAGGCCATTGGGCATCATTCGGACATTTTGCAGGTTATCTCACTGGCTACTGGGCGCAGCAAAGGCAGGCCAGCGAAATGATGCGCAGACAGCTTGACGATACACTGGGGCAACTCCTGGAAAATTGCCAGTGTCTTCCGAGCAATAACAATAAGGAAGTCTGGATGACAGACGGAGCCGCAGTGGTGTTTATTGACACCAATCCGAATTTTTATATGATTAGAAGGGTGGGGTCTGCCAAGGGAAGTAAACGGCGTCCGCGTCTCCAGGTCCATCAATCAGAGATGGACTTTAACAAAGATGTACTGGTCGGAAAGGGGCATCAAGAGCAACAAGTTTTGGCTGCGCTGCGACGCGCAAAGAAGGCTCGCACTGCCAGTCGAAGTGTCAAGTCTAAGAATAAGCGTCTTCCACCGAAGAAACCAGCCAAGTCAAACGGACATATCCATTATATACAGAAGGTATCGGATGAAGCAGTTCGTCAGAAGAGCAGCTCAGAGGATGAGGGACAAGAGGCAGGTGATGAAAATGACCAAGCGGAGCATGTGTCAGATGTCGAGGACAGCGACTAAGGGTGGGAGCCCATCAGGTGCATATCAACAGGCTCATTGTAGGGTCGCAGTCCGAAGTACAAGCCCAACTACTAAATAATAATAATAAACTGCGCACAATGGACCATATTTTGCCAAGTGTTGATTGCCGTTAAAATCTCCAGATTCCTCTCCCGCCACGGATTCACCAAGTCCTCCTTTATCAACGCTGCACCCAAATCAATGGCGTTTATTGCTGCCTGAAGGCAATTCAGCACCTCCTCGTGACCAGGTTTGAGGATATCAGCCAGCTTGTTAAGAAAACGACTGAGACGCTTTCTCCAACGGTCAAGTCTGCCATGTTTGATTAGCGACTCTGCCAGATCATCCAGCTTTGCATGTAGCATGACAATCCTTGCGCAGAGAAGACTATTGACATTTGATGCTGTAATCTGAGCCCTGGCCAAAAAAGGCCCTGCAGGAGAATTGCTGAGGGATGGGTCTACGTTGGCAAAGACAGTCGAATCGTATAGATCACCACGCAAGCGGCATCGGAAATTGAACAAAGATGTCTTCATGATGGTAGTGAATCTTCGCACACGGGAGGGGTTAGGGTTAGGGTTAGGGTTAGGGTTAGGGTTAGGGTTAGGGTTAGGGTTAGGGTTAGGGTTAGGGTTAGGGTTAGGGTTAGGGTTAGGGTTAGGGTTAGGGTTAGGGTTAGGGTTAGGGTTAGGGT
>JAPEHR010000014.1:600000-941808 GCA_032158425.1 Pleurotus giganteus
AGTGTCCCCGTTGCTGGGTCGAGAGTCAACCCTTCGAAACCTGGCAGGGTTGTCAATCTCTCTGAGCAACGCAAGATAAGCAAGTATAGTTACCTTGATTGCTGGTGCGGCCGGTGGCCGGATCTGAATCAGCGGTAAAATTCAAAGCACCAGTACTGTCATGAGGAAGGATAGCGGCGGGCGGTTGGATTGTTTGAATGAGGCTACCGCTTGCGGAGAAGCGGTAAATATACGGGCCATATTCGTCACTAACCCAGAAACTAACGGTATCTCCTGTCAGCCATGATTATACCTGCTACAGGTAAGAGGGCACCCACGTTCCGTCAGCGTTAGAAACGATGCCTTCGGCATCAACACTAAGATGCGGCTCCGCGAGACTAGCTATGGGCATCTCAGGATCAGCTGTGGCCACGCCTGGGAAGCCACTCTGAGCAGGTCTAACAGCCAAGGGATCGAGGCCACTAGTCTTCGTATTAGCTCGCTCAGATTGGAGGATTGTCCTCCGGTACGTCAAAGCGAGAGTTTTCTGAGCATCAGTGAAGCTCAGCGCCTTCGACTTGGTGTAAGGGGTTAGCACGAAGTCTATGTCATGCTGCCGGGCCTGGTAGTCAACGGTGCCATCACTTTGAACTGAATTAGTACGGGGACAAGATTGATATTATGTCCAAGTGCGAACGTACACGTTGAACCCGCGATCAGGATGCACAACTAATGTGCCCTTATATGTCCCAGATGACGTCTTCGCCCAAGTCCCAAATTTCAAAGCTATGGCGCTTCCAATTCCACCCAAAGTATCGCCGGTGGATTCCTTGAAATCAGAAGGGATAAGACCGAAGCCAACTAGACCCTGGACATGATGCATTAACGAGACGCTGCTGTTGAGATGGAAGCGCCTACCTTGTTCACATACGTCTTCCCATTGAGTTTGACGGAATCATCTCGTCTTGTCAAGGATGGAGTAGGTGATCCGTGAACATAATGAGCTACCGCAATCACTTGAAGCAACAAACCCAAGGTGCTCATCATACTGCTCATCTTCGACGGCAGACGCAGGGGATGTGAAGTCAGCCCGACTACATGTACTAAACCAGCTTCGCACGTTCGTGTGTCAAAACATCCATGGGAAGGGAAACATTGTCCTCGTAAGTCCAAAACTCGGCCGACGTCGAGAGGCTAGCATAAGGAGCGGCTTCGCGAAGTTGTCGACGGCGTGTGGACGGACACATGACCACATGCAGTCCATTGTTTAGTTAAAGCTTGGGTGACAACCAATACCGGGACCCATTGAGGCGAAATTGGCAGAAACCACCGTCGCCGAGTAAGAGACTAATAATAGTCCACTATTGATGGTATTTTCCAACAGGACCATGCGGACGTCCTGATGGTGCTATGTGGTTGCTGTTTGCTCAGCGTGATGTCTTGCAGGATTTATATGGATGGCGTTATCATTTGGCGCATGCGCGTGTGAAACTGAGGCTTCGAGGTTGCCAAGAACGTGTTGATTGAATGACCACATTCAGTTTCTCTGAAAGTCTCTAGAACCGACCTTCGTTTCCCAATTGATGAAAACTGTGAATCGTGACAAAGGACGAAGTTTGCGTGGCCTGGATGATACACTGGGAAACTGGAATAAGGTAACAAATGTTCCTACGGGAGAGGTCGATTGAATACTCTACTTTGGTTTAAAGGCGTTGCAAAGTTCTTCCGCGCAACCGTTGGAACGAGCGAGAGTCCGAGGGACATCCTAATCCTAACCCGCGGGCGAGGCGCTTTGGCGGGCGTCGTTTCATAGCTTGGGTAAACTCGGTACGTTTCGATTTGTTACTAACGCTGCAGGCTGCACTTCCCATTCTCGTAACCTTCATTTAGGCGAGGCTTGTGCTCCTCTCCAACTCCAAATATGCTTCAGCAGAGTTAGGCTCCATGACAAAATTCCTCGGAACTCGATGTGGGGGCGACGTGGAGCGGGCGATGAGAAGTCTATATTTCCTCGCAATAGAAAAGAGGTGGCGGTGGGTCTTGGCAGGCGCTCTGGCAGGAGAGGGAAGTACCGCAAATTTAACACGGTAGGATAGGCTGATGCGTCAAGGCAGAGTGGCTAGCATACACCGCGACAATCTTGCTATGGCACGAAAGCGCCCAACACAAGGTTCGAAGATCACGCTAAGATGTCTTCGAGGCCACGGTCCTCCCACCACAAAGACCAATTCACGAAGTCTTCTTTAGGCCGGCTAATCTCCACAGGCATGGGAACACCGGCAGTAAATCGTAGTGCTTGATACCCAAGGACGGGATCATCTGATGCCACGTCCAACACGCGTAAGGTCGGGATTGCCCCCAACCACGCCGTAAAATCGTTAGGATATATGGATGGGCTTCCAAGCTGCCTCTCTATGTATATATCACGGCTAAGGAGGAGAGAAATATACTCGACCTTGGTGACTGAGAGAGGACGGAGTAATGGGATAATATCGGATGGGACAATGCGCGAGTTAGACTAGAAAACGAGGATAATCTTATCAATTAATATCCTTAAAGCAGTCTTCAGAATGAAGCTCACCGATTCTCCGTAATCGTCAATTGCCAGGTACTTCACATTGGGAAAGTGGCATGCAGCTCCGACCATTGTATTCAAATCTTTGGGGAACGTATAATTATGAACACGAAGAGTGTGGACGGTCGGGAATGTGTCGTTGGCAAACCCTTCATCAAACATGTTGTGGACCGTCAAATGGCGAATATCACGTCCCGGAAGGATGGATCGTATACTATCGGAGCCGGCACCAAGGGCACGAAGTCGTGAGAGGGCATGTGGAGAGAGCCTAATGGTAGGCGCGATTTCGGGCTGGTCATTGATATCAAGATATTCAAGGGTAGGTTGCAACTCCAGGAAACGCTTGAGCGTAGCCATATCGTCGAGGAATGCCATGCGAAAATGGGTGAGCTGGGCTGAAGGGGAGAAATACTCGCTGAATGCTTCGCAATCTCTAGAATGGACGAGGGAGACATCGAGGCGACGCAGATTGGGCAATTCAGGAAGGATCTCGGGAATAAGCGTGATATCGAAGGTTAAAAACGACTTGACATGCTTCGCAAGGCGTCGGTCTGGCTGAGACGAAATCGTTTGTGAAAATCTCTGAATATCAGGCGTATAATCGCGTGCGAAGGAGTGATCATGGAAATTGACTTCGCAGTACAAAAGCGGTTCTGCGAGGCTTTTGAACAATCGGGAGACGAGGAGAAGAGGCGGGAAATATCGATGATGATCTAGGAAACTGAATATGGCCAACAAAACTTCACTGGGAAGATCCATTCTGGCGATTCGAGAGGTCCTCGCGTAAGTCTGCTGAGGGGAAAATAAATCAATGAGGCACTGACTTGAAGATTCAGTTGAAGGGATTGTGCGAGAGGAGTGGTTGCCACAATGCCAACCGTGAGAGTGCTTCGAGCTTCTGAGACACTGCCACGACGGCAACAACCCACGCTCGACCCATCCTCTGACATGCCGTCATCCAGCACAATCTACGTCGGATGAGTTGAAGCGCCTCGGCTCGATTTGTACCCGCCACGCGTCGTCTTGACTTCCAGTAACTTCCAAACCCTCCCAATAGCCCCAATCGCTGCCGCCTGATAGAATTCCCCCACCATGTCAGCCCCTCTAGATTGCGATTCAGGTTGCGAACAATGCAATCTTCAAAATTCTACAAAAGCAACGGCCTCCCTCCCTCGAACGCTCGGATCTGAGCGGCAGAGTTGCTTTTCGTCCTAGGCGCAATTACGGAAACTGGGTTCGAGATGGTTTAACGCCTCAAAGAGGCAGCGTTGAACGCGAACCGGGCATGCCATACGTTCCCGCGCAATACATACTACCCGACGTTCGCAACGATATCAGCAACCCGTTGTTTTTGAATTCCGTTCCTTCGAAAAGGGCGCCTCGGAAGCGTGGGCGGAGGGGTGGCAATGGGCGAGCGCAGTGATTGTAGTCCTCCCGAGCTCCTCCAGCCGACTACATTACCTCGCAGCTTGAGGACCTCACCACAAGGTACTGGCCCAATAGCCTAGGTCTATGGTGCGTCGACGTCGAGGACTCCCCAAGTCTGCCTGCTGACTCTGCCATCTATTCTTTCCCAGAAAACGCGCGAAGAATGTGCCTCATAGACCTGTCCTGGGCCTATCTACGAATCAAACCTCACCTCTCGCGTATTGGACTTTCGTCGTAGAGTCTCCCGCCTAAGTGACCTTCCATCGGTTGTCGTACGAGTGAGTCTGCAACAGGCCCGGGACCAGAGAGGTGGGTCCAGCTGGAGATGTGACACTCAGCTTTATGCTCATGATACTTTTGGGCAGGTAGCTTCGAAAGACTTACATGAATAAGGGTCACACGCGACGACGACCTCCGACCGAAAACGTTACGGGGCGGGTCGGTGAGAGTGGAAGGGAAGAGGAGCACGAGCGAACCAGGCCTGGCACTCTGCAACTACACGGGGAAGCTAGAAATATGTAACACGTACCGCGCTCTTTCCGTTCAGCAATATCAAGCGACGGACACACATCCTTGCGTGCTTCTCATTGCTCTCGCGACTCAACTCCGAGTCATCAAGGACCTAAGATTTTTGGTGTCGAAGAATCATGGAATGGGAACGACGAGCATCCTGCGCAAATATCAACCCTCCTCTCGTCACGCCCATACCGAAAGCCGTTAGAGTTGCCCAAGGGACAGAACGATAGTCAATCGATTGAACTTGGTTAGGATGGCGCATATATGCTGCGGTTGAAGGAGGAACAAGGCCATATACTGGTACAGGACAAAGCCTTTGGCTGGACTCCACCGTCGATGCGAAGTCGGAAGGAGGAGGAAAAGATGGTGGTTTTCGGACCTTTCATGGCCGGTTGAAGGAGGATCTCTGAGCGCCTCAGCCCATACCCCCCTCGTCCTGCCCCTACTTCGTTGGCGAATGCTGACTCAACCCGTCTGAGCCACTAGTGTTAGGTCATAGCAAACGAAAATGGTAGAACGAGAGTTGGTCATATGAAGTTTCATCACTGCATTGTACTTTCCACGCCAGTATGCTCGAGGCATCCTACGTCGCTTATATGCGCAGGAATCAGCGTAAACAAGTGATGGAAGAGGCTTCACCAGACTGAAACCATCTCCCACTAGCGACGGCACCAAGATGTTGCGTCCACCTTTGAGGTAGGCGTTAGGCATGTCAACGGCTCAGGATTGGTGAATTTGCCTGTTGTCGAGGATTCCAGTGTCGTTCGTTGTATGGGTTGGTGAAGGAGGAGGGGTGCTCCATTCACGTGGATGGGGATCAAGCGAGAGGACAAAGGGGAAGCGACGTTCAAGCGATGGAAAGGATGCGATAGATGGGAGAGTATTTATACGGTCAACGTGGGCGGCACTTCGGTGACAACGCTGACATCATGATCTTCGCCCCTATTTCCCCTCCTGCGCCCCTGCGCGAAGTCAGCAAAAATTCACTTGTTCTTATTCATGGATGTGTCTCTGCTTTGGAATACGTTAGATATCAAGTAGATGTGCTCAGTTTGCCTGTCAGAAATCCTTGGGAAGATTTCTTCAAGTAATGAGAATCCGCGATACCTACAGGGGGTGCGTATGCTGCATCGTAGCACTAATGGAACCTCAATAAATTGTTCCCACCTCATCATGCTAGGGACTTGGTGATGAACATGGTGAGATGCTCTTTTGATATTGTGTTGACGATGCGTTTGATGGACTATTTCTATTTTACTGTTTATCCTCCCGTCAAACATACCCTAACTGTAAGCTAGAGAACCGCTTGTTACCTTGGGTTCGTCGCTCCGTTTGTTTGTTACTAACGCTGCACAGTAAACTCCGCATTCTCAACACGTCATACTCGGGTCTGTACTCTTCATACAGTTGAGGCATGTGACGCCCAACCTACTCCAAAAGTGCTGCGTATGGCGTGGACGAAATTCCTCAGAACTACTGAAATGATGGGAGGGCGACTGGGCGGCGATGGGAAGTCCATATTTCCTCGCAATGGGAAAGAAGTGGCGACAGTCAGGCCTCCTAACCTTAAGGGTGGCAGACGCTCTGGAAGGAGGTGAAGGTACTGGCGACATGATGCAGTAAGCAGAGCACCCAAGAAGGTTCGAAGATCATGCTAAGATGTCTTCGAGGCCACGGTCTTCCCACCACAAAGACCAATTCGCGAAGGCTTCCACTGGTCGCCTAATCTCCACAGGCATGGGGACACCGGCAGTAAATCGAAGTCCTTGGTACCCAAGGACGGGATCATCTGATCCCACATCCAACAAACGTAACGTAGGGATCGCCCCCAACCACGCCGTAAAATAGTCGGTATAAAAGGACGGGTTTCCAAACTGCTTCTCCTCATATTCAAGGCCAGGCTTGAGCGAAATATACTGGACTTTGGTGACTGCGAGAGGACTGAGGAATGAGATGATATTGATTGAGACCATGCGCGAGTTAGACTAGAAGAACAAGGGTGAGCCTCATAAATATCCTTAAATCAGAGGGAAGCTCACCGATCCTGGGTAATGGTCAATTTCCAGGCTCTTCAGATTGGGAAAGCGGCAGACAACTCCTATCGTTTTGGCCAACTCTTCGGGGGATGAACAATAACTATAAAGACGAAGGGTGTGGACAGTGGGGAACATGGCGTCGGTAAAACCCTCTTTAAACCTTCTGTGGACCGTCAAATGGTGAACAGCACGTCCTGGCAGGATGGATCGTATACTATTGGAACCCATACCAAGGACACGAAGTCGTGAGAGGGCGTGTGGAGAGAGTGTAATAATGGGAGGCCTGCGTTCGGGCGAGTCAGTGATTTCAAGATATTCAAGGGTCGGCTGTAACTCCAGGAAATACTTGAGCGAAGCGATATCACCCATGAATACCATGCGAAGATGAGTGAGCCGTATGGAGGGGAAGAAATACTCGCCGAATCCTTCGCAATCGATCCACTCCACGGTGCCGATATCGAGGCGACGTAGGTTGGGCAGTTCAGGAAGGAGATCATCAAGACCCTTGAATTCGAGGACCAAAAGAGACTTGACATGCTTTGCAAGGGGTCGGTCTGGCTGAGACGTAATCCTTTGCGAAAATTGCCGCATCTGAAGGGAATAATCTTTGAGGCGATGAAAATTGACTTCCAGGTACAAAAGCGGTTCCGCAAGGCTTTTGAACCGTCGAGAGACGAGGAGGAGAGGAGGAAAATATCGATGATGATCTAAGAAACCGAATATAGCTAACCAAAGTTCACCGGGAAGATCCATTCTGGCGATTCGAGTGCGGCCAATCCTGCGGAAGGGGAGATGATGAACTTGGACAGGCTTGCTCTTGAACTTCACTAACACGCTCTTCACTGAACAGTGGAGCGATTAGCGCTTCGGAACGAACTGACCGTGAGAGCTTATGAGCGCCTGTGCGCGCTAGTGACGGGAATCACCGACCATTCATCGTCTATCAGTTGGACTCTGACCTCCCCGTCCTCTGGCTTACCACCATTCAGCACAACCTACGTATGATGATGATTCGAAGTGCCCCGGCTCGACTTATACCCGCCTCGCGTCGTTTGGACCTCTAACCTCAAGACACTCCTAATACTACCCTCGCAGTTACGCTCAATAGCTACTAGAATTCCCCTCCCATGTCACTCGAAATTTTACAGGGCGGGTGGGTAAGCAGGGAGAGAAAGTCTTTGGAAGACCTCTTGAAGTTGAACTGAGTGCTTCGACGTGGCGGAGACGCCGCCCATATCTCACCACGCTAAGTGTAGTATCACATATAGTGCTAGAACTCGGCGATACCTACATAAGTGGGGTTTGCCTACATTCTGTCGGTATAGCACCTCCGAGACAAAAGGTTCCCACTTCGCAGGAATTTAGTAACGGGCGGGGTGCGTTGCTCTTTTGATTGTGTTTACTATTTGAATAATGCATTTGGTTTACTGTTTGTGCTCCCGTCGGATTTGCTCACGCCTGCGACCTGGACCACACTTGCATGGGTCGGAAAACCGCGTACCCTCCGTTTAAAAATTACCATGTTCATGTAGGTATCTGCCGGAGCAAAGGATGCCCGTTACCGTCCTTCGTTCATCCATGCCGTCGGAAAGTTGGTAATTTACTGCTCTTCGTGCTTGTTCCACCCGGCCCCCCTCCAATGCATCAGGACCCAAGGCGCTGGTGTGGTAGAGTTCACACTACTCTGCTTCAGCAAACCACGACCCCCGCCCTTATGGCTCCAGTTTTCCCTTCGATCCCTTCGTGCGGCATTGATCCCATCACAGACTGCTTGTCTCTGACGCAACCAGCCAGAAAGTAGCTCGTTTCCTTTGTCGCTTGCGGTTGGCGCCTAGCTACCGCTGTCGAATCCTCCCCACTTGGCTTTCTTTTTGCGGCTGGTGCAGGCTGTCTTATGCAGCCATCGTAGCAGGTTAACCCACGACATTGTGTGAAAATTTTTCGTTCCATCAGCAGGTCTAGCAAGCACTGAAACTTGGTACATCTTTGGTCATGGTCCAGTCCTCTATACGAAATCCCTGTATCTGCCGGAGGCCATCAGCCTTCTGCCGTAGGGCGCCCTGACCAGCTCCCCCACGTCATAATCGCACCAGTATCTTGCCCAATGCCATTGCCACTTCCAACGCGAAACTTGATGTCTATCTCATTTTTCAAGGTACACGCCTGCTACTTGTGGGAATATCCACCGTTCTTTCTCGCGGATAATGGTTCTCCCATAGTCTATTACTGTGGTGTTCCCACCCATGCGGACCCGCATGAGGCCTTTTCGCGTTCTCCGTTCGCACTCTGGGTGTTCAGTGGGTATGTCACCTGTTTCTGTTCCGCTGGATCAAGCCGTTCGAGGTCCTATAAAACTCACTACAAGTCGAATAGTTTGAGCAGTCGGACTCTAAGTGTCTACAAACTACAATGCGTCTCGCAGCTTTAGCCCTCGCTCTCCTTCCCGTCGCCCTCGCTAAGAACATCGTTGTTAGCGTTGGCGCTAGCAACTCGTTCGCTTTCTCCCCGACCTCTATCACCGCTAATCCTGGTGATACTGTCACTTTCACCTTCTTGTCGCGCAACCGTAAGCGGTCACCGTTTGCTACTGGACACGACACACCGTTCTGATCTGGCTTATACAGACTCTGCGACCACGACAACCTTTAATACTCCCTGCCCTCCCCCAGACGGCGGAATACCCGGGCAATTCGACACTGGATTGTAAGGCATTACCTTCGTAGTAGACTGTCGCCTTCTGATCGCGAGTCCTAGCCTTAACGCTGTCGGGGGACAGACGCCTTCTGTCACAGTCCCCATTACCACCTCTGACCCGATCTTCGTAGCCTGCGCTCAAGCCAACGGTGGACATTGCAGGATGGGCATGGTTATGATCATTAACCCTACATCGCAGTTCAATTTCAACCAATTCCTTAGCAACGCCGTCAACTCTTGAACCCATTCATCTAGTAACGAATGTACCTTTGACCGCATGTGTAATACGCAGTCATGAATCGTTTGCTGTCACTTCTAAGTTTCGTTTTGTGTGAACATTCCGTCGACGCTCGCCACTCCTTCCTCTAGTGCTAGACGAGAGAATTTAGTCTTCCATATCGTTGAGGTAACTATATTTATTGCCTCCACGCCTGGCGTGCTTGAAGTCCCCCGCTACCTGCTACCCCCTGTCATGAAAAGGACGTACATCGGATACAGACGCAAAGATGCGTGCTGCGATTTGGATTGATAAACGACGTTCTTGAAAGTCTCGTTGACATTGCATACGCGGCCGTTGTCAGTTGGAAGCACAAATAGGGGCTCTCCTAAGCTCCTCTGAGAGGTCAGTCTTCCGTTTGAACTACCCGTCAATCGAACAACAATTAGCTTGAAGAATTTGAAGAGAGTCGTCCAGCTCTCATACTAGAAGTTAATAAATACTCTGCTGTTTACGGACAACCAGAACTGTGAATATTCAAAAGTATCATCCATCGCCACCAGGGCATAAGCCGGTAACCGCACATCTGGTTCCACCAGGCGACGCCAATAATTTATTAATCTGGTCATCGGACTCTTCGGACGAGCCTGGGGTTGGTTAAGCGAAGTTCATGACGCTGTGTAGGGTGTTCGTATTGTTGCGACCCCCGATGTTACCGCCGTATACGGAATGAAAGGTATCTCCAGTGTCTTCTATGGCAACGTCGCCAACTCGGATCTCTGCTCTGTTCCCAAGCGTGATATGACCCTGGTGAGCTGCGCCCGTGTTGATATTCGTTGCCGGACCATGAGATGGAAGGTTCTTGACTGCTTTCTCTATCCTGTGGACCGTGGCTTGTGTGGCAGCACCAGAAACGACCTAGAGGAGTACTTTGAGCATTGGAGCCATTAACAGAGACCATTGGCAAACGTACGTTGAAATCTCTCTGATAGTTATCGAGTTGGCTTTGGTAGTCTTCAATGCTCGCGAGATCTCTATCCGAATGGAACCAACGATGCCAAATAGACCTTCCGGCTGCCTCGAGGGCGATGTCTTTCATGGGATTGAGTATTCTGAGAAGACGTTGTATCAGTGATTTTTGTTATCCAGCAGGCGTACAATACACAGACGACGCTTTGAAGCTGTCCATCCGCTCACCTTAGAAAAGCATTGACATTCCTGTCGAGTTCCTCAGGAATAGGCCCTTGGTGGGCTTGTTCATTGATCGCATCGGCCAGCGATTTGGCCAAAGTCCCTGCACGTTGCGCGAGGGCTTTGAATTCGACCTTGTTTTTCTTCACTGTCTGTAGGCACAGTAGTCAGAATGATATCATATACGCGGAAAGGAAGACTGCCAGAATGCTGTCCGTTATCAGTATCATAACATCAACGAAGCCGAGGAACTGAAGTGGAGTCGGTGAGGCCCTATTTACAGCTGAAATCCCTCTCAGCGCTTGATGGAGATCGGTGAGGCTAGACATGGTGATATGATGCAGACGAAATGGAGATGCAGAAAACGACGGCTAGGAGGTCGTTTTATAGGTCTCGAGATGTCTGGCTAGTAAATGATTCCGTAATATCGTCAAGTACTCTCATGTCGACAGACGATGGGTGTTTGGAAAAATCGCGTGGTCCCGCTGCCTCGTGCATCGGGTCTCTGTTGTATTGTCGTAAATGAAACTTGGAGGTGGAGACAACAATTGTTCTGACTAGTTGTCATCACATTATGTACAGCGGATAGAAGTCACTTACACGGGTGTCGCAAGGGCTGGGGACCCACCTTCGATATGAGCGCTGTCGAGGTATCAGAGTACAATGCAATTCTGAGAAGAAAGCATAGCGGTCCAAGTGGGTCCATCGCGTCAATTGATCCCGCTCAGTTCTGATGAAGGGTTTGCGCTGAAAAAATACATCAATATAACAACATATGAAGGAACATATGAAGGCACATATCGACCAGCAAGGCCCATCACCTTACGACAATTGGGCAAACGATAATCGATGGAGACCGAGTGCGAGTGGTTATTGTACTCGAGTCGATACCGTGCTACTTGATGGTGCGATAGCCCACATGCAGGCACGACTCAATCTTAATGGCTGGCATGAATGAAGCGACAAAGGTTTATTATACGAACCAAATAGTAGGGACGGGAGCGAATCTAGAACGAAATTACGGAGGGGGCGAATTTGCAGCAGCTTCATCACATGGATACGCAATGGTTTCGAAGACTAAGCTGGCCGAAGGCCCTCTCTGTTTGTACCTTGAGTAAGGGGCCGAGGATGGCTTGCGTTATATAGTGGGCAGAGGTCTTTCCACGACTCTGGAGCGGTAGTCAATTTCAACTAAAGTGAGAGAAGAGATTACTCACGGGGTACAGGATTGACGAAAGGAGTATCCCGCGTGTCTTCAGCGAATACAACGGCATACCCACTACAAACAATCAGACTTTAGTTGAAAGCACCACGGCGTGGATGGGACATACAGGTGTAAATGCAAATCTATATGGCTGGAATGTAATTTCAGTAACGGAACCAAATGCAAGGAATAAGTTCATACCAGTGGAGGAACCTGTCGTGTGGTCTAGTCAGAGTCGAAATTACATGAACGCGACGGTACCAACCAAGGACCAGGATTATCAGTAACAAAGCGAATGACAACATTATCGCCTGGTGCGGTGCCAAGGGCGACAACATCACGACGAACGGCCTGATTCCAGTTTACTTGATTGGTTCCGGCGCTCTTCACGACGTAGAATGAATGCTAGTGTAGGGAGGGTCATGAAAAGCTTCCAGGCCCGATACGACGACACATACCCCATGGATATGGATCGGATGCTGACCATAAGTCGCATGAGCAAGACACAAACTTCATTATAAGTAAAGTAAGAGCTACTTACGGGACCAGCAAATTCAAAGGGGAGCAAAGTGAGTTCCACGACCTTGCCCGGCTCTAAAGTATATATGCTACCGGGAGGAAGTAAATCCTGAGGAGTACGAGCACCGGACAATATCTGCAGCAACACCGGCACAGCTGTCAAGCAAGCAATCAGCACTTCCGCTCTCGCAGCGTCGAGAACAAATCATACTCACTGGGAGGCTGGAAAGGTGTACCGTTGATGGTAAACAAGGCTCTAGCGGCGTCGAATGACATATTCAGGGCGATGTTGATATCAGCGGCCCCAAGGGTATGCCTTCCTGGGACAATGGGGAGGGTCAATGCAACGAGGTCTTGCTCCTTGAGTGAATTCGCTGGCGGCGTAAAGTTCGAAGTCGGCTCGGCAGTGGGAGCGCCTCGATAACGCAAGATAGCAGAGTTGATTCCGTGATCAAAGCCAGGATTTGCGGAAAATGGATTAGGGTTTGCGCGAATCCAGTAGTTACCGACGGGGCGGTTTGCCGTGAGGATAATGGAATAACGCTGGCCTATGAGAGCAATTGTCAAGGACATGACGGCGAGCTGATGGAGTATACAGATTCCTACCTGCGAAAATACGGAGACCATCCACAGTATGGGGCCGAGTGTGCTCACCATCCGCCTCGATGATTGTGAAGCTATGGCCGTCGATAGCGAAATCGAACCAAGGGTCACAAGAGATGCTAACCAGACGAATCCGGTAGCGCCTCCTAGGCTCTACATTCAGGACAAAGAGCTCAGCCGTGGGATTATCTTTAAAGCGACCTTTTCCATTGAAAAGAGTAGAATCGGAATGGGGGATCCCTACGGCCTATAAGTAGTATTAGCAGTCTTCAATAAATGACGAAACATAGTCCGACGGAAATCGAGTTACCTGGGAAGATGGTACATGATACCAGTCACCGAGGGTCAGCACCGTAGACTCGTCGTCAACGTCATACAACAGCTGGGGATACTGTGAGTACAAGATATATCATCTGAATATTAAAGCGCACCCTATGAGGGTCGAAGGGGTCGTAAACGATGAATGGGCCACGAAGGCCATCGCAATATTGGAGCCCCAGATGAGAATGATACCTAGACTGTGATTCAGCAATCAGATAAATGGGACATTAGCAAAGTTACCAGAAGGTGCCAGCTTGATCGAGTACGCGGAAATCATAGCTGAAAAGTGGAGCATATAAGTGCTCATACATTGGCATAACCGTCCTACGCACAGGAATGAGTGGCCAGGAATGATAGGACATTGCGTGACCATTGCGGGTCCTGGTATCGCTGACATCAAAGCCGACTAAGGAGGATTTCCGTGGCACATACCGTCTGCCCAGTTCGTCCGTCGCTGGAAGATACCATGCCAATGCTATCGAACAATCAGCGAAATAAAATCATGGGAAATTAGTAACGGTGTGCTTACGATACTGGTATCGACATCCATTACGCGGTTGTTCAATTGGTCGATGACGTTGATTTGAAACCGGTCACCCTGGACGCCAGGTGATCATCAAATTAGAAGGATAATGATGATCTTACTCTGTTTCCTCGAATGAGGGGGCCAGGAAACGTTCCCGACGCAAGGACGGTTCTGAGACAGATCAGTCTTCGCATCGTTGGGTATATTGATGGCTCACGATCTCAAAAAACCATCTTAAAGACTGTAGTGAGTAACGGAAGTAGTATAATAGACGAGGCAAGTAAGACGTACCAGGAGCAATATCTCTGTTGACAACGGGCAAGTTGGCAACGGGTCCGATGGCCGCACCAGTTGTCCAGATAAGTGCGGACACGGTGAGCGCAAGGAGAGGCAAAGAACTCATACTGAAACCTGGGGCAAGGTACTACCTCAAATTGTATCTTGCAACCTTTATACCTTTGAGAGGGCAAAAAGAGCATCCTGGTGCGATTCCTGTTTCATTACATCGCGGTGAACTGACAGGCATCGCATCTGCCAGTCAAACCATAAGCAGTTTTCATGCGTACGCTTTTACTCTGCCGAAGCCCCGAAGCCATGAATCAGACGTGATGAGATCCATGATGCAATTCGACGTACATGCTGTTCCTCTAGAACCGAGCTCTATTCGTTCCAGAAGTGGAAGCTGTCGCAAAGAATTGTGAGACGATACCTCATCTGCGCGCAATGGACGAGACCGGGGTAAGGTGCGACCGCGACACAGAGAGACATATTCGCCGTAGAAGTCTGATGCTAGACAGACAAGGGAAGTCTTCGACTGGATGGAGCTTCATCAGCGCACTAAATAATTAACTTCTGGCGCCATCAGAGGGACAGCCGTGGGTAGCTAAACTACTTATTGATTTAGTGATGCCTGAGAACCATCCTAAGGCGAATAGCCATGCCGCTCGAGGACGATCTTATAGTGCCTAGCTGCCGCAAAGGATTGCGTGAGGTGTGCATAGACAATAGTATGGTCGATGCGCCTGATGAATCGCTAATTACGGGTCCAGTAGTGAAACGAATGGATCCGTCTTCTTCTCTTCTGGTATCGGTGGGCGCTTCCTAAAGTGTCCGGGGAAATAGTTAGTTACCGAAATGAGCGCCCAGCCCTAATTGGCCCATCACGTCCGCTTATCTCCGCATCAGCCACGTGCTAATGGTTCTCCCGCCGACTGTTTCCTGCCGCCGCCGCCGCCAGTCGGAACCTCCGACTCTTCAAATTTCAAAAGTTACACGATCCCCAGGTTGCTCGAGACTCCAACTTCTCTGGTCGACAGCTATCTTTCATGAAAGACCAGACAGACAATCCTTCACGGTGCGTAGTCTCGTGGTGATCCAGTAATAGATATCTAGATGCCCGCCCTGCCTCTTCTTTATCCAACAGTTTCATCCTCGACCATCAGTTCTCCACCTCGTTGCTTTGACGATCAATATTCAATGCTAGACGTTCGAATATGGCCTGTAGAGTTGGGATGGGTTGGTTCGAGCGAACTCCGGAGCGGTCAAATTTGAGGCAGATTGGTTGAGAGTGCCAGGACAATGGTTGGACGATAGATATGTGGTGTGTTTCAACACGTTTGCTGTCTGAGGCACTCCTCACATGAAAGCATCAGCGACGCCGCGCTTCCGTAGTTCAAGTCACACCATCTGTCGTCTCGTCCCGTACGCGCGAAGTTTGGTTACCCGCTGCCTTCAGGACGCCTCAAGATCGTGGTGCTGTCGTGGATTGCGCTTCCCAGGGGCCCAGTCCTTCTGCGTCAACTGCGGTAGGCACGGCCTGCTAGAAACCTGGTGCTGCTGTTCGTTTGGAGTGCTGGTTGGTTGGGATGGGATGGAAGAAGTCTCCCGGTAATACGAATAGTTCAGGCTGGTGTGTATGCCTTTCTGTTATCCTTTTTCATTAGCGTTCAAAATGTGCGTAATACAGTGGGACAACGTCCAACATCCTCACCCCCATTGCCTCCCTCGTTCTAATTGCCGCTTTGTGCTCATCGCCAGCCTTATATTGATTCCTTTCCATCTGTCTCCCATCTCAACCACCCGTGCGGCGTCTGCCCCGCACTACCTCCTCCATCCACGACCGGAGTGCTATTCGGAGCATCGATTAGCGTGGGACGCGCAATGGACCAGGCTCTTCACCATCCTCGGCATCAGTTTGTTGAATCGTGAACGTTCAGGTGCGGGATGGGCCAAGTCGTCGCTGCCCTTGGTTTGTTGATTCTCAGCCGCTTCCGTTATCGTACTTCGATTTAGAGACCTCTCCCGTCGGTTACAGTAGCCTCTTCGTGCTCGGTATCATCATCATCGCTGCTGTCTCTGCCCACCGATGCTTCCTCCGCTCGTCTTATATTGTCCATCGATCTGCGTCAGCTATTAATTCATATTGCAGTCCCTACCTTCCGAGTTTACCACAGCCTCGCTGTCCTCCCTCCCTCCTGCACTCTACATGTTTCTTCTCCACGGCGTACAACGATACTCCTTGTTCTTCACCTCGTCCTTGAACTCGGCCATGCAGCCTTTGATCACACACCCATTAGTAGGTGGAGCTCATGGGTTCGCGTTCGCTATGGGTCCTTTATCATCTCGTATGGCATACGTTCTCTAGCAATACCTTTCAACGCAGTCATTGATAGATTCCGGTTTTCGCGAGTACCACTGCCACATCGTATCGCAATTCATACTTAGTCACTTGGTCTCCAAGAATTGTGATGTGGCTTCTGAATTCCAACGCTATCCACATGTACGACGACAGCATCGACCATGAGGCCCATTTTCTCACTCGTTGTCTGAAAATTCCAAGCGGGGAGAGGTGTCCGGTTGGTAGTATGCAGGCCACTATGCACTAGGCTTCACTGTCCTCATATCAATGCCCCTGCAGCACCGGCTCGCTTCCAGATTTGGCTACTTCAAGTCTCTTACCCTCGACATTCTCTACAAAATCTATCCTACAAAGGCAAGCGAGTAACCATGTAGTGGTGGAGAAACCTAGTATGCGGGGAGACCGAAGCCAACTTAGCCAAGTGAGGAATACTACATCTACCAACCTTTCATCTGACCCAATCTAACAATTTTACAGACCACGGCGACGATGAATTTGAAGACATCATGGACGACGTCCAGAGACTCAAATCCGGAAAGCTTAACCAATTAGACAACGGGGGCAAAAGCGTAAACGGAGGACAGTCAGGCTAACTTACCGATCTTTCAGCATACAGATACATTCGGATGTCTCACTGTAACAAACACTGATCCGCTTGGGGTGGAGCAATTAACCCCCCCCTCTTTCTGAGGACCCGTACATGCTATGCGAGAGCACTGGCCCACATACCCAAGTTGCAATCGTGAACGCTGGGGAGTAGCCTGACGTTGTCGGGGATGATAATACGGGGGCACCTCGGGGGCACCTAATTGTAGCCAGTTCGATGAGTTGCGATCAGCGAGGCATCCGCAACGTTTATGAACCTTCCGACCTTATGGAGAAGAAATGAACATTTGAACGACCAGTCTGAACCTAGGAATTTGAACTGCTGAATATTGACGTCGTTAGAGCGAGGGAACCTGAAATGTAGTAACGCGGGCCTCGCAACGGTAGATATCTCTGAGATTGCTCATCCCAGGAAGGGGATAAGCTTGCTCGCCTATGCCTACGTTGTTCTTATCACTCACGGTCGATTCATTGTTGATTTGGGAGCCTAATAGATACGGCGCGCTCGAGGGCGGAAATGTATCCCGAGTTTTCTGCGATCCGGTCGAGAGCCAAGAGGGTACATAGGTCAGCCGGTGCCATCACGCTGATCGTGCACGCAATGGAGAAGTTGGTAAAAGTTCTGGTGAGACTTTTTGAGAAGTACACGCAGAGAACATACCAGTTTACTGTGGCCTCTGAATATAGGATAGTCCATTACGCCAAATAGCCCATGTACCTCGGGAACGAGTCGGAAGAGAATCTGCACCGCAGATCAGCACACGCAAAAAAGACTCGTGAGGAAGCTATCGTTGCCTACCTCCGCCCGAATGGGCCGAATCGTGACACCGGAAGTCCCAGAAGCGAACAGAAGGTGGTAAATAAAGGTGGGGAAGGTCAGCACTAAAAGGACCTTAGTAAACCTTCCAAAGGCGCACTGCACGATGCTGTGAAAAGGGGCATGGTCGATTAACAGAGATCAAGAAAAAACTGAAAACCGCGACAACGGTAGAGCCGTTCAGAGATCTAGAGGTAGGCGGTGGTTTTCATTGACACATTCTGGATTCTTGCGATACTACTGACAGTATCATCGGTGGGCGCAGCTCGCGTTCTACAAACTGGTAAGCATGGGTAACATCCATACAAATTCGAGAAAAGTGAGGACGCCATGACCGGGAACATGGAGTCCATATTTGCTACGGAAAGCACATCAAGTCAGAGTCCACGAAACCTCAATGATCGGTATCTTCGCATTGAAAACACCCAACCTTGGGCAATTCCCAGTGATCTTTGCCCCAGAAGCATTGAGCAGAAGTCGACCGAGATGGTAGTCACTGGTTGAGGCGACAAAAGGGCTACGCGGTGACATGAGTGTGACCGATCGTGGTGTCACGGTCTCGACGGGTAAAGGGGTCCTAGGAGCTGCACATGTTGATGAGCAAGGCCCGCCCTCTTGCGGCAATTGGGCAAAGTATCTTGATGCTCGATAGCGCGATAGCCCACATGCAGGCACGACTCAAAACTAATGGCTGGCTACAAAACCTTTATTATACAAACCAAATAACAAGGAATCTCGAACGAAACGAAGCAGAATTGCGGCGGCTTTATCACAAGGATACGCAATAATTTGAAGACTATTCTAGCCGAATATTTGGGCTACTGGCATCTTGGGTAAGGGGCCGAGGGTGGCTTGCATTATATAGCGGGCAGAGGTCATCCCACGACTCTGGAGTGATGGTCGGCTTCAACTAACGTGGGAGAAGAGAAACTCACTGGGCACCGGATTGGCATACGCCGTATCCTGCGTGTCTTCGGCGAAGACAACAGCAAACCCACTAGAAAAAGATGAGACTTTGATGATTGATATATCGCGTGGGCGGGACATACCGATCGAGGTGCAAGTCTATGTGGCTGGAATTCAACATCAGTGATGAAGCCACACTAAAGGCACAAATCATTACCAGTGCAGGAACCTGTCATTTGGCAAATCAGAACTGAGGTTGTACTATGAACGCCATTAGTACGAACCAAGGACCAGGATTATCAGTGACAAAACGAATGACGACGTTATCGTTTGGGTCAGGGCCAAGGGCGACAACATCGCGGCGGACGGTCTGATTCCAATTTACCTGTTTGGTTCCAGCGCTCTTCACGACGTAGAATGAATGCTAACACAGGGAGAGTCATCAAAATCGCCGTGCCTGATAGGATGGTACATACCCCATGGATATGGATCGGATGCTGGACCCAAGGTGCATCAGCACGGTACATTTTAAAGATACAAGTTACGTACGGGCCCAGCAGCTTGCAAGGGAAGTAGAGTGAGTTCTACAACTTTGTCGCGCTCCAAGGTGTATATGCTGCCAGAAGGAAGCAAATCCTGAGCAGTGTGAGCACCAGACAATATCTGCAGCAACACGGGTACAACACGTCGTGATGTTGCGGCGTCCACGAAAAGATACTCACTAGGAGGTTGGAAGGCTGTACCATTGATGGTAAACACGGAATGATCCCGGTCCAATGCCATATCTAGGGTGATATTGATATCGGCAGCTCCAAGAGTATGCTTTCCAGGGACAATAGGGTTTGTCAACGCAATGAGGTCTTGCTCATGGAGTGGATTCGCGGGCGGCGTAAAGTTCGTGGTCGGCTCAGCGATCGAAGCGCCTTGGTAACGCAAGATAGCAGAGTTGATTCCATGATCAAAGCCAGGATTTCCAACAGAGTTAGGGTTGGCGCGAATCCAGTAGTTATCAACAGGCTGGTTTGCGGTCAGGATGATGGAGTAACCCTGGCCTATGGGGCGACTGTCAGGGACAAGCTGGGATTTTATGGAGCATATTCATACCTGCGAAAATACGGAGACCATCCACAGTATGGGGCCGAGTGTTCTCGCCATCCGCCTCAATGATTGTAAAATTATGGCCGTCGATGGCGAAATCAAACCAAGGGTCGCAAGAGATGCTAACTAGGCGAATTCGATAGCGCTTCGTAGGCTCTACATTCAAAACGTAGAGCTCAGCCGTAGGATTCATGAAAAAGCGACCCTTCCCGTTGAAGAGGGTTGAATCGGAATGCGGAGGCAGTGGGGCCTATACATAGTATTAGTCTTCTAAGGATGGCGAAGCGCAATCCAACAGAGAGCGATTTCACCTGGGAGGATGGTAAATGATACCAGTCACCGAGAGTCAGCACCGTGGACTCGTCGTCAATGTCATACAAAAGCTGTGGATATTGTGAGTCTATGCCACGTCAGGTGAGTATTAAAGCGCACTCTGTGGGGATCAGAGCGGTCGTAAACGACAAATGGGCCACGAAGGCCATCACAATATTGGAGGCCCAGGTGAGAATGATACCTGGACTGTGATTCAGCAGCCAAATAAATGGGACATTAGCAACGTTACCAAAAGGTGCCCGCTTGATCTGGTACGTGGAAATCATAGCTGAAAAGCAGGGGTATATGAGTGCTGGTGGATTGGCATAATTGTCCTACGCACAGGAATGAGTGGCCAGGAACGATAGGACATTGTGTGACCATTGCGGGTCCTGGTGTTGTTGATGTCAAAGTCGTCTAGGGAGCATTTCCGTGGCACATACCATCTGCCCAGTTCGTCCCTCGCTGGAAGATACCATGCCAATGCTATCGATATACTAGGTGGAGTCAAATCATGGCCAACAGTAAAGGATTGCTTACGATACTGGTATCGATGTCCATAACACTGTTGTTCAATTGGTCGGTGACGTTGATTTGAAAGTGGTCGCCCTGGATGCCAGGTGAGCATCAAATCAGAAGGATGACGACGGTCTTACTTTGTAGCCTCGGATTAGGGGGCCAGGAAACGTTCCCGACGCAAGTACGGTTCTGAGACAGATCAGTCTTCGCATTGTGGGGTATATTGACGGCTCACGATCTCAGAGTACCATCTGACAGGCCGTAGTGAGCAACAAGGGTAATAGACAAGTAGGCCAGACGTACCAGGAGCGATGTCTTTGTTGACAATAGGCAAATCGGCAACGGGTCCAATGGCCGCGCTAGCTGTCAAGATAAGTGCAGACACAGTGACCGCGAGAAGAGGAAAAGAACTCATGATGAATCCTGGGAGACGGCGAGGGCTTCAACTGGCGCTTTTATACGTTTGGTCAAAGGAGCGTCCCGGAGCGATTCCTGCTAGGACTTCGGCCCAAGATCAACTGGCAGTCATCGCATCTACCAGTCGAACCAGAAGCGGCATTCATGTATACGATTTTTACTCTGCCGAAGTAATGAATCAGACGTGATGAGATTTTATTGTACAATTCGACTTGCATGCTGTTCCTCTAGAACCGAGCTTTATTCATTCCGGACGTGGAAGCTGTCGTGATGAACTGCAATGCGCCGCCGCACTCTTCAACGCGCAACGGACGAGACCAGGGTAAGCTGCTATCGCGACACGGAGAGGCATATTCGCCGACGAGGGAAGTCTTCGGCTTGATGGAGCTTCAATACTGCACAAAATAATTAACTTCTGGCGCCATCAAAGAGACAGCCGGGGGAGCTCAAACAACGTTTCATTGATGTAGTGCTGCCTCCGAGCTACTTCAAGTCAAATATCAATGTCGTTCTAGGTGTAATAGTTTCGATCCATTAGCTGCCGCACAGAATTGAGTGAGGTATGCATAGAATGGTGCTGCGCCTGTTGGATCACTACTTACAATCGCCAATGCGTGAAGGGGTGGCCACTGATCCGTATTTACCGCGGTCGGGAGATGGCGGCGGGACGGCACCTGATGTTAACGAGCCGCGGGATCCTCACGAGAATCTCAACTTCGTGGGCATGGTTTACAAGCCTTCTTATAACCCGGAGAAATAAACGACCGGCCTGAACCGAGGAGTTTGAACTCCTCGAGGGAATCATGATCAAATATATCTTTTGGAAAGAGGAATCAGCACCTGCACATGTGGAATATGAAAACTTACTGGCGCACAGAGATTGACGTTGGCAGAGCAAAGGAGCTTGATAACAATCCTGACTTCGCAAGGGTGTATATCCTTTGTTACGCCAGGAATGGGATATGCTTGCTCGCTTACGTAGTCGTTGTTCTTCTCGCTCACGGCCATACGTTCTCAATGTGGGATGCAAGATACGACGCTCTAAGACGAACATGTATCCCGAGTTTTCTCCGATCTGATGAGAGCCCGAGAGGCAGGTCAGTCAGTACCGCGCAGCACTGATGGTGTTTGTAAAAGCGCTGGGGAGACTCTTCGAGAAACACTACACGCAGAGAATCGTGCCGTTGGCGCGGGCTCTGAATATAGGCTAGTCTTGCGTCAGACAAGCCATGTACCTCGGAAACGAGTCGGAAGAGAATCTGGACCGCAGATCAGCACACGCACAAATGACTCGTGAGGAAGCTATTGTTGGTTACCTCCGTCCGAATAGTGACGCCGAAAGTCCTAGAAACGAACAGGAGTTGGTAAATGAAGATGGGAAAGGTCAGCACTAAAAGGGCCTTGGTAATCTCTCCAAAACTCTCTGCTTAATACGACGGTCGTGCTGTTCAAACTGAACTTTGACAGAGGTACGCGGCAGTTTTCATTGATTCATTTCGGACGCTTGCGATACCACAGACAGTGTAAAGGCGAGTATCGACGGGCGCGCCTCGCGTTCTGCATAATGGTAAGCATCGATAATACACATAAAAATTGGAAAAAATGAGCCATGACCAGGGTGGGTCGGATTTGCTGCAGAGGGTGCATCGACCCACAAAACCTGAATGAACAGCATCCTTGCAATAAAAACATGCCACCTCGGGCAACTTCGAGCCCAGTGGTCTCTGTCGCGGAAGAATTGAGCAGAAGTCGATGATGGCAAGTAGTCAGCGTCGGTCTTGGCGTCTGTCTCCGGCCGGTCCGGATTCTTCCACGTGTACTGTGACGTTAATGTGACCGATCGTGTTCAGTTCGCCACTGACCGCGACCGTGACCTGAGGTGAGTCTGTGTAGGCTTGTCTCATGGCGATTATCGCACTGATTATTTCGGCTTGAACATCAATGTAGGTAAATTTGCACAAGAAACCCTTTGACTATGCCGTTTGCCGATATGAGTGACAGGATCAACACCTAGCATATGCGATCAGCGAGACCTCGAAATCGCAGACGGAGATGGTACACGTTTCTCTTCTCCTATGCATTTCATTGCTGACATAAAACCAACAAACTCGTGAAGTTTGAAGGCCCAAGGCCATAGCCATACCTACTTCAGTACGTTTCAATATATTGTAGGTGTTGGTCGTAAACGTTCACGTCATCCGTCAATGTAGATTCACAGCCTGACTAATACCATACGCCGGCAAATATGCCAGGTGGATCCACGTCTTGGAAAGAGACAAATAGAGCTGCCTACGACTGGTAAATTGCTGACGGTGGACTTGAAGTTTGCAGCAGCATCTCAGTACGAGTGAAGGCATGCTGTCAGGTCGACGTGCGTGCGACACAACGGCAGATATTGAGGGCAAGTTCGGAGCCGCTAGCTTCCGCATCGTTTTCTGCGAGAAGGTCCCACCGTTAATCGCTCTGTAAGTCCATCATGCGAAACATGCTGATTCTCTTCATGATAATGAATCGCCTCAGTCACCTTGTATAGTGTTGTAAGTCTACATCGATGACGTTCCTATGGCTACATGGAACCATTTCCCTGAAAAGCCACTGTCAGGAATCCCACTTGGCTAGGAAGAGGAAGTACCATGACGTACCCGCGAACCAATCTTCTCCTCCAGGCAAGTTTTCAGTTTTTCACATCTCTTCGTATGATTATCGAGCGTTTTTTTCAGTGTGAGCAGCTCCCCCATCGCTGTGTAGCAACGACCTTGGTCCATTCCCGATAGAGCTTGTTCCCACATCGTCAACTTGGATTCGGCGCTTCCTGTGCGTGGCGATCGTCATGACATGCTCGACAATACTCTCCAGCTTACTAACCCTCAGTCATGTTGAACGTGTGGTTTTGGTTATGACGACCGCCGTTATTCCCACCATTGATTTGAGTGTTCTTGAAGTTCTCCCCCGGTATGTAGCCTTGTGGTCAGCTGTCAGTCAATCTATGGCAGACAAGGCGGGAGCATGCTCACCTTGCGATGCTGATTTATCGTGCATTAGAGATGCGAGGGTTGGCAGCCCCAACTTCCCATGCTTTATATGTGGTTCAAACCCTTCAGCGGTGACCAGCGCTCCTATTGAAAGCTGTGGTGAGTCAAAGATGGAAGCGCCTACTAACATCCCTCTCACGTTGTAAAAGGACTACAGCTTTGACATATGACCACAAGCATACAGCAGCTCGCACAGCATTGAACTCCAAATAGGGAGCCCCTGCCAGCTCCTGAGTTCCACCGCCTTACTACTCTATTTGGATGCATTCATGGCAGCAAATATGCTCCCTCGGCCAACGCATACTATTACCATAATCCTCGTAGCGCAAAAGCCCGTGACTTACTCGTGCGCATGCTTCTAGAGCTTCGAGAAATGCAACGAATCATACTCATTTCTGTCCGATGATCGTTTCTCTCCACGACTCGACTACCGTCCTCAAGTTATCACAGCCTCACAACATGGTGATCCACCTGGATGTATCACCATTCTACCGGTTAGTTTATTCCAATACTGAAGCTGCAACGCGGACGAAACGTGCTTTGTAGTTGGTCTCCTTATCACCATTTTCTCATCTCGTGCGCTTAAATGGCTTCTTAGCACATAGCTGATCTCCCCTTTCTCCACCCTCCTCGCAGCACCTGAACACACCTGACCCTTCGTTGGCGATTTGGGTGAAAAGGTCAAGGGCCAGCGATCGCGCGTCTCCCAGTTGTATTGATGTGGCGTATCTTTCGGCGTGAAAAAGTAACGCCTAAGAATGTGGTGATACCAGACATTCATGTTGAGTGCTGGAACCCGCTTATCATGTGGCTGATAAGTAAGCAAATACTCTAGCTTTAATCGCTTCCAATTTTGCTTTTCTAGACGTAATGTATTGCAGCGCGCCACAACTCATGTTGATCGGACACTGGCGATTACGCGTTACGCTTGAAGGACGTAACGCAGTTCCGACCACCAAGGCTGCGAACTCATTGCGATAGGTCGATCTACCTCTTTGCAATGAGGCTCTGACACCGTTGAAACGTATGTAGGCCTCATTGAAAGCGTTCGTTATCGGCCTCCTGCGAGCCATTTTTCGTTCGTCACTTGGCACCTTTATGTGTTCCTCTCAGTACGAAGTGTTGAGTCATTCAGTTATGTCCACGTACGCAGAGTCCTGAGATCAGGACTGAAGGACTCAAATGGCCCAATATTTCCTTGGTACAGCCCGGAGTCGGTGGTTGGACGAGTGGGTGATATGTTCGATACGGTACGATTGAAATGGTGCCCAGTAATGGATCATATTGACAAAATCCTAGGTCACGACTAGTCAACAATCAGGTAAGTTGCAACCCCCTGACCACCAATAAGGAAGCTTACCATGGAAACGATTCGCTCTTTCACACCTGCTATGAGATGCCTGCATCTCCGCGTTTCGTCGTCGAGCGACCTCTCCAATCTCAGCAACTCCCCCAAAGCCAAATAACATTGTCCGACATCCATTATCCCCATTAACGCCTCGACTCTCGTCAATTTCGCATCTGTGGTTTCTGCACACCTGGGACGTCAGCAATACTTTGGTGGTGCACTGTTGTTATGTTCCTTACCTTCGGCCGCGTTGAAGATGTTGTTGCTGTTGAACCGGCCGCCGTTGTTCCCACCATTGATCGTACCGCTGAAAGTATCTCCTGCTATTTGTTGGCTCGGTTCGGGGTGGGCAGTTCTGCAATCTGCTGGTGCATTCTCGGACATTGTCGGAGCGACTGGACCTGCAGCGCCAGACAATTTGGGAAGAACGCCTTCGCCTGCATCATCTGGTGATTTTGCTGATTGCGTGGACGGAGAGTCCGTGACCGTTTTCGGATGAGTGTCTGGAAGGGCCCTGATTCCGAACGACTTTGAGACTAGAGAGACAAGCCAGCTATGGAGCCGACTGAGCATAGTGAGATGTCCACGATGGATGCGTTTACTAGCTTTATACTCGCTCTCACGTTCCGCATGCGGCGCCCCCTAGCTTCTAGACAGCTGCCAGAAGGCCATGGTTTGTATTAAAGTGGCTGGCATCCGTTCAGTATGGCGATGGAGACTCAACCTCCACCGGCCCTTCACACTCGCGTCATATCCGCTCCATGTCTCTTAGAGACACTAATAAGCCGAAACCAGACAGTATCATTTATGGTGTCGAATTCGGGGCATGCGGTGTACCTTCCAACACTCTCTAATGCTCACCTTGCCAACACGAGCCCATCCCATTGGTTCTGAACTGCGTTTTCTATTTGCATTATTGATAGCAATGGTTCGACGACTCACGACTAGGACGCGTTACGCAGCAATGCATGGTCCGTATTGTGCAGATACCGGCCTCGTTTTATCAGTGACGGACGACACTTCGGTATAAACATACATGAGATAGATTACGGATCTGCTGAGCTACTGATCCTGTCTTGGACCCGATACTGCAACTGCTTGCATTTCTTCAGAGTTTCATTGAGCTGTTTTTCCATTTTCTTCAACTCTCCCATCGCGGCGTAGCAGCTAGCCTCGTCCATGGTGGTGACCATGCCTTCCAGCCTCGTCAGCTTGACTTCTGCGCTTTCTATTATACCGATAATCAGCCCCTCAATATCCATCACCGTTCACGTCACCCACCTTCACCAGTGTTGTATGTATTGTTGTTGTTACCGCGACCTCCGTTGTTCCCCCCGTTTATGTTGGCGCCGTTGAAGTTCTCCCCTGCATAGGTCCCAGATCCTAGGCTTTCATTAGAGTATTGCACAGGATAGGTACTACATTGACTGACGCACCGTTCGGGGTAAGCTTGTTCGCGTACATCGGAAACATACTGGACGTCCACGGTTTGTTCGTACGCTATATATATGTCGTTCTATCTTAGTTGGAACCTATATGGTAGGCAGGATATATTTCTCCAGGTAGAAACGATGGCGATTTATCTCTCTCCATACGGACATTCTAGATAGGGTATAACCTCCTGCGGTCCGCGTTCAAAGATATCGACTCCTGTCCCCTGTACACGCGGCCACTTCCGAAAGCGCTGGCGCTAAAAGTTCTACACCACTTCAACCACAACTTCGTTCCAGGTGCTAGCATCTATCCCATTTGATTCTACTCGCATATCTCGGTGCCCCGAATCTCAGGATCGCATTTATAGGTGTAACGTAACAATGATCAGCCGACTCAAGGAGTTGAAGGCTGCCGTTGACTCGTGCTTACAGTCAGTCAACACCTTTAGCGTCTATCCATTCATTTTTCTCATCAGATCCTGTTCGATCTAATTGGCAGCGCCTTGATTCCACTATACCGTTCAAGTGTGTGGAACTTGCAATGTGGTTCACGCGTGCTCCCGGTAGCAGAGACGAAGCGAGGCTGCATGCGTAGTGCAGGTTCTCATATTCATCGTAACGGTGGTTACAGCGAAGGCCCTACTCGTTGTACCACACAGCGTTTTCCCGTCATGAAATATGCCAGCCTTGGACTGGAGAGGGTTTGGCCTCCATGCGTGCACAGGTTTGGCTCAAGGTCTCATCGACGCACCACCGAAGGAGTCAAATTCATTGCCTGTCTGTGTGAACAGGGATCGTGACCGCGTAAGTGCGATACAAAAGAGTTTGATCCCTCGAAACTCAACTGAAACAGCATCGTGCAGGCTTGCTCTGCTGCAGTTGGTTCGAACGTGGACCTCGCACACATGAAGCTTTTGATAGTGCCCCTCCTACGGCCGATAAATCATGGAAACCATGGTGCGGTTTATCATGAATTTTGATTATGTCAGATTATGATATTCGACGTCATTGTAGTTCACCGACAACATATGTCCCCCACTATCTCCCTGGCCGGCCTCATTGTCGGACGGATGCCGCCAATCACTGTCCGGCCAGAAGTGTATGACAATCGACCTTTGGATTGTGGACATATCAGGATTGAATATTGAATGCTGATCGCTGTAGCCGCTGGTCATTCGATGGCATTTAGGGTGGCCGTACTTTACAGCCGATCTGTCAACTACATCCTAGAGCTCGCCGCTCCCGTCCTACCCTTAAAATCCCCATCCACATTCTACTCGAAGCTCATTGGGATCATGGCATTTACAAGTCACTTCTATGCATTGTCAGCATATCTGCCATTACTATCAGAGTGAGCCGACTTTACCTGCTCACGAATTTTCGCCCTAATTTGTGCTATGAGCTTATCGCATCTCTTCGTATGGTTGGCGAGCAATTTTTCCAATGCTGTCAGTTCGCCTAACGCAGTATAGCAACGACTTTCATCCATGCCGGACAAACCCGCCTCCCACATCGCTAGTTTCGACTCGGGGTTTTCTGTTCAGGGGATGTTAGCTACGGCTTGATCTTCTAGGCATGCCTAACATCACTCACCTGCGTCCATAAAGTACGTCCTGTTTTCATTGTGACGGCCTCCGTTGTGCCCTCCGTTGATGCAAGCCCCTTCGAAGTCTTCTCCAAGGAAACCTGTCGATAAGAACATGTCAGAACGAGGACATTGTAGGAGGGATTTGTATGCCGCACTGGATGCATTCGCCCGTGATCCTGGATTGTATGACATTTGTGCGTTGTTGAAGGTCTATCTATTTTCAATCCCCTTATATACGTCTCCTCCAGCTCAAGTGGAAGATGCCGGTCGAGCCTCGACATCCCTCCTACATAACGAGATCTCCGTCGTTTGCTCGTCCTCGCTGTTTCCAAAACTGGTGCGCAGTTTTTTTTTGTCAACCCTCTGTATCTATCGAAGCACTATTGACCGCCTGTTTTTCTGAGTGCCTCACAATCGCTCGACTATGAAGCCGCGATCAGGGTCCCAAACCGGCTACACCTTCCTGGCCTACTGAAGTCGGAATAAGAACTTAGTGTGCATCCACTGAAATGAGCGCCTTACATCCTCTGAAATTGATTGAACTTCATCCACCGGGTCACGCCATACAACACGGGCTCGAATCCTATTGTCAATGTGCCAATTGGGCTTCTTCTTGAGCCTCCGACTTCCGAACCTCCACCACCATCAACGAATACTGCCATCAAGTTAGGCCTGTCGTGTCCAAGTTTCCTTCTTGTATTCAAACAATGATTGCCTAAAGCAGCATCCTGACTCTGTACCCCGTTCCTTCTCCGTCCTGGTTCATGGACGCACTGAACGTCGCGGAACTCAAACATCGGAAATTATCGACGCGATAGCTGCAAGCACATAACGGAGCTCGAAATCCAAAGATTGTCAGTCATAAACTACAATGTTGCCTACTGAGGGGGGTCAGGACACGCATCCTTTTGTAAGATACTCGACCTGATTGGATGACCGTCATGATGGCATTTTTAGAATCACTTTCGCCTCATCCCTGGCATTGATGTCCGAAGTCCTCGTCGTCCTCGCTTCGCACGCGTCAACTGCCTCAGATATCATACTACAACGAGCTATGCCTCGCTTTATCGTATGTTACTGAAAGGAATCAGAATCCACATCTCGTCTTACCCTTTTAATAGCCGTCAATGTTAATGAGGTCCTAAACCTCAACCGGTCGGAGCGGCTAATTAACTGACTGCTTGCTTTCGATCGGCGCCTCGGCATTCTCCTGTTCTTTTAGTGGGATGCCGCAATTCAGTACTAGCCAGCGGCTTGTTTGCTATTGTTGTGACACCTAGTAAAACTCCATCAACATCTCTAATCGATTTCTTGGGCTGGTGCTGCCGATTCATGCCAGACGGTTGCAGTAAAAGTTGTTAAGAATGTATTGGTGCAGGGTACCTTCGAGCCGGATTTTTGAATTAAGGCGAACTCAGGCAGATCAGTAGTGAGCTACGCATTGTTCTAATGGTAGCAAGGTGAAAGTAAAAAATCCGGCTCGAAGGTACCCTGGCTGCATATCAGACGATGAGGTTGGCGTTAACCCGAAGGGCTCAATTGAGGCGCGGCTCTCAAAAAATCGTTTTCAATTTCTGTCACGCGTTATAGGCAGAAATGAGCAATTAGACGCGTGACATAACATGTTAGGAGGTCACACTGAGAGCCAAACTAGCCTCATCGCTCGATTCAAGGCCACGAGATAATTTTTGTAGGCGTGATGAACATGAGTATGGTAGGACACACTAATGGCGCACATCTCAGCACTTAAATAGGCAGTAGACAAGAACAGCTGCACATCGATGGCATTAGAGGCGGATTTGGTGGCTGTGCGCTGACAAATTGCCCGCAACCTAACTGAGAATTGCGGCATCCCACTTTTAGCCTAGGATCAACCAGCGCTAGACTGCGCGCTCGTTTTCCTGGACTCCCAAGTATACGAGTAGAGCGAACTACGCCTCCCCCCAGCGGACCGGTGTAGGATTTGAAAGCTGAACTTTTGAACTGCTGGCCAGACTTGCTTCTACAAACGTCACGTTCACATGATTCCATTGTCGTCAGCTCTTTACCCTCTGCTCGTAGCCAGCTATAAGTCCGCTGCATCGTATCATCCATTCAGCGAGGGACTTCTGTAAGGTATGTAGATCTCCCAATACCATATAGCAATCGCCAATATCCAAATTCACACTAGACATCGCCTCTGCTTTTGCCAATCTGGCTTCAGGACCACCATCTGTCGATCTTAGACGTTAGGATAGTTCGTGACTACGACAAAACAACATACCTTGCAGCATATTCACTATGCTGTTATTGTTGTGGCGGCCTCCGTTATTCCCGCCGTGTATCGTACCCGTCCATGTATCTCCTGGGATTGTTGTGTCTGAGATCAGGAGCATAAGTCCCCGGGAGACACCGTCACTTCGAATGCCACGGGACTCACGGGTGCAACTCAAACTCTTGCCCTCGGTCTTACAATGCTTCCAAGGGTACGTGTCGGATTGCACGATGCATTTTTGAATGTCTGACAACACTAAGCTCGGAGTCAGTAGCTATCTTCATCGACAATGAGGGTACGTACTCGTGGGGAGTCGACCGCATCCCGTCAACAACGACCTTTGATATTTGGGTCCTTCATTCCGACGGATCTCTTCCCCGTAGATTCTGACGCCCTATCAGCTTATTCGGGTCTCTTGGCTCTTGATGTTGCCCTCCTTTGGATTCCGCCCTTGTGCCTCAGGAAATGGTCGTTGCTATTCGCCGTCCTGCACTGCGAGGTCCCAGAAACTAAAAACTATTACATCGGACAAGAATCTTGCAAGTCCAGCGGCCTGCGCTAGGGTAAGTTGGGAAGTCAACTGGCGCCGTGCCTGTATTCTCGTTTGTCATTTTACAGTTGGCCGTCTGGTTTAGTGATTAGCGCCCTTGCGGTACCTTCTCAATCAAGGATGGAGGAATGCCGAGAAGCA
This sequence comes from Pleurotus giganteus, assembly GCA_032158425.1. Lineage (NCBI taxonomy): Eukaryota > Fungi > Basidiomycota > Agaricomycetes > Agaricales > Pleurotaceae > Pleurotus > Pleurotus giganteus. Next base: position 631,469 of record JAPEHR010000014.1, read on the forward strand.
CGCTGAGCTTGTGGAGCCACGTCGAGGGTGCTATCTGGATTCAGGCGCGTCAACTTCATATCTGCATGCCAACTGTCATTGTAACAGCTGTTGAGACTTCTTTCTTGAGCAGTTCTCATCGATATTGAGATGCATTCAAAATTGGAGTGTTGCTGATAACCCTGCGGCATTTATCCACAGGTAACACCGTTTCTGCTCCACCACTCATTCCTTGACTAAGATGTCATCACCAGTTCCCTTCCGCCGATTGAGGCGCGTCTGTCTTCTCCGAAGTCAGCGGCTGGGGTGCATCATTTTCGGCGCTTACCTCCCACATTGTTCTCGCAAGGCAGGCACCCACTCAACAGAGATGTCGGCAAGTGTTCGCTGTGATGGAATCGTGTGAGTCTAGAACCTTAAGGTCCTGCCACTTTCAGAAAGCTGGATCCACGGTAGTGAAGGAGGGGAACAGGAGCCACGATGGAAATTCACGACCTCTATCTCCGGAAGATTTCAATCATTTATTCCAGGCCCTGGCTATTCCTTAGCATGCGGCCCGTGCTTTTCTTGTTCGGAACGAGTCCTGACATCGTAATGTCAACCGCGTCGTTCCCCCCTGCACGCATTCCATATACCTCAAACGCCTGCTTGTCTGCGAGAAGTACGATTCACTTTGCTTGAAGCTTGACCTTCGTTCTCGCTGATGGTAGACCACAAGCCTTGCTATTGATGGACGCCTGAATCATTGATATCGCCCTTCAGAGGTTCAGAATTCCGTGACCCCGTTTGCATACGCTATTTCAAGCACTTCGCTTGCACCATCCGTCAGTCATTCGTATCTCACGGCCTACGCCACGCCGCTGATATATATCTAGTCTGCTGCTCTGACATGGAATCCAAATGATGACTAGCAGCACCTTGACCGCCCGCTCCCCTAAGTATCCGATTTCACCTCCTATTCGCTCCAGTGGCTCTACCATCGCCAACCCAGTCTATCTCACCCTACGGACTATATCAGCTGCGAACCAGATTCATCCCACACCTTTCGTCGTTGTTGTCGATATAGCGATATTGATATGGGACACTGTTGCGGTAGGGTCTCCCATGGATATTACTATGTAGGCGGCTCAGCTGATGCCGCTGTTAACAGAGAGTGAAGCAAAATAAAACCGAATTTAAAATCCTGGCCAATGTCTCAGTCGAATTGGCTCACGACGTGTACCACGCCGCTGAAGGCCAGCGGAGGAAGTCGGAGTTTGGGCTCTCCAGCCAGCTTCAAGACCATGTCGACCGTTTACTAAAGTCAGTCAGGCTTGACGCGATGGAGGATAGATGGATATAAAGGACCACATTTTGCAGTGTACTTCATTCGGTGAAGGCCTTGTTGCTCAAATCCGCAAGCAGAAGTTTTGCGCACCGATTGTTCACATCGAATGACGACTTAGTAAAGATTGCAGATTGTCGGGACCAGCTAGATCTGTGCAAGCGGGATTTTATGGTAGGTGATCTCTGGCATGCTCGCTCCCCATCCTCTCATTTCAATTCGTTACAGTTACTATCGAGCATCGCAATACAGGCAACGGTAGAAAGAATAGAGGCGACTCATAAAGCAAACCACACCCAAGTGATGACTACGATGGCGGGCCTTGTTCCCACACGTTTCGCCTCAGGAAACAGCAGAACATATATACACCTTGGCAGCACACACAATGTCAACAGTGGGGGAGGCACCTTCAATAACATCATCATGTCACCATGCTAGGCACGAATGGCCGAACCATTTATGAACACATCTACCCATGTTGATCGCATCGCCCCTTCTTTTTTCTGTTCGCTGTTCAGAAGTTTGCGAGATGCCGAAGTCGAAGTTTGTCGTAAGCGCTCATTGACATCTTCGTGTCAAAGATCCCTGAGCCCAACAGTTCCGGCATACATCCCGCGCCTCGAATGTCCTCCTGGATTCAAGTTCGTCTACTTGCAAGGATATTCTCTCCGCATTATGATCGTGCACATGGCCGACTCCCCTGGAGCGCATAGGAAACGTGGGATCGCTTGCTATATATCCTCTTGAGGAGCCACCATCTCGAATCCACGATTTGACGGGTAAAGCGCAGGGGTGACGCCTTATTAGACGCTATGAGACTTCGGATTCCATTGATATCCACGAATAGCTGGGAGCGCCAGGGCCACATATAGCTGATTCATGAATCCTCTGACATACCGGGAAGGCTGGGCAGCAACCGCTCGTTACAGTCTCCTTTCAGCCCCTGAAGATAATCAATAGGCGCCCGGTCCTAATGATGCTGTGTCCGAGGCGGTTTCAAAAGGACTTGACGCGTTCCCAGCACCCTCAAACTATGAACTCAATCCTGCATTGAATCTAGACCGCAGCAGCATGCGTTCATTTTGCTCACCCGAAGATCCACAATACGATGTGTCCCAGACTCTTACCCAATGATTGGCGCGACGGGGGCCAACTCCATGGCAGTCTTCAAACAAATACCGAAAGCCTCCTTATCGGCCAGACCTGGGAAGTATTCTGTGGCATGCTTCTGACGTCTTGAATGCATGTCTCGCTCAAGGTCCTCATTGTGACCACCGTCTTCCTTTCCCGCTGGGTCATCCTTTCTGAAAGAACTGGAGACTGCCGTCTTCCACTTATCGCCTGGTTATCTTTTGCCAGAATATTTGTCGCGGTTATGTATATAATAGACCGACGTGATGCTATGCCACAACGCTACCCATCAAGCAGTTCCGTCTAAGGTACCGTGTTTGATTCTTCTAAGTTATCAACTGATCCATGAATTTCCTTAGGTCATCATGGCTCCACCGAATTCCATGGGGAAAAAGTCTAATAGCGTTGGTGCTGACGCTTCGGTCAATCTCATTATCAACGCTACGCACATCGACTCTTTGATTCAGTCTTATCAGAGTCAGTTTGGCCCCCTGGTGAAGACTCAAAGTCCTGGCCCCCGGCCTGATCACCACGTCGTACTGTTAACCGGCTCCACGGGAGCACTCGGGAGTTACATGTTGTCCGGCTTACTCAAGGATGGTCGTGTCCAAACGGTTTACACTCTAAATCGCTCTGGCGCCACGTCGGTGTATGAAAGACAGTCTTCATCATTCAATGATCATGCATTGGACGAGACGCTGCTCTCTTCCCAAAAGTTAATCTCGCTTCAAGGTGACTTGACTGACAGTCGCTTTAAACTGCCGTCCTCATCCTACGAACAAGTAAGTGGACTCGCCTTGCTAGGCTAATCATCATTTTGATTTTTTTCCTAGCTTATGGCGACGGTCACTCTTGTCATTCACAACGCATGGGAAGTAGACCTCAGATCGTCGGTCACCGTATTCGAGCCAAGCATGAAAGGTGCCCTGAACTTAATCAACTTCGCTCGCAGCTCTCGATCCCCTTCCCTCCGATTCATCTTCATTTCGTCCGTTATGTCGATGCAAAACCTCAGCGTTGATTCTAAAGTTCCCGAGGATATGGTTCTCGATACTAGAGCTTGCCTCGGTGTCGGGTACGGCGAGTCCAAATACGTTGTGGAGAGGGTAAATATTCCTGTTGATTTTCATGGTCGGATATTCACAATATGACAGCTACTAGCTTCCAGTGGGATTGAAGGGTGTACCGCTCGGATTCCTCAGCTATACGGAGAGTATTCTCGGGCTCCGTGGCCCGTGACTGGGTGGTTACCATATCTTGTTGTTTCTGGAGTATCCATGAAGCAACTGGCATTTCTCAAAGGTGTACGTCCCGTATTCATCCATATTTGCTTCTTTCCCTAATGCTCGATGCGGTAATATAGACAGCAACTTGGCTTCCTATGGACGTCGCTGCAAAGGCTACATTGGATATTGCCTTTTACAATGGGGCCTTGCCTTTGGCCGTTAACGTTTTCAATCCCAGGCCGATCCCAAACTCCACCATTTTCGCCAGTATCCAGCAAGCTATCTATGATAGGAGCCAAGGAAAGATGTCTCTCCCTCTTGTGTCGCTCAAGCAGTGGCTTCTCAACACTCGGACATGCATTGAGAGTGGGATGCCACGCAGCAAGCTGGTATGCACTACGCTGTATCCCACAAAGCTTATCCTAACCTACAATGCCGTGCCTCTCAGCCAGCGCTGAAGCTGCCTATGTTTTTCCAGAATATTGCAGATGGCGAAGACCTTATGGACGACGATCACGAGGTAGCAAGGCTTCCCTCCTTTGACACTACAATCGCGCAGCAAATTAGTCCTTCTCTGAAAAATGTGCGCCCATTGCGGAAGGATGTGGTGTATAAATGGGTCGACTATTGGATTCAAGAAGGATTACTACCCGACGTAGCGCCTCGTAACAGTGTGAAGTTGTAGGGATGATCTTGATACTGGTAAGTGACTAGTGAGTTCTCGTGCTCAACGTATTTTGTTGACGAACAGACCGTAGTATGTTCGGAGTGTCATTTGTGATGATTCAAGGTAGTAGGTGTTCTCATGCTCTGGAGTCCAAACTCAGAAGTCGAAGTCTTTGAATGCATCTTCTTGCCGCATCTTCAGAGTCCTTCTTAACGATAATAGCGCCAAAGAATACCATGAGATATCGCTTGCAAACCGCCAAGCTGACTGGAATGGAGCGCCAGTTCATACGGTCCCTCTGTGATCATGTGGACAGCATCAAGCCACCAACTCGTCATTCACTGTGGAAGTGGCTTTTCGTACGGCTTGGCGACTAGGCAATCATGCTGCGAAATCGATGACGTAAATCCAGTTGAACGATGCCCTCATGCTGCTACGTGGTACCACCCTGACTGGCTGCCCAAATGACCCGTCTTCCTTTGCCCGTCTACTTAGAAGCCTGCATGTGGTCAATGAAGATAACTGTGGCTTACTCGCCGGTCTTTGCCCTTCTCCTGACTCAGTGTAGTAGTCGTCATCAGGCCGCTATAGTTCCTGGTGCAGCTTCCGACCTATGGAATCCCGATTTGGTTTGGTTGTTCACGACATTGAACTTTCAGTTCCAATGTCTTGTTTGAGATGCTCCATGCTGGCTCCACCATTCCGCGCGACACTCATGCTTGTCTATGCTCTTCCCTCGACTCCGGATAGAATGGTACACATGCTTTGTCGTACGATGCGCAGAAGGGCATCCATGGCGCAATAGGTTGTAAGCTTTGTGTTACCGCTATAAAATGTAATATTGATCCCACTCAAAGGTCCATCGGCTTAACCTACTTACCTGTCTCGACAAGTCATAATGCGTCTACCCTTCGCCATCGCCGTCTCTGCTGCCGTCTTACTAGTTACACTCACCCAGGCCGCTCCCATCTCGAATTCAGACTACCGTGTCAAGGTCGCGCAAGGGTTGAGGCTCATCGAGCTCGGTGAAGGCGTCGAGCCCGTGTGGAAGACTGAGGCCCAGATACTGGATCTTATACGCTCCGATGTTCGCTTCGTGAGTATCGACTATACTATATAGTCTATATTAGAGGATATTGTTAATTCACGAGGTCGTAGATTGACGTCACAGATACTTACGAGTTCGACCAACTTCTCTCCAAGTACCCAGTGAAATTGGCACCCGTCCAATGTTCGCATTTCTCCTCTCTTAGGAGTTTCCTGATTGCTGACCAGCGCAATCATCAGATAATGACCCCTCCCACCAAGCGGACGTCACGGCTATAATAAACAGTATCTCGGTGACGAACATGCAGAACAACCTTGCCACCCTCTCCGACTTCCACACGAGATATTATAGATCAGCCACGGGCGGGGACGCTAGCAAATGGATCCTTCGCACCGTTCAAGCGGTCAGTCCCTCAGCTTGGTCTTCATGACTTTTCCTGTCTGATTACCATTTTCCGTTGTTAGATAGCCGCAGGCCGGAGCCACATCACAGCGTCCGCCTATGATCATTCATGGCCACAGACTTCCACAATCGTACGCATCGCTGGCAAAGATAACTCGGGACCAGTAACCATCCTCGGGGCCCACATGGATTCCATCAGCCAGCGCAACCCATCCAGCGGCCGATCGCCAGGAGCCGACGATGATGGTTCCGGTACCGTCAATCTTATCGAGGCCTTCCGCTCCCTTGTGGAATCTGGCTTCGAACCTGCAACACCGGTTGAGTTCCATTGGTACGCTGGTGAGGAGGGCGGTCTACTTGGATCCCGTGCCATCGCTTCCAAGTACAAGTCTGACGGAGTCGCCGTCAAGGGCTACATGAACTTAGATATGACTGCCTAGTGGGTTTCATTTCCACTTCCAGTAGCGGTATTCGGCCAACTGTCCTTCAATTAGCTTCCGGCCGGGAGACAAAGAGGTCGTGGCACTCATCTCTGACAACACCGATGCGAACCTGAACGCCTATGTCAGCAAGCTTGTCACCACTTACACCAGACTCACCCCTACCACTTCGCGAGTTCGTTTCTTTCACGCCGAATCCACTTCTTTCTTTCATTGACCTTTACACAGTGCGGTTATGGTTGCTCAGACCACGCGTCTTGGACCCGATACGGCTACCCGGCCTCGATGCCCTTCGAAACTCCCTTCGGCCGTGACAACCCCAATATCCACACCGATAAGGATACTACCACCGCACCAGGCTTCTCGTGGGATCACTCACTCGAGTTCACGAAGCTGGCGGTCGCTTTCGCATTTGAACTCTCTGCTTGAAGCTTGTGTAAGAAACTGACGGTTCCGAGGTACCCACTCGTTCAAACGAAGTTGTTGGGTCGCATGTATAACGGGGCATAGAACCCGCTTAAATCTTTATACCCAGATGTACATTAGCACACGGGCAGCACAGAACGCTCGGCGGTCTCGACTGTCCAGAATCCAGCAGTTAGCGCCAGCTGCGTGCAAATGAGAGACCGCAGGAAGCGCCCTGCTCGTCCATTCAGATGGCTGAGTAATTTTGCGGACGTTCTAAGCATACGTGGTCACACTGGCCAGCCAAGGCCATGTTCCATCTGCTCATCGGCGTGTCCTGCGGAGAATCCGGGGCCTAGGCCGGGAGTGGTGCTGCATGACGGTGGGAAGGGCGCCATTGCAGTTTCGAACGGAAAGCTGTAAAACCTGTCTTGAGAGCCGAGACTCTATGGCGATGTATGTCGTGGCTACAGCGATCTGAAGCTGTTGAGCTGAGGCTGAGCTCCATGATCGTCGTCCAACATACTCAAGGTTCAAGCTAAGGTTCAACCTCAGCTTCGGGATTCGGGATTCGGCATCTCGGTAGTTCTCTGACTGAACTCTAGCAGATTGTGGGAACACCGTGCAACTGAAAATATTTATCGGTCTACCTTGGAGGCAGCCGCATCTTCTCGGAGACAGGTCGTATGTTGTGATTCATAGAATGCTTTCTCAGAGAGCCCTCGAAAGTTCAAACTCCTATCAAAATATTGATACCCAGAAATCACACAATGCATCGCCAAGGGTCGGGCCGAGGCCTTTATAAGCTTGTCACCTCGTTTTTGCTTGTTCTGAATCCCTCTTTCCACATACCAGCTGCACCTACGAACATCTCGTTTTGCGACGACTGCAGCATCCAAAGGTATGGCATTATCCAACTTTCTGGAGTCGATGATTAATGAAGAAGCCCGATTGCAGCCCTGGTCCCAAGAAAACGGTAACTCACAGCATCCAAGCCCGTATCCATTGTTTTGGGTCTTCCCACCTGGCCCCGCCTCCATGGTTTCGAAAACGCCAACTGCCGAAACGATGGCCCCCGGTGTCTCCAACACCTCGGCAGATCCTGAAAGCCCGTCTCTGAGCACTATCCACCCAGACCCATATCAGTTTCGCGAAGGCTTGAAGTCCCCCGATGAACTTGCGGAGCTGCGACGACGCAAGCAAGGAAAAAAAGTGGAGAATTATCATCGTCGGCAGAATGATGTTAGTCGTTTTGGATACTTGTTACCCGACGATCAAACTAAAAAACATACCCGATTCAGCTGATTACGTCTCTCTTGAAACCTATCGAGGATCACACTGAAGAAGCAAAGGTAGCGGAGGATGCAAATCGTTTACCCGTCAGTTTGTTTTACCTCCCAGTTGTGCTTGATGTCGACTGAACTGGCACCAGGTGAAAATTGCGGTCTGGGCCAGCTTGCTGTCCAACTTTGGTCTAGCTGGCCTCCAGCGTACGAATTTCAATAGTCTTATCCCAACAGACAGCTCAGCCACTTCACCCTCCAGTTTACGCTGCGATATCATCAGGATCTCTATCCTTACTCGCTACATGCATCGACTCGGTCTTTGATCCCGGTAGCAACCTCCTGCTCTTCTGGCTTCACCGTAAGGCCAAGAAGCTCAACGTTGACCGATGGCCCGTCGGCGGAGCCAGGCTTGAAACAATCGGCAACATTGTCTACGGTTGAGTCCCCTCCCCCTCAGCATCCCCCTTCGTAACCTCTCTAATTCCGCCTTCCAGGTTTCTTGTACGAGCTTCAAAATGCTATGTGAACTCCTGCTGAGACAACTAACCCTTCTCACAGGATGGGCACGGTCAACCTCATTGTCATCGTCGAATCTGTGCGAACTCTCGCCACCAAGCCCGATAACGCCCTGCAGAAGTTTCACATTCCCTCCATCGCTGCCGTCGCCGCTGCCTTCGGTAAAGCCGATTTATGTGTTCCCGCTGCTGTGGCTGACGTTAACCGCTCCAGGTGTCAAATTGCTACTCTTCCTGTACTGCTTCTCCCTGCGTAATCAGTCAAGTCAAGTCCGTGTGCTTTGGGAAGACCACCGTAATGACCTCTTCATCAACGGCTTCGGTGTGTCTCCAACCCATCTTTATCGCCTCTTCTTGCTCACATTCCTTCAAAGGTATCCTCATGTCCACAGGCGGCAGTAAACTAGCGTGGTGTAAGTCGTTTTCATTCCCGGTCCCTCGATACAGCCTGATATAGTCTTCCCCATGCAGTTCTCGATCCAATGGGTGCACTCATCGTGAGTATACGTAATGATCGCTGTCCATGTCCACGACAACCTGTTGTGCGTGTAGATTACCATCGGGGTGATAATTTCGTGGGGCCGAACGATATACAAAGAATTCGAACTTCTGGCTGGCAAGTCCGCCCCGCATGAGTTCCTCCAGCTCATCGTCTACAAGGCCGCTACCTTTAGCGACGAGATTCTCAAAATCGACACAGTGAGAGCGTACCATGTGAGTTCCCGGCGGCCCTTGAGCTCCTTGCTGCGCATGACGTTGACCATCGCTCGTGCTGTCCTGGTCCTGCTTGCTTCTCCTGTAGAGTGGTCCAGTGCGTATTCTCCGATCCTGATCGTGATGGGCTGCTGCTGATTCCGACTTCACGTTGCAGGATTACTTCGTGGAGGTTGATATCGTCATGGACGCCAATACGCCACTCTGGCAAGCCCATGACCTGGCCCAGCAACTGCAAGACAAGATCGAGGTGCTGCCGAACGTGGAGAGGGCGTTTGTCCACATCGACCACGAAACCACACATGCTCCGGTATGTACTAGATCTAAGCTACATGCAATCCACTAAGGTACCTGCAATCCTCAGGAACATCGAAAAATGGTGTGATGTGATGACTGAAAGTACTCGAGTGTACTAACGATACCATGTATCCGGTCTTATATGTACTCATCTAGATTGACTGTTCATCTCGGATGTAGCAAGAGTATCGTAGATCCCAGGTTGGTATGTAATTACTTACAATTGAACCAAGAAGAGTTCGTCATCTGCCTCGTGGTAGTTCATAACGTGAACAACCTATGCCAAGCGACGATCAATCAGCTGGTCCGGGGGTTGAGAACGGAAAACATACCAATTGGTGGTAAGCTCGCGGGCCATGCCAGTATGCACGGGAGTCATGGAGACACAAGCAAGCCACTCCATCCCAGAGGCTTCGGACAAGTTCCTCCATCACGGCGGTGGTAGAAAAGCCCAGCCCGGAAAGGACCCGCCTGGCTGCCAGGAGAACTGATGTTGTGTGTATGAAGGTGTCCTCCGACCAGTAAGGCTCCAGGGCAACCATCACCACAACAGCTGCCCGGGAGTACATTAACTGATGTAGGGGATCTGGTTCGACTGTGTATATGAAAAGTGATGTCGCCCGTGCCAATAGGGTTGCGTCGTCTACCTTGGTATGGCTGTGGAAGTCGGCTTCCTTGATAGGACAATTGACGATTGGTGCCCGCAATGACCGGGCGAGATGCTCCAAGAATGTGGCCCGGTACTGTTGGATCAATCCATGCAATTTGAGGTATAGTGTTTGCATGAGGGACTGAGTGAGGGGCGAAAATTCCGGCACATCTCGTAGAACGTCTTGGAAAAAATCCATCCCAGCCAGGTCATTCCACTCGAACATGACTTGCTGATCGTCCGGAGGCATCGTTTGCACGTTGAAGACGTACCAAAGCTGGAGGTTCGATACGAGGTCGTCTTTGAAGCGGTCTTGCTTGGCTTCATGCATCAGATCTTCAAGCTGAGGAAGTAGTGTTTCCCATTCTACGTAGCCTCAATCAGGACAGACATACAGCGGAGAAGAGGTAGTAGCGAACCTTGATTGGTGAGGGGTTCCGGTTTCTCAACAAGTTCTTGCCATGGGTACGGAACAAAGGAGAACAAGTCATCGTCCCAGCCCCGACTAAGTAGCCGAGATTTGATACTGCGGCAAAAAGCCAATGAGTGTAGTCTGTGAGGTGCAAGCTAACGACATACTCGACGACCCTGCCCTCGATGATCGCCTTCTTCAATGCTTCCAACCGCTCATGCTCTTCGTAAACCCAGACCCAGACATCAGCAGCGTGCTTGAGTGATGTAAATGATCTGCGAATCATAGCATATAGCATATAACGTACCTGCATGCGGGCCGTAGCAGAAGCAATACGTTCCGAGACAAACCCCGCCAACGTGGATGGGTCTTTGCAATGTTTTTCGTAATCCACGGCGACTTCACGTAAGTGCCGAGCAAAATACAAGTTTTCAAGAGAATTAGTGCTGGAAAAGAAGCCGGCTTTGGGGTTCACATCACCCAAGTGATGCATTCTTTGAACGCGGCGGCGCGACACGACTTTGACTCGTTCTCCGGGAGTAAGGAATCTAGGAACTAGGGTAACCAAAAGAGGTCCGTTGGACTTGTATTTCTTAAGAACTTGAGAGCCGACAGATATTCTGCTCCGACGTTATTTCCTGAAACCATCCCAGGGTCATATGAAACGGGCGTACTCTTCAGATTCACAGGTTGCGCAAAACCTCATGGCCAGTTCATAATTCGCCTCTCGTGTAGTAGGAGTGGAGCAGACCTGGGTGTCGGATTCGGCTCATAATGATTCAAGCGCAGGATGTTGAGAACGAACTCACTGAGCACAAGCTGGGGCCAAGAACTAGGGAGCAATATCGTGGGGCTGCGACATCGAGGGGACAAGGTGGTAATCCTTGATTGCGAATGGCATGGTTCCAGATTGGTGAAGCGTCCTGCGAGCCAAAAACTTTGCGATACGCTTTCGAAACATATGAGAGATGAACTATATCCTTCGCTTCCAGGTAACATGCTACCTAGCAGCTCGGCAAGTTAGCGGGAAACAACACAGCGGACGATAGCCACACCTCCACATGAAGGTCGAAGGGTAATTGCAAGAACTTGAAGAATGTGCTCTGCGCTGTCATTGACGGTCGAGGAAGAAGCAGGGCAAGAGGCGCTCGTGCTCTGAGCCTGGGCGGCAAAGTTATGTACCTGAGTCTGCAGTGAGGTGTCACCTAATAATTACACTGAAATTCTCCAAAATTACAGAAGGTAACGAAGTAAACATTAAGTGCTATTCTGCAAGCAGAGTTAATACGAGATAGGCTTCAGTACAAGCCACTAAGGGCCAATAATCGCTTCAAGCACATCGCTACACTGATTTGGGATGGTAATCAAAGCCCAATGAGCTTCGTGAGCAAGCCAGCTCCACTGGTGAGGAAGTCCTTAACACGAGCCGTTTTGTCAGCATTTGCAGCTGCTGGAGCGGCGGCGGCGGCGGTTGCAGGGGCGGCAGCAGCCGCATCAATAGCAGGCGCAGCGGCAGCGGCCTCGGCGGGAGCTGCAGCCACAGGAGTTTGGATGGGACAAGCCGACAAATCCGTCACAGTTGCGGTGACCGTAGCAGTGACCGTCGCAGTGACCTATTGGGGGGATAATGTAAACCACCAAATCAGCGGTGGTGAGACGGGGCACGACTTACAGTAACAGCAGCGGCGTTAGCATTGTTGTTATTAACGTTGTTATTGTTGTTGTTCACATTGTTGTTGGCGTTGGCGTTGGGGACCGGGGTGACGGCGGTGAGAGGGTCGGGGTTGACTGATGCAGTCAAAGGGTCAAAGTTGGCGGTGAGTGAAGTTGTTGGAGTCGCTTGGCGAGCATCCTGTGAGATCAAGTCAAAAGGGAGCCTCCGAAAGCAAATTTGTACCCACCAATACCGCAGGGAGAGCGAGAGCGCTGGCAGCAAAAGCAGCAACGATGGCAATCTTGGAGAACAGCATTTCGGATGATGTGGGGACGCGAGGACAAACGAAGGGCGCTGGTTACGAAGACTTTCAAGGAGCGAAAGGAAAGAATGTGCAAGAAGGTGCCTGAAGAAAACACTGCAAGCTTTGAAGAATAGAACAAAATGCCGATCACAGATCGGAAGGAGAAAGTGAGTGTACAAAATGCACAGTGAAGAAAGGACGAGCGATGTCCCAGGCTTAAATACGTACGAAGATGTCCTGGACGCTGGTTACATGTGAAGATGATGCTGTTATGCATCCAGAGGGAGCAAGCCAATTGTCTTGGAAACGAAGGATCGGTTGTCCACTAAGTGGACGTATGTCAATGAACACCACCGACGTCAAAGATCACAACGCAGCGATTTGACGCAGACGGAAATGTAAACTATCCGCCATATGGAGATGATCTCTACCATGAGTGTTAACATCATTCTGCATGGAATGAATCGAGAATATACGAACACAGAGAGACTCTGGACATGTCTGGGGCCTGAGACCATCGAAGGAGCTGTAGTAGTAACCACGATCAAGAGTTGCATATGAAAATAGCTTGTCAAGTTGAAGCAACGCAGACAGCGCGTGGGCCCTGGGGCGGAGATGAAGTCAAATAGGGACTCTCAGTCTCTAAGTCGGTACGTCTACGGCTCCATTCCGTACCATTGCGGAGGCGAACCCACAGACGGCGGCCCAGAAGGTAGAGCTTGTTACGGTTGCGAGACGGGTTCAGCCGCCTTCGCGGATGGATGCTGCAGCTAAAGGAGCGCAGCGGTGTCATGATTTTTTGAGCAGAACAGCGTAGGGTATGTCCCTAGGTAGACGTGGTTCGCCGAAGCACGGACGCCTAGCAAGGGGCCAAGAAAAGATGGTAGTTCTGCAGATGAATGATGTAGAGATACACGAAGAACCTTTCAAGCCATCTCGTCAAAGTCTTCATCCAGTAGGCGGTCGTCATCTTCGGGGTCTATCGAAATGGTCCCTGGTTCAGGAAACCAACCCCACGCTCTCAAGTCAACCTTATATTCGCCCATCCGGTCCACAATTACTTCAACACCTTCAGCCTCAAGAGCTTCGCGTTGCAGCTGAGCACCGTTAGTTCCAGCACCACGAGACGATATCGCTCCGGAAGACGAAATGACACGATGCCACGGAACCGGCGGTTGTAGGTCCATGGGCATGTACTTGAGTGCTGTTCGAGTTGCTCAGTACCAGAACCCAGAGTTGAGAAAAGTATACGTACTTTGGCCAACGTGTCGGGAGTATGTCGGTGCTCCTATCAGCTTCGCGATATGTCCTGAGGAAGACATCAGGATACTACGCGTATGGAGTGTGCGTCGCGAACTGACCATGGCTAGTTACTCGAGACGGCGGGATTTGGCGGACTACGTGGTATACCTTGGAAAATTTACTAAAAACTGGTGTCAGCAGCTTCAGAAACCTACAGCAGCGTGGAAGTCGGGGCCGACCATGGCTGGAGCAGAGCTGAGTGACAGTGAATTGACAATGACTCAACTGCGACGCGCGTCAGTGGATCCAGCTGGGCGTCTAAGGTGCATGACTACTAGTAAGCTAGAAACTAACGTTATATATTTCATTCCATAGATGCATACACGATTTATGGTAAGTGCTAAACCTCTAGGCCTGCAAGCCAGGGTATACAGGCCCACCAGGAGCGACGTATGCCTGTAAAGCCCATCAAACGATGTGTTCAGAAGTAGTAAAAAACCACATGCCTGGTTAGCGGCCTCTCCTTGGTAGGGGTTGAAGTGGATGCCGGGATCAGTAGCCTGGAACGGTTGCAGGTAAGCTGACTGAACAGACGGAAGGTTTGAGGAATATGTTCACCGAGTAAGCACCAGGGAAACCGAGACCGGATGGGTCAAGAGACCCTCCACCGGTGACTGGAGAAAAGGTGAATTAGCCATGTAAGCCGTTGAGCAGCTGGTTCATGCTCACTTGTCAGTTGGATGCACACTGACAGCGTGAAGTGGGTGAGCAATTACGAAAAAATACAACCTGAGCTCGAGAAGTACCTGGGTAGAACTGGGCACCTCCGAGATTAGCGCCACCATGGAGTGCAAGGTTCTCATGACGAAGCAACTGGGGAAGTCGTCGTATGCGTTCAAGTCAAACCAACTAATTGCCTCACATAATTTCCAGGAGTGATGTTCCTAGGGATGTGCACAACGTAGGTAGCATTGTTCTTCGCGAGCGTGTCCGAAGCCCACTGGCCATTCTTGTAGACATCCTGCTGGATCTTGATGCCAGGCGTATAAGCGAATGGGTGGCATGATAAAAACCGACGATACCTTGAACCAAGGCTTTCCAGTGTCACCCTTCCAGGAGGAGCAATCGCCCGGGCACTTGGCGAGATAGTTGAGCACGGGGCCGAAGTGTCCTATCGGCCAAGTGTTCCACAGAACGGTGACGTCACTGCCAGCTGCAACAGTCGCAGTGATAGGGCCCTGGCGCCGCGAGACATGTCAGCAACAGCTCCATCATGTAATAAAAGCGGGGCTCACAGATGGCAAGTGGGAGTTCCCAATGGAGCAGGTAATATCACCAGAGGTTGGGTCTGAGATGAAGCCAGAGTCGGGCTTTGTTGGACGAACGATTCTCAGTGGCTGTAGAAACAAGGCTTAGTGTGCCAAAATGTGAGACAATGTTGGTTCGCGCACTTGCGGGGTGGTATAAGGATCTAAGAAAGGCAGTAAGTTACTGAGGTGATGCCCAAAGAAGGTCGATACCAACCTGAGTTAACGTTCCAGCCAGGAAAGTATTGATTGCCGATTTTGACTTGGGAGACAAAACCGTGAGCCGTGACGGACTCAACCAGGACACCGGCAGCAAGCAAGATAGAGGCGAGCATCATGATACCAAACAAAGAGTTCTGGATAAACTGTAGATCATAGAGAGAGAACGCGCTTTAAATATGGAAATTGAAGAAATGTCGGATCTGTCGTCACTTCCACCGCTGAAAGGACTCGTGGCTGAGGCCAAGCCGCTGCATGAGGCATTTATGACAACGAATGAGCAAAAAACCGTGGAGATTATGCAAATGTGCCGAATTTGCACCGTTTTGACGGGAGGTGGCAGGATCACGATAGTGATGGAGCTTTGGAAAGGCTATTGGGCCAACTTCGGAATCATCATCGGGATTTAATAGGGCATAATTGCGAGGTGAGTGCAGAGCGTTGGGTTGTGGTAGCCTTTAAAGCCGGTATCATAAGGGCCGTTAGTGGCATGCGGGGCGGTTCAGTGAGACCTCAAGCGATCATCTGGTCCAAATGACAACGGCTAGGATAAAAATTATTGGGTGGGGTGGCCCAAGGGTGGCCTCAGTCTCCGCAGAGGTATAACCGCGAATTCTGCCGAACTGCTGAGCGGGTGTTCCTCGTTTCATGGAGAAGGCAAAGAAATACCGCTACCGGAGAGCATGCCAGAGGCTGCAGTTCAGTCCTCTAAGCCCAATCGTGAAAGCAGCAGCGATGGTACTATAGTAGTTGGACGACCAAGTGGTGTGAACAAAACCTAAACGCGGTCTGTCACATCGCCGTCACAGTACACGTGCAGACACCGGGGCGCCTATTACGCATCCTCGTGCAACAAGTGCCGTTTCGAATCTCTACACGTACCACATTGCAACATCGTTTCTCGTTCGTGGCCGGGGACCGCTGCTATTGCGCTTCGGAAACAAGGCAGTGGCTCGAACTCGTCGTAGTTAGCGCGCAAAAGTGCCATGTTCGGTTTCTAGAACTGTAAATGCGCCTACTGTAGTATTCTAATCAATTCAACACGGGGTGTGACGCGTGACCAGCAGAACGAAATGGGGATTTCAACAACCGCGCCGAAGGCGCGGGACCGCTCCCAGATTTCGACAATCGGGGACTTGGTTTGTGACCGACGGTTGCCCGACGCTGGGCGGGGGGCTCGGTAACCACCGAACCTAAGCCTCTTTAGATTGCGGCGGGGTTGTAACTTGAAAACGATGTTGAGGAGGGCGAATTCCGGGACGAGGGGTGATCTTGGGCTGATCTTAACGGGGACAGATTGATGCATCGGATATAGGGATTTTAGATAGCTAGATGTCTGTAGTTAGCAAAGCATGAATGGAAACCCATTTACGATGTCTGGCGTGGCCTCCAAATCGTCCAAGAGGCGTCCTACAATGGGTCACGAAATTTTCGACAACTGGCGCCGCCTTGCGTGACATGCGTGACATTTCGCTAATTCTGGACCCCCCGTGACGCGTGACCAGACGAATTGATTAGAATACTACAGTATTCGGCCTCTGCATCCTGAGCAGCTTTGGATCAATGACTTCTCACCACTGAACGGACGCCGGAACGTGCCTGTATGCGCCACTGTTGCTGCAGACCTCTAGAATGAGAAGCATCGCGCTTCGAAGGACCCCTTTCGTTGAACCCGCACTCACCGCGCTTCGCAGACACGGATTATTGCCTTCTATCGGATATCCATTATTTAAGACGACTCGTGGCGTCGAAGTTCCGGGTTCGCATGAAGGTACTCTACTCCCCATGAGTCAATTTTGCTTGTCCTGACCCGACGTCGATGTAGATTCTCCTCAGTCAAAGATGTTGTCGTAATCGACTAGCCTATACTTAGAGCTCACGAAGTGGTGCTGCTCTTTCTATGCTCAACAGAGGGCTCACAAAGTTTTTTCCTTAGGACATTTCTCCCATGATGAGGTTGCAATTCCGCGCGTTTTGGACAGATCCGATCGGCTTTGTCTCAGGAGCGGATGCGTCGTGGCTAGGCGAACCGGCCGAAGCTCAATGCGAGTTACCTACTGCCTCAGAACCCTGGGTAGCCCAATACCCTCGGCCATTTCTTTTCAATGGAACACTGGAAGGGACTTGTAAACCATGTGGATACGTAGCTGAGTATCCCCTGAGGACCCATAAATTTGTCGTAGAAGGGGACTGATATCATTATTCCGTTTATGCACCCTTGCATCACCTCGCCCGGACCATATTACCTACAGATCCACAATCGCTCACGCCCACGGTGCGCGGAGCGATCCAACACGCGGGCGTTGATACCCACCAAGTCGCGCGAGCCTCTGCCACAATTAGTGAGACGGAAACCGAATTGTAGCTTGTACTCGCGCAGCTCCTTTTCGTGCCTATTTGGCTCAAGGCTCTCAAACACATCGCTAGATGGTTGAGAAGTCGCCTCCTATCTCCCCATTGCCTTCCGTGCTGATGGTGCCAGAGGCTACTCTAACTTCCTGTCAGTTGACCTTGGACCAAGCCGTGTAGTCTGGCAAAAGCGTCTCTGGGGATGCCTTCACTCAATCGTATAAAAGGTTGGACCTGAGGCAGTACCTTCCCCGCAGAATTTATCATGCATCCTCTTGCTCTTCTTGCGCTGATTGCTTCTGTAACTATCGTCACAGGTGCAGTGGCTATTGGACCCGTTGCCGACCTACCCATTGTCAACAAAGATATAGCTCCTGGTACGTCCTACCCATACGTTGGGTACGTCACTTACTGAAGATTGTTTGTAAGATGGCTTTCTTAGACCGTGAGTTGTCAACACCTGCAGCTGATGATTCAGGGGTTGAAATTTATCTTAGAGCCGTCCTTGCGGCCGGAGCGTTCCCTGGCCCCCTCATCCGAGGCAACAAAGTAAGAGTGCTGTTTCCTTATTCTGCTATCTCATCTAGCGTTCTAGGGCGACAATTTCCGGATCAATGTCATCGACCAGTTAAACAACAGCTTGATGGATGTCGATACCAGCATTGTATTAGCCCTTTCTTTACTGCGGTTTCTCGTCTGATTTCACTGATTGTGTCCACAGCATTGGCATGGCATTTTTCAAAGAGGTACAAATTGGGCAGATGGTATGTATTCGTCCTTCACGGCTCCATCGCTTGACGCTGTCGAGATCAGGAGCTGCAATGGTCACGCAATGTCCAATCATCCCCGGTCACTCTTTCCTGTACGTGACATCCCCAATCTAGGTATGCTAGCACTGACGCACACCACTTGTTAGCTATGATTTCCATGTACTTAATCAAGCGGGCACCTTCTGGTAACCTCGTCATTCCGTCTCATGCTGATTCGGCTTCTTAATCACTGCCTAGGTATCATTCTCATCTGGCACTCCAATATTGTGATGGTCTTCGTGGCCCGTTCGTCGTTTACGACCCTCATGACCCCCATAAAGTGCGCTTTTATCCTTATACAATGATAACGTCTCGCATGCTCAGCGAATCAATAGCCTTTGTATGATGTTGACGATGAGTCTACGGTACTGACTCTTGGTGACTGGTATCATGTACTGTCTCCCCAGGTGACTCGTTTTATGCTTGACTCCAGCTCACAACTTCTACAAGACTCATACCTTTACAGATGCCACGTCGCCCCCATTCTGATGCTACCCTTTTCAATGGCAAGGGTCGTTTCTTAAACAACCCTACCGCCGAGCTTTATGTCATGAACGTGCAGCCTGGCAAGCGGTACCGAATTCGCCTCGTTAGCGTATCTTGTGATGCCTGGTTTGATTTCGCTATCGACGGTCATAATTTCACGATCATAGAGGCAGATGGGGAGAACACTCGGCCCCACACCGTGGATGGTCTCCGGATCTTCCCCGGTAGGGGTGTATACTATCAATCGACTTTTTTTCTTATCATTGTTTGTATAGGCCAGCGTTACTCCATCATCCTCACTGCCAATCAACCTATTGGCAACTACTGGATTCGCGCGAACTCTAGGCCTACCGTCGGAAATCCTGGCTTTGATCATGGAATCAACTCTGCCATCTTGCGTTATCGTGGTGCTCCAACTGTCGAGCCAACCACAAGTTTTACACCACCTGCGAGCCCGCTACGTGAACAAGACCTCGCTGCTTTGACAGACCCCATTGTCCCAGGAAAACATACTCTTGGAGCCGCCGATATCAACATCGCCCTAAATATGACATTTGATCCAGCAAGCGGTTTGTTTGCAATCGATGGAACGCCATTTGTACCCCCGAGTGAGTATATACGCTCCCGTGAACCACGCAAAGACCAAGTACTGATCGCTCAATTGATAGGTATTCCCGTGTTGTTGCAGATTTTGTCTGGCACTCAACTTGCTCAAGATTTGCTTCCTTCTGGCAGCGTTTACACCTTGGAGCGGAACAAGGTTGTGGAGCTCACTCTCCTTCCCCTCGAATTTGGTGGACCCGTAAATACCTCCTTCGTTACCATTTGCTCGTATCGCTCACCACATGTTCCAGCATCCGATCCATATCCATGGGGTATGCATCATCCTTTTAGCGCAGCAAGACTTTTGATCAGTTTCCCTGTGCTAGCATTCATTCTATGTTGTCAAGAGCGCCGGAACTGATCAAGTAAACTGGGACGCGGCTGTTCGCCGTGACGTCGTTGCCCTTGGCACTGCACCAGGCGATAATGTTGTCATTCGTTTCGTTACTGATAACCCTGGTCCTTGGTTTGTCTTATTCCCGTCTATGTTGTAACACCCGCCTCGATCACTGATTCGGCCCCTTCAGGTTCCTCCATTGGTAGTGAATTTGTACCTTCCGTACTTCATCGCTGACCAAGTAATTTAAGCCACATCGACATCCACCTTCGTCGGTATGTTTCGTCTACATGATTGTTAATTGCTGTTTCTCTCCTCTTCAGTGGGTTTGCTGTTGTATTCGCAGAAGACACTCGAGATACTTCGGTCGCCAATCCCGTACCCCGTGAGTAAATTTGCTCTCGCATTTGCCTGAAGTTGACTATTATTTCAGCGGCATGGACAGACCTCTGTCCACTCTATAATCGAAGCCATCCTCAGCCCCTCACTCAAGGCACCGATAACCATACCCTTCGGCTAGCTTAGTCCTCGGGTCGTTGCGTAATATCCTCGTGATGAGGACGGCACACCCTCACTCCTTCTCGTAGGTTCAGAAGCCTAGTAACACATTTCCTTGTGGTCTTGTTGTTTAGTTCGTTTAAGAAGCTTTTCGTCACCCTACCCGTTCACAGCATCAGGCGACAGTGAGTTGTTCCGCTGATCATCGCATGTCCGAACATGCAGACACCTTATCTGAGTACAATACGCGGCTTCGCTCAGACTGATGGTGAGTGGGTGGGGAGCTTGTTCGTTGATGAAATGAGCGCTATCAATGGTATTGACAGGATGGACCCACTTGGACCCTCAAGTTGCCTTGTTCCAAAGCGTCCATCTGCGAAGCTCTTCAGCCAGTTGCAGCCATGACATCCTTGTCCAGAACAACGTTGTCTCGATGTCTTGGCTCCGGTAATACAACGGAGACCGTGAAGTAAGAGGATCGCACGCGAACCCAGGCATTCGACGCAATTCACCAGAGCATTTGACAGTGCGAAATGAATGGATGTCAAGAGCTATTTAACCTTCTGAGCAAATGCCGGGCCTCATTTTCATTATTCACCGTCTTATCTTACCATGCTTGACGAAGCTAAACTCCTCACCCTTACAGAGCTCAACCAAGTGCTCAGAGGAATATCAATCCTAAATCGTGGCCAACCTCTCGAAGTCCTCGGATTTGTTGATGTCATGATAGCGATAACGGAGAGCATTTTGGTAACCTTCCTCTCTGTATACGTGTTACGATGTCTAACTGCTGCACCCTCCGCAGACAGTGAAGCAAAACAAGGTTGCATTCAAAGCCCTGGCAGAACGTGCAGGGAATTTGGCTCACACGTTGGCCGATACGATCACCAAACAAGCAGAGCGAGGGCCTATTCCTGATGAACTCCACAGGAATGTCAATGCTTTGCTAAGGTGAGAAGCATGGTCGGCTTCTGAGCATCATCTTTGTCCAGCTGGCACACAGCACAATTTGGCTGATACAATGATTCCAATCAGTATCCTCAATCCCATGAAGGACGTTGCCCTCAAGGCAGCAGGAAGATCCTTTTTACATCGCTGGTTCCATTCGGATAGGGACCTCGCGCGCATTGAGGGATACGAGAAACAGCTCACTAACTACCAGGACCGTTTCACTGTTTGTGTTTACTACTGGCATCTACTCGGGATTCTCATGCCCACAGTATCCCTCTAGGTCGTTTCTGGTGCTGCCACACATGCCACCGTCCACAGAATAGAGACCGCAGTCAACAAGCTTCCATCTCAGGCTCCGGGAGCGAATATCAGAACGGGTGCAGCTCATCAGGGACATATCACAGTGGGAAACAAAGCGGAGATACAGGTCGGTAACGTCAACATGGGAGATACTGGAGATACCTTTCTGTCAGTACATGGCGGCAACAATGGCGGTCGCAACAACACAAATACTATATGGACCGGCCCCAAAGGTTGGTTCGCTCTAAACTAACATACCATAGCAGTAACGCCCCTTATTATTTTTGTAGGCTCCGTGGACGCAAAACTCAAGCGAACCGAAACAGAGCTGTCAGGAACGGACCTCAAGGCTAGGTGGCACACCGCGAGAGTAGCCATGTCAGACTTGATGCAGTCTGTTGAAAGCAAACTGTCGGAGTATAGGGAAGCCTGTGAGACTCTCGATAGACAGAGGTCCCAACTCCACACGAACTGAATGTTCGGCATTCTTTAATTGTTTATTATATGCATATCATGTTCGCAGTATGTAGTCGTCTACAATAGGATAAGGAACGGATGACAAGTGCTGCTGGGGCATCTTTTTTACTCGCAGCAATGGGACGGCGAGAGTGCATATTACACAAACGTGTCAATTGCGTCGACGTGGCGCTATGCAAGCACCTCTCAGTCATGAGTTGGTGGTCGTGGTGGTCGAAAGCGAGCTGCACGGCTGTACTCATGCACAATGTGCAGCGTCTACCGTCAGCTTGAGCACAGGTTGCGACCATTGAATCAGATTCTGTGATTAATGGCAACAGAGGACAGACGATGTAACCGATGTACTAATTGTTAGAAGCACTCTCACCCACGACGCTCGACTCCATCATCTGTTTTCAGCTGCCGTATCCATCGAATACAATATCGACAACACCTTCGAGGAATGGCATGGTATATTAGTGTCAATTGTGGAAGAATTCTATAGCTCAAGCGCTCAAGGCGGAGACGTTTTTGTTCGCTGTATCCAATGTGGGTCCAAGTGGGTGTTTGCAGCGAGCAAGTCCTTTTATCTGAAAGGGGAATAGGAGGCGTATCAGGAGGATATAAGGTCAACGCACATCTGGCAGACCTCACTAGCTTACGAACTAACTTCGACCATGAACCAACCAAACAACTATCTCGTCCAAACCCGTAGGTTTATTACATACAGTATTCTGCCCATGTGTCTAACTAGAATCGACTGCAGGTACCGGAGACATCTTTCACTCCGTGCATGGTGGCAACAACGGCGGGTACAACAATACTAACGTCATACGGGACATCCAAGGAGGTCAGTTCGCGTTCGACAGACAAAACATACGTCTGACCTTGATGCATAGAATCCCCAGAGACAACGATGAAGAGGATTAAGGCAACGTTGGCAGGAGTGGTTTCTGAGTCTCAGTTGGACTTCGCACTGGCAGACATGCGAAGTCTGATAGAGTCTCTGGAAAGGACACATGCGGAGTGTAGGGAGGTCTCTGAGATACTCGAGGCAATGGGGCCGCAATTCGACAGGACATGAATACTTCGCTTTTAACGTTCAACGTTGTCCGCTCATCACATACCAGAGTTCCATCATGTATAATTCTTTCGATGTGGGAAATTACCTTGGCGGAACACTGCCCTAGAAAGCGATGGTTCAACCTGGGGGAGGACTCAGATTTTGACAGTCGGAGAAATACCACAGCTGGCCAGAACGTATCAATTGAACACGACAGCCGAGGAGGGTCTGAGAAAACGGCCGCCACCAACGATAAACACGAGAGGCGTTCAGCCAATCTCTTTTCGAGTCGTCTTTCAGTGCGAGGGCCGCCACATGGTACCTCGAAGTTTGCTCATCTGACTTGCGTTGAGCTTCAAGTTAGTCCGTAAGAAACAGGTGAAAACCACGAACGTAAAACTCACCCTATGGCTGCTGACAGTCTATGGGCACACAGACGAGAATCGATGAAGCTTGAAGTTGGTGGGCGCTACCGCACCCAGTGCCAGAGCCACATCGCCCTCCGGCCACCTCCTAGCGATGTTTTCACTGCTCGATTCAACGTACGCTGAGCGTAAATGCAAAGAAAGTGAATGGAGGTACAAATACAAAAGTGACCAGCCTATCCACCGACGAAGTCAACCTCTAAGCTCCTAACTCAAGCTTTCAAAGGCGGCGTATCAACATACGCGAACTGACTCCAACCACTACCAAATCTATCGCCCGTAATCTGGGTATCAGCTTCTTCCGCAATCTTCCTTATCGCCGCCACTTCCTCCTTCGATAAGGTCACATTGCCAGCGCCCATGTTTTCTTGGAGGTACTATCAACGAGGTCCAACGCGTCAGCAAAAGATAGAAGGATAGAGTAGATCACAAATGCGAACCTTAACTTTCTTCGTTCCTGGGATAACGTGGAAATCGTCTCCTTGAGCCAGAACCCAGGCGAGTGCGACCTGGCCAGGCGTGGCTCCGTGTTTCTCACCAATCGCGCGTATCTGATCTACGACTTTGAGGATTTTTGGGAAGTTGGCCGCAGAGAACCTACGTGAAAAGCGGTCAGCCCTAGGAACGAGAGTGAGCATCAGATCGTACTTTTCTATTGATACACGGCAGTCTTGAGGCTCAAATTGGTCGGGGGAGGTAACTTGACCGGTGATGAGACCGCGTGCAAGAGGGGAGTATGCAACGATCTTCACTCCGAGCTCCCTAAACGCGAACATCAGCGACGACATAGGTTGAGGAAATGTTTAAGCGTACCGAGCGACCTTCACCAAACCCAACGTATCCTTCTCGATATCCAGCACTAATGGGGAGTACTCGACTTCGATCGCGGTTATGGGATGTACAGCATGTGCACGACGCAGGGTGTCCACGGAGCATTCGGACAAACCAAGGTATTTGACTTTGCCCTCCCTAGAGGAAGAGAATTGAGATAAGCATAGGCGAATGTGAAAGCAGAAGGAATTGAGACACCCACTTGACCAGCTCAGCCATTGCTCCAACGGTTATTTCGATCGGAGTAGTAGGATCAGTCCTGGGTTGATAGATACGATCATTAGAAACTGGTCGGAGAAAGCGGAGCAGTCTCTGACGCACCGATGCTGATAATACAAATCAATATAGTCCACACCCAGTCGCTCCAATGACTTATAGCACTGCTGCTTTATATATTCGGGCGTTCCTTTCATCCCCTCTCCAGTAATACCGACCTTTGTCGCAAGGAATATCTCTGAGCGCTTGCCTGAGCGTTTGAACCATTTGCCGATGACGTCTTCCGAGTCGCCGTAGACGTCTGCTGAGTCCCAGTGATTGCAGCCAGCGGCGAAGGCTGCGTCGAGGAGCTATATGTCACCGGGAGGAAGTTAATTGGCAACGTGTAGATGGATACGCGATGAGGGCGACGTACTTTAAGCCGGTCTTCGTCGCCCTCAATCTTTCCGTAGGCTGCTTCGAGAGCGAAGCCCATAGCGCCAAACCCAATAGGATTGACTAGCGCGTTTCCAAATTTGCGTGAGGTAATTGTCATGGTCATAAACAGGATAAACCGAACTAGAAGGGCGGTGGAGGTGGTGGTGGTGGTGGTGGTGGATGTCGCAAATAGAGCGGAGGAAGGTGTTCATGCAACAAATGCGGTTTATATACCAGACATTCCGCTCATCAATATCCCATGTGACAACGCTGTGGGTTCAGGTCTGGTGGCAGGTGAGAAGCATCCAAGTTCGACGACGACGAGTCCTCGGCATCGATGACGCGCGTTTGTGCTGGATACATTTGCAGCGGGCCACATATCCCGGTCGCCTCGGCGATTATCGATTTGGACAGGAAAACCAGTAAGAAGATGGAATAACATTGACCGTTGAGTCGGACTTCACTCTGGGCACGCAGCACTAAGGCTCAACGCAGTGGGTCTGAGAAGACTGTGTCGCCCTGGAATTTCGGCATCTGCGTCATGAGTAGCCTATGAGCTGGCGATAAGTATATATAATCCTGCTTCGCTATATCAGGTAGCGTCACTTTTGGTTCAGAAGATTCTTACCAGCCCCACTAGCGTAAAGACAGCCGGCGGCCTCGGCTACTGAAGTGAAGACCTAAGGTTCGAAATATTAATAAGGGACTGACGATAGATATTGCAGCTTACTATTCTGTTAGACACTTGAGCTTTTGAATATCTTTTTACGCCCCAGTCAACGTCATGAACAGGTATTTCGAAGTGAGAATGAGGACCTTGAAACCTGAGGCCTGAGGTCTGAACGAACAATCCCGCGGTACAGCAGAATCCGTCTAACTGTCGTCGATTTCATAACTCCCTCATTTTGTCGTTTCTTCGATGACCCATACGTTAATGTTGTCGACACAGGCGGCCATTTGACGCAAGATGGAGCTGGTGAGACGGTAACCGTAACGTTGAACTTTGACGCGCATAGGCGCCTAACTTTGGCTGGCCGCTTTCCTCGGGATCCCACGCCCCGAATCTCAGACGCGTGGACTCGGAATGGCCGGAACCGTCCGAACACAGACCAAGCCCCACTTGTGCTTTGGCATACTCGAGTTGGTTCTCGAACGCTTGAGATATTGATGCCTTCAAACACCCCTGCACAAAACAATGGGATCGACTGTGTCCGAACGACTGCGGAGCCCGTTCCACAGCTGGAAATTACGTTTCAATTTCGTTAACATCATTAATTATAACGGAAGAGCTGATGTTCAGAAATCGACAGTTGTGGCCCCGAATCCTTTGGCGCTCTACGACTTCAGCATAGGCGTCGCTTTGATTATGATGCTTTCGCATGGACTTTGTTGCGACTACTCGCGCTACCAAAAAGTGATCGAGCATTAGATAATCAGCCACTCAGGGGTCCGCAAAAAAAGGTGGTATTCTATCGCAACGAGCGCAGCGGGTATGTACAGAGCTGGTATATACAAAGCCTCTAAGTAGTAGGATATATGTACTATCTAATATTTGGTATGGTCACCGTGAGTTTTGAGAACAGCCTGAACTCGGTCAGGCATATGCCGGATGTGCTTGTTGATATCATCGACCGAAATATCCTCCCATGCACGTCGAACGGCATCCTTTAACTCTTCAAGGGTGGTTGGCTGATGACGAAGAGCTCGTAAACGAAGTTTGAGCTCATGCCAAACCCATTCAATAGGATTGAGATCAGGGGAGTTGGCGGGATGAAATAGAAGGGGGATGTGTTGGTCGTCGAGCCATTTTTTGGTCGATTTAGCCGAATGGCTGGGAGCTCCGTCCTGCTGGAAATACACCTTACCTTTCGATGCCACCATTTCCTTATAAAAAGCTTGAAGGACCCCCTCCAAAACCTGCTCTTGATACCGTTTTGCGGTCATCCCCCCTCCCCGACCTCCCGGATATTCTAGCACGATGAGCGGGCCTTTCCGACCATGGATGACACAACCCCATACCATGATGCGAAGGGAGGATTGCTTGAAGCGAGGTACAACACAGTTTTCATCGAGTTCTTCACCAACTCTCCGAGTAATGTAGATGCGGCCTGACCGATCGCCAAGACAGACATAAGACTCATCTGAGAAAATTACCCGCTCCCACTCCTTCTGCACCCAGCTCCCATATGACCTTGCCCACTCCAGCCTAGACCTCCTCTGACCCGCCGTAATAAAAGGGACCTTCCGAGCAACTCTCCGGTGGAATCCCTCCTTCGCGAGAACATTCCGAATGGTTGAGGTGGATGCCTTGACACCGGACATGTTGGCAAGCTCAGAAAATGCGGCACGACGATTTTTCTTGGCGTTTCGCACTACGAGACGCTTGTCGGCATTGGTGAGGATGGGGGGACGTCCACTTCGAGGGAGATCTGATGTAGATCCGGTCGTGATGAATTTTTGATAGATGCCTTGTGCAGTAGAGGGTGGTAGGCCCGAGAGTGCTGCTGCTTTTCGGACAGAAAGGCCTGCAGCTACTGCTCCGATAAATCGGGACCTGGTAGGGCTATCGTGGAGGGTGTAATGGCGCTTGACGGCACTCATGCGGAGGGGCAGACAGAGGAGGTGCGAACAAATTTTCAGATGCCTCAACTCAGCTGCTTACATAATGCTCGATCACTTTTTGGTAGCGCGAGTATTGAGGCCGCTATTTCAGCAAACCCCCATTGATATCATACTCCCTTCTCTCGGGAGTACGTCGCCCTGAGGCAGGAAAGTCTAATGGAACCATAAAGTCTGATCCAACGCCGACCCTTTGACCACATTGGAAGATATCAATCATATCTCTCACATTTACGGGCGTATTCCCTCTGATCTAACGGCGTATCATCATCGACTCATTACTGCCGACGCGGTACATTCCCTCGCTCTGCCATGAGGCAACATATTGCAGGCCAGACCTCAAGCACCCACGTGTATTGTTCGTATTTTTATGCTCGCGTTATCTCAATAATAACGTTTTGGTTCTCTCCCATGGTCCTATCGTTATGCGACCCTGGCGCATGCCGGACAGTTAAGAGTGATTAGTCTTACGTTTCTACGTACTGGAGAGACATCCTGCGTCCTGGTACGCTTCCCGGAATCATCAGCCTCACTCTACTCATACGCGACTTCAATAATTCCAGTCCTATGTCTTCGCGTAGCCCCCTATCAGCTAGCCGTCCAGATGGTCTATGCCCTACCTCTGACCGCCCGTTATCTCCCAGTGAGAAGGTCGCCGACATCGAGTTCTTGATTGATGATAACATTTCACGACTCGTACCGTTGGGGAAGAAGGGAACTCTCCTACCGTCAAGTCATCACAATGTCCTGTTGACTGGTTCTACGGGCACTCTTGGTAGCCATCTGCTCTCTGGCTTGCTCAACGACGATCGTGTCCGCCGTGTCTACAGTTTGAACCGTTCCGGTTCCTCATCTGTGAATCAAAGACAGTCGGCGACATTCAAAGATTATGCATTGGACGCTAAGCTGTTGTCTTCGGATAAACTGTTCTCCCTCGAAGGGGATTTAACCGACGAGCACTTTGGCCTACCATACTCTGTATTCGACGATGTGAGTTTCCCCTCATCCAGTTCGTATGTTGCTATTGGTCTAATCGCCACGCGCAAGATTTTAACTTCGGTTACTCTGATCATCCATAATGCCTGGCAGATTGACCTGAAGAAATCCGTCACCATGTTCGGCCCATCCATCAAGGGTGCTCTGAATCTCATCAACTTCGCTCGAAGGTCACCATCGCCCTCCCTCCGCTTCCTTTTCATCTCCTCCGTCATGTCCATGCAAAATCTCGGTATTGACGCAGTAGCCCCAGAATGTGAGGTATTCGACGCCCAAGCTTGCCTAGGGACAGGATACGGTGAGGCCAAGTATGTCGTTGAAAGGGTATGTAATTCCATCCGTCCCGCGCTTTCCACCGCAATATGGTGATCGCGGTCGGGTGCTGACTACCATCAATATACAGCTCCTAGCATCTAGCAACATAGATGCCTGTGCGCTACGCATCACCCAACTCTACGGCGGGCCACCTAAATGGATATATCCTGTCACCATGTGGTTACCATTCCTGACCACATCGGGAGTAACACTGCAACAACTGCCCTATCTGAAAGGCGTGCGTCGCGTGAACATCCCTTCTTATTTGTCTGATTGCTAACATCGTGCCACCCCACGGGATGATAGTCCGCGTCTTGGCTATCTATGGATTGCGCGACCAAAGCAACATTGGACACCGCTTTCCACCGGGGGACTTTGCCTTCAGCTGTTAACGTGTGCAACCCAACACCGATTCCAGGTATCGCAATGTTTACCGCCATCAGAGACGCATTGTACAAGCGGAGTCATGGATCGATATCTCTATCCATTGTTCCACTCAAACCGTGGCTCATCACCGCCCAAGCTCGTTCAAAAAGTGGCACGCCTATCACCAACCTTGTACGTGCCCCTCTTGCATACTCTACTCTACTTACGCATTCGCATCTCCTTGGCTAACCTAACTTCGTTATACCAGCCTGCACTGAAAGTTTCAAAGTTCCTACAAAACGTGGCGGACGCCGAAGAGTGTATGAATGACAGCCACGAGCTGGGAGGAGTTCCAACGTTCGACACCACGATCGCACAGCAAATAAGTCCTGCGTTAAGGCACGCAGAGCCTCTAAGTGCCGAGGTGGTGTCACATTGGGTAGATTATTGGATTGAACAACGCTTGCTCGTGGATCTCGTTCCCCCACAAGCAAGGTTGTAGCGCTTAGCGAATGGACACTGCATAAGTACTTACATCATTGGAAGAACTTCCCTTTTGTTCTGATTTGCCCGAGGATCCAACGCCACCACACCTACAATCAAGTTTCGAATCCCGAGGAGCGACCTTAGTAAGCGCGGAAGGTTGCCGATCCTGTCAGAATTGAGCGCGGAACGTGCATGTGATCATACAGATAGAGTCTACTCGAGATGATGCGATCTCGACAACGCAATGCCAGTCAAAACAAACAATTGCGAAACCACACTGCGGCCTCAGGATAGGCAGGCTCATTCTAATTCGTTGCCACTACAACCTCGGACTGTGACGCGGCGTCAGACCGGCCAGTAATCCTTCATGAATCCAGTAATCCACCCATGTATACACCACATCTTTCGCCAACGGGCGTGCATCCTTCAGAGATAGACTAAGTTGCTGCGCGCTTGTAGTGTCAAAGGTCGGAAGCCTTCCCAGTTCGTGGCGGTCATCCATAAGATGGTCAGCTTCAGCGACGTGCTCGAAGAGGCGCAAGAGCTTGAGCGCTGGCTGGGGACCACAATGTCGTTCATTGAGTAAGCATTGAGAGCAGATCAAATTTCCAGTACGTACCAGTTTGCGGAGCGACTCCCCACTCTCGCTGTATGCATGCAGATTGAGAAGCCACTGCTTCAATGGCACGAAAGGGAGAGATATTCTCCCTTGGCTCCTTTCGTATATAGCATCTCGAATAGCGGCAAATACAGAGGAGGATAACGCAGGTGTGGGATGGACAACGTTGATAGCCAAAGGCAATACTCCTCTATAGAGCGCAATGTCCAAAGCGGCCTTCGCGGCAAAGTCCATAGGGAGCCAAGTAGTCGACTACCATTGCGGCGTAGAAAATCATATGAGACAAGCACGCACGGATGAGTATGAAACGTACGCCTTTGGGAAGAGGCAGCTGGCGCATTTCGACTCCGGTAGCGACAATATATGGTAGCCACCCTGTCACGGGCCACGCATATTGAGAATTATCGCCATAAAGTTGTGCAATACGAATGGAACATGCTTCTATGCCACTGGAAGCTAGAAGCTGTGCAGATGTTAGAGTCCAACCATGCAGGCAGAGAAGCTATGGAGATACTTACTCTTTCCACAATGTATTTGGATTCACCGTATCCCGTGCCAAGGCAAGCGCCAGCATCGAGAACAATATCCGCTGGAACTGTAGCGTCAATGCTGAGGTTCTGCATCGACATAACAGACGAAATGAAAAGGAATCGGAGGGAAAGCGATCGAGAGCCGCGAGCGAAGTTGATCAGGTTCAGACCGCCCTTCAAGCTTGGCTCGAATTTCGCGATCGGTGATCTAAAGTCCACCTTCCAGGCATTGTGGATGACAAGGGTCACCATCTCCACCAGCTTCCATGAGAATAGTTAGATTATGGGCATACCAACAGCAGTAGCGGGCTCACTTCCTCATACCTTGATGACGGTAATCCAAGTCGGCCATCGGTCAAGTCGCCTTCCAGCGAGACAAACTTGTCGGAGGACAGCAATGTCTCATCCAATCCATGTTGCTTGAACGACGATAGTTGCCTGTCGTAGACAGATGCGGAGCCGGAACGATTTAGTATATAAACCCGGAGGACACGGTCATCCTTGAGTAAGTCAGCCAAGATGTGACTCCCAAGTGCACCCGTGGAGCCGGTCAAAAGGACGACATGGCGACCAGGGTGTGGTGCGGTTCCTTTCTTCTCTAGCGGGCCAAGTTGTGCATGATAGGACTGAATCAAAGACTCGAGGTGGATGGCTTCGTCATTTCGAGTGACAGAAGGATCAACCAAAGTCGCGTCGTTACGATGATTTGTTGGTGGATTATTGAGCGATGGCATGGAGAGCGTATGAATTTTCGCGGGTTGGGCGAATGAGTGGCAAAGATGGAAGAATTCCTTGGAAGTGGGTTGTCGGATGAGCTGCTACCCGGACCTGATAGGACGCCCCGTCCGTCCATTATATACATATCCTGTTGAGGCACATGAGTAGCACACCAGGCGATAGTTCGAACACGGCAGTCCTCACTCAGTAAGCGGATTTCCAAACAGCCCAACAGTGCTGCGCCGTCGACGTGTTCAGCAGTATTCAGCAGCATGTGGCCGTATGAGATACTTCCTAGTTCTGGCATGGAGGAAGCCCTTCGGGTGGAACCCATGGAGAATTCTTGTCGGATCTCTAAAGATGAGAAGACAATTGACAGTGATGTCGCGGTGGCGCTAAAGGCTAGATTTCACCGAGGCTTGGTACTGGTGATCCATCGCCTCGGTGGGAACAACCAAAGTGCCTGATGTCAACTTCAGGATGGCACGTCGAAGTGCGCGGGTCTAGTAGATGGACTAAACAAGTAAGCTGAAGCATCCGCATCACTAATGGCGACGCGGTTTCCCCAGGTGAGCTGAAAAAAGCTGGGATCGTTTGGTTGACTTTATTCGGCTGCCACGCATGCTCAAAGAACTTGAAAGAAGACATCTTCATAGACTCCGCATATGGCCCAGGCCTCATGGACCTAGGTACCCCTAGGCCGCGGGCCCTCCGCATCGCATATCCTCAGCATCGTATCCACCTCTTGCCACAGCAAGGCGCTTGGATCCCGCGGCCGGGTAAACTCGATGTCCACCTTCGCAGGAAGTACACGGCCCAAGAAACCTGCTACCGCCAATGGATCTGTAATCGGCGACCGACCAACGCACCAAACCCCCAACTTGGGAAATCTAGGAAGCGGTGTCCTGATGTCCTCAACCTCTTCCGGAAGAACTGATGTTGCATCAAGATATAGACCTAGAGAATAGAGGCTTCGACAGAAATTCGGTAATTGAAGGAGAAGGGAGAGGTCAAGTGAAGGGGGGGCAGGCTCAGCAGGCACGGGTGTGTGGTTGAGGGTCAGGACCTCTAAGAGAGGAAGCGCCTTGGCGATAGAAATGACATCCTCGTTCTTGAGTTGAAATGGCAGGGGATGGTGAAGTACGAGGCTAAACAGGCGCGTACAACTGAGGAGAGGACGAATGGCTGTAAAATCTACCCGTGCAGCATGTTCGGAGCAAGACGCAGCTTGCAATTCTAGTCGACGAAGTTGGGGACAAGTCGATGCAATGGCCTCAGTAAGACGGCCAAAGTGATGGGACTGTTCTGGTATGAGGGATGTGAGGTAGATCGATACTAAACTTTTCGGGCGGAAGGCTTCAGAGAAACATATTGTCGCTCGGGCAAACGGAATGAACATCTGTAGGATTCTGAGTGATGGGAAAGCTTCTCCATTCAGGGTAAAGGAGAAAAGGTCGTAAACGCCATCGATATTGGGGCACCGCATGATAGGAAACTGGATACACTGGAGCGCAGAAAGTGATGCCACTGTGTTGGCTACCCGTCCCCTTAGCCAGTCACTGGGCAATGTAAGGCTGTTCAGTTCCGGAAGGCTGGATAGCACTCTCTCCAAGGTTGCTTCGAGCGAAGGTGTACATGGATATCGAAAGTCAACCGACATCTTCTGCAGGTGTGGTGCCTCCTTCGCGACATGAACTAAGGCGGCTTGTGCAGCCAATGCTATCTTATCCGGAATAACAGGTGCATTATCTTCTGTGGCGAGACGAAATTCCTTGAGGCGAGGTGAGGAAAAGATGGAAGTGAACTCGAAGGGGCCTGAATAACGAAGGATACGGAGGTTCGGCAACAAAACCAAGCGAGGGCGAGTGTCAGAGAGTTGGATGAATCGGCTCCAAGGTACTCGTCCAGAGATTGTACCCTCCAGGCATACTTGTCGAACCGCACCCAATCCTCTGGCTCAAGAAAACGAGTGAATTCCTGTCAAGGAAAAGTGAGTCAGAACGCAGAATAAATCTCCCATCCTGACTGCTTGTACGCAC
This sequence comes from Pleurotus giganteus, assembly GCA_032158425.1. Classification (NCBI taxonomy): domain Eukaryota; kingdom Fungi; phylum Basidiomycota; class Agaricomycetes; order Agaricales; family Pleurotaceae; genus Pleurotus; species Pleurotus giganteus. Next base: position 665,118 of record JAPEHR010000014.1, read on the forward strand.
CAGTTTATTGTCCTCATTGCGCTCTAAGGGAGCAAGCAATTGTAGTAATGACCGGGGACCCTCGATTTTGTACCAGAGCTCGTTGAGGGCACCCTGAGACCAGCTCTTGCAAACGAGCGCGTTCGACAAATTGGTTTTCGGAGTAGAGAATGAGAAAATAAGGGAGAGTAACTCCTGTATGCCCTTCACGCGGTTCATTGCAGAATGGAGAGTGCAGCGCCAGTGGCACCGTGACGCTTTAGCTTGTTGTTGTTTGTGCTGCCGTCACGTATCACAGTCGCAACCATGGCGACCAGTACCATCTTTCAGAGCCCTCTCCTTCCCTGGACGGAAATCAGGTAGAAGATCTCGAAATATTATTATGTTGCCAGCCGAGCCACCATCCCTCATCGACACGGACCTTTGTCGAAATGTGTCGACCTCTGCGAGAAAAATGAACTCAACCAAAGCGTAAGCGGAGCATGCAGGAAATTGATTTGGACGCAACGAAAGCAAACCTGTAAGATCGGCTCACTTCAACGTGTATCTTCACTGACATGCATTTCACGCTCCCAATGTTGATAGCATGAGAATGGTGCCCTCGATGTGGCATTAATCATCGCTGAAGCGAAGGCCCCGAGTCTCGACGCTGAAGATTGAACGTCGATATGCACTTGGTCATCTTCGGAAATCCCGACCAATAGCCGACCCGCTTTTTGCGGATGATGTGAGAGAAAAGCCTTGTTAACGCCTGGACTTCGGACGTATTTTCTGTGGCTGCGTATAAAATCTTCTGACATCTCTTTGCACAGAACGTTGTTCGGCTCCTTGTAGGTCGTTCATCCTTGAATTTACTGGGAGCCGGTTAGTGCGTTCAATTTCTCGTCTGGTTATCGGTTCCCGGAGGTCTTGGCTTCAAGCCTAATGTGTTTATAACGAAAGGATGGACTACCCTACGATTAGGTAGCTCATCAAAGGTATCGTCCTCAATTATTCTTCCTTGACTACGTTCACCCAGTCCATGAATTTCCCAGGTCCCAGACCGTCGCCAAATAGTCTGCCAGCCTCTCAGGAAATCTAGCATGTCGCCCACTTTAAACGGGAGTCTCGGCATCGAGTCTCTGCTCTGGCTTTACCGTTCGCGATTTGGCCCTCTTGAGAAGAAGAAAGGTCCCGAACCCCAGCCTGGCCACCACGTCATAATGTTAACAGGCTCCACGGGTGCACTCGGGAGTTACATGTTGGCTGACTTACTCAAGGATGACCGTGTCCGCAAGGTTTATACTTTCAATCGCTCTGGCTCCACATCCGTATACGAACGGCAGTGTTCGTCATTCAACGATTATGGATTTGATGAAGCACTCCTGTCTTCCCCGAAGTTAGTCTCGCTTGAGGGTGATTTCACCGATGCTTTCCTTGGACTGTCATCATCTTCATATGAAGAAGTACGCACATTCCTCTCGCTGGCCTCTCCATCGTCTTGAATTCCTTTTCTTCAAGCTAACGGCATCCGTCACTCTTGTCGTTCACAATGCCTGGCCGATCGACCTCAAATCACCGATCGCTGCATTCAAGCCAAGCTTGCAAGGTGCCCTGAACTTGATCAACTTCGCTCGCAGGTCACCATCGTCTTCCATGCGATTCCTTTTTATTTCTTCCGTATTGTCGATGCAAAACCTCGGGATCGACGACGAAGTTCCAGAGGATACTGTTCCCAGTACTGCAGCTTGCCTTGGTACAGGCTACGGCGAGTCCAAATACATTGTAGAAAGGGTGAATAACTTCTTGTTTATGTGATCGCACTAACATTAGCACAGCTCCTGGCCTCCAGCGGTATTGAAGGCTGTTCGATTCGTCTTGCCCAGCTTTACGGAGATAATTCTCAGTTTACATGGCCTGTGACAGGATGGTTGCCATATCTTGTCGCTTCCGCCGTCGCCATGCGGCAAATGCCCATTCCCAAAGGCGTAGGTTCTATACTAATCCACCCTTATCTGGTTATCTGATACTGCACCGGCGAGGTAGTCGATAAATTGGCTGCCAATGGACGTTGCAGCAAAGGCTGTACTAGACATCGCTTTTCATCGTGGCGCCTTGCCTTTGGCCATCAACGTTGTGCACCCAAAGCGTGTCCCAGCCTCCTTTATCTGCGGTGCTTTCCTGGACGCGGTATATGAAAGGAGCCAGGGAAGGATCTCTCTTCCACTTGTGCCGCTTAAGCAGTGGCTTCACAAAGCCCGGGCATCAATTGAGGGTGGCTCGCCGACTAGTAACCTGGTACGTATTATTTCAGCTGAGCGTTCGCCATGCCTATTCTTACCCATAACATTTGTGTTACATAGCCGGCTCTCAAGCTCATTCGGTTCTTCCAGCGCATTGCAGATGCTGATGAGCACATGAATGATAGTCACGAAATAGGAAGCCTTCCGAAGTTTGACACTACGATCGTACAGCAAATCAGTCCCTCGTTGAAAAATGCACGCTCTTTGGAGAAAGATGTGGTGTTTAAATGGGTAGATCGGTGGATTGAAGAAGGAGTGCTAGCCGTCCTTGTGTCGCGTCACAACGCGAAGTTGTAGCGGGGCACCTCAAATAATTCCAAGTTACTAATGAATTGTGAGTGAACTGTCCCCCACTTACCATGTTACATTGTTGATACAGTCCTCAGCACTGTAGAATGGCCGTTCGGCATACGTAATGGTCTCTTGGTGCTCGAATACACTCGAGTAGTGCAATCGTAGACTTTATACTCGTCATCTAGAATAATAACCGGATGTTCAAGTTGCTCTGCGCTCGATTCGGCTGTTTTCCGCGCGAACCATTGCGCACCTCGGAACTGGAGTTCAGCGATGCCATGCATCACGTCAACTTCAACACAAGTTTTGAAGTGACGCCTTCCCCGCCGCACTATGTTTTTGGCATTCCGAGACGCATCCAGGTTGGGAACGTGAAGTACCTAGTTCACGAGTACCGTGTGCCTCGGATATCTCCTGGGGCTTACTTATTGGTAAGACTACAGGCTTTTTGGGTGGAGTGTTTGCACGGCGGTGAGGTTGGATGGCGCCATGATCAGACCGTTGGAATACTCGGCATCATCGAGGGCTTGAAGTTCGCCAGCCAACTTCGCCTCACATCTGGCTGACTGTTCGACAGAGAGTATCCGTCATAATCTTCGTGCCCATCCCCCTGGGGCTTCTTCCCTCCGTCTCTCCCTTATCACACCATTTTGGTATGCCTTCATACTCATGCATGTAGATAATTGTGCAAGCTGGCTGGAGTGAGTGCGCCACCATCAATCCGCGCACTTCTCGGGTTTCACTGAAGGACACTCGATCAGCTTTGGCAGGCATGTGCGTGAGTGACGTTTGTGGTTAGGAATCGATGCTAGGAAGTCGGAAATTGATCGTGATAGTTACTACATCGAAGTCTGTCTAGTGTCCGTCTCATCCTTGCCCCGTCCTTGCTACTCTTGGACACAAGGAGAAGCGACCGGCAACCGGGTAATTTGATCGCCTCCATCTTAGCTTAGCGCCCCCCGTTTTTTGAGAAGGGTTTCCAGGGCAAGGACGGATCCTACACTTCGCAATGCCTACTTCGGGCGACATGGTGGTGCCTCTTGTTCCGCTGCTTGGAAGCCTTAAGTGACTAATGAGAGTCTTATTTGATGTTTCTCCAGTCATCCGGTCATCCGTTCCTGGAGTTTTCGTCATCAACCATATCCCCTGTATGCTCGAGTGTAAATACGATGATTTCCTATCCCACATCTGCTCACCAGGAAGGCAGCATTGAAGGTACTTGAGCACCCTTCGTCCGTACCACACTCACCCAATAGTCTTTCAGGTGCTCATGCCCTCATCGTCAGCAAATCACTACAGCAAGCTGGCCAACGCAGACCCTCATCTCACCCCAAACGACAGAGCTTTCGGCATCGATTCTCTGATCCAGTCGTACTATGCGCGACTTGGCCCATTAGAGAAGAAAGATCCCGCACCCCGGCCTGATCACCACGTCGTCTTGTTGACCGGCTCCACGGGTGCACTCGGGAGTTACATGTTGTCCGGCTTACTCAAGGATGATCGTGTCCACACGGTTTACACTCTGAATCGCTCTGGCGCCACGTCCGTATATGAAAGACAGTCTTCGTCATTCAATGATCATGGGTTGGACGAGGCGCTGCTCTCGTCCCACAAGTTAATCTCGCTTCATGCTGACTTGACTGACCGTCGCCTTGGACTAAGGTCCTCATCGTATGACGAGGTAAGTACACTCGCCTTGTTAAGCTAGTCATAATTTTGATTGTTTTTCCAAGCTTACGGCGACGGTCACTCTTGTCATTCACAATGCATGGGAAGTAGACCTCAGATCGTCGGTCGCTGTATTCAAGCCAAGCATGAAAGGTGCCTTGAACTTGATCAACTTTGCTCGCGGCTCTCGATCCCCTTCCCTCCGATTCATCTTCATTTCGTCCGTTATGTCGATGCAAAACCTCAGCGTTGATTCTAAAGTCCCCGAGGATATGGTTCTCGATACTAGAGCTTGCCTCGGTGTCGGTTACGGCGAGTCCAAATACGTTGTGGAGAGGGTAAATATTCCTGTTGATTCTCATAGTCGGATATTAACAATATAACAGCTACTAGCTTCCAGTGGGATTGACGGGTGTACCGCTCGGATTCCTCAGCTATACGGAGAGCATTCTCGGGCTCCGTGGCCCGTGACTGGGTGGTTACCATATCTTGTTGTTTCCGGAGTCTCCATGAAGCAACTGGCATTTTTCAAAGGTGTACGTTCCGTACTCATCTATATTTCCTTCTTTCCCTGATGCGGCAATATAGACAGCAACCTGGCTTCCTATGGACGTCGCTGCAAAGGCTACATTGGATATTGCCTTTTACAATGGGGCCTTGCCTTTGGCCGTTAACGTTTTCAATCCCAGGCCGATCCCAAACTCCACCATTTTCGCCAGTATCCAGCAAGCTATCTATGATAGGAGCCAAGGAAAGATGTCTCTCCCTCTTGTGTCGCTCAAGCAGTGGCTTCTCAACACTCGGACATACATCGAGAGTGGGATGCCACGCAGCAAGCTGGTATGCACTACACTGTATCCCACAAAGCTTATCCTAACCTACAATGCCGTGCCTCTCAGCCAGCACTGAAGCTATCTATGTTTTTCCAGAATATCGCAGATGGCGAAGACCTTATGAACGATAGTCACGAAGTAGGAAGGGTTCCGTCCTTTGATACTACTATCGCACAACAAGTCAGTCCTTCTCTACGGGACGTGCGCCCATTGGCGAAGGATGTGGTGTATAAATGGGTCGATCATTGGATTCAAGAGGGCTTGCTGCCCGACCTGGTACCTCGTCAGCACTCGAAGCTGTAACCATCATATCATCATGCTGGGAAGTGACTAGTTAGAGTGTTCAATCTAGTGAATAGCGACGTGTCAGTGCATCTTTGGCAGGGGAGAGAGACTACGCATACTCGAGTACTTACCACGCTTACGAATGTGTGCGGCCCTCGGAGCGATCTCAGGCTTGGAGGGCCCTTCCGCATTCAACAGAGTGAAAATCATATTCCGAGAATTTGCCCAATAAAAGTACAATGCGACGGATATGCAAGGGGTATATAATCAAAGCTCAATCCATTACCGCAAGTCCCCCAAAACTCTTCCTACCAAGCGCCTTCTTCATTACAGCCACCGGATCAAATGGGTCCTCCACCTTCACCGTCTTCGTCTCGCCCTCATCATCTACTTCCTCCCATTCATCCCCTTCTTGTTCTTCGCCCATAAACACCTTCAACATCGCAGGCGAGAACCCGCTCATCAACGCAACTCCCTTCTGCTCCGCTGTGACGGGAGCCGTGCCATGCGCCGCCAGATCCCAATAAACGATCTCCGGCACCTCATACCCCGCAGCCCTAAACGCCTCCTCGATCTCATCGTGACTCGTCTTCCACTCGTTCCGCGGATCGGGCGCCGCGTCCCAGTCCCAGCCACCGTACCTGATCACACGGGCCGAGTCGAACTGCATGTCAGAGAAAACGAACAGTCGCTTGATCATGTCTTCTTGCTTGATCTTGTTCTCGATCGCAAGGGGGAGGATGAGTTTGAGAAAGACGCCGACAAAGTCCGTGTTGCTACCCCAGTCGGCGTTAGACATCGTGTTGATCGTGTCGTACAACGAAGCTTCGGGGTCTAAAGTGACGAATTGAGGATTGGCAGAGAACGTTATAAACCCGTTGCTGAAGGGAGGCTTGGCCAGTTGCGCGAGGATCAACGAAAGAGCAATAGCCGGGTAGATAGGCTCCACTTTACTTTTGTCCAGTTTCGTGTAGATGGATCCCATAGAACCAGAGACGTCGCAGATGGCGATGGAGTTTTCCAGAGTACCGGCTTTACGGAGATTTTCGACCAATGTTTTCCACTGTTCCTCAAGCACGCGAGTTTGGATCTTCAGCAATTCATCTTTCTTCTGCCGCAGGGCGGGCATTTTCTCAGGTCTAGTATCCGAATCGCGACGTCGTCTGCCCGAAGTTTGGGGTTGGACAATTTGAGCGATGAGCTCGTGAGGCATGAGGGTGGCTCCGCTGATAGTCGATTTGCCTTCCTCGACGCGGATAAGATACTTCTCGAAACCCTCTGGATCGCGTTTGAAGAAGTGGTTCTTGTGGGAGTCCATGCATTGCGAGGAGACCCGGTTATACGGTATTTCATTCCACCGATTCGAGGCCATGAATGTTTCCGTGACAGAACAAGCCTTGCGGAGGGGAGTGAGAACCCAACGCTGGTAGACTGATCGAAGGATGGCGAAACGTTCACGGCTGGTGATAGTAGCCTGAGGGTCACTCAAGATTGAGGGAAAGGGGAAGACTTGTGAGTGACGGATCAGGAGCGCAATGGCGGTTGAGATGTTCGTAACACGATCATGCGATAGTCCAGGAGTCGGTGCCCATTTCCCAGCAAGGGATAGCCGTTTCAAGCATGCGACACGATCAGGACCTTCGAGGAGTTCATCAGCCTCGGCGAGCAGCCGGAGATCCTTGACAAGTCTATCAGCGAAGAGACGCGCGACTGCGACGAACAGTGCGCGATATTTTGGTTCACGAAGCTTTAGACCTAGACGCTGGGCGGATGTTGCAGCCCTTTTAGCCCGGAGTGCTTTGGCAGTCGCCTTCCGCGCCTCGTTTGCCTTTTTCGCAGCAACAATGCGAGATTCACGAGTGCCGGCTTTGATCCGACGCCTAGATCGGGGGTACGTGTACCTCTGGCGAGGACAGTGAAGTAGCTTGAAGACGCCGTCATTGCTAGATAATTCACCGGCAGATTCGAGCGCGAGGATATTGAGGAGGTCCTTCCAGTAGCCGTGAGCCATGGTATCTCTTTTGTTGGAGTGGGCGCAGACGGGCTCGACGAGGAGATGGAGGTTGGCGATGGCCGTTCGGGGGTGCTTTTGATAGAGCCAGCCGAAAGCACTACGCAGCATCGGAGGTTAAAAACATCATGGCAGTCATTGTCTCTCTTACTGATAAAATCCCTCTCTGTCTCCCTTCCCATCATGGATACTCCGCAAATTCCAGATAATCCGTAGTGTCGATTGCGCATCCAATCTCCACGATTTTGCTAGCAGCAAATCCAGCTCCCGACCTCTCTTACTACCAACGAACTGGAACGCATCAAGCGTCGCCGATCCAGTCGAGTTGTACGTTGCTGCCCCGTTGGTCGTCGAAGTTCGGTTCGACGTCGCCTGTAGAGCATCCATCATGGGGTTCGAATGCGGTTTTACCAGAGGCGTGCCCCACACGGTGAGGCCTTTCGCTTCTTGATCCTTCAACGATGGTTTTTCTGCGGGAAGCGGCAATAAGACATCTAGGAAATTTGGGAGATAGAGCTCTGGAATTTTTGGGAGAGTGAAGTCCTGGGATGATGAGGCTGCTGGGGGAACGACGACCATGTCACCCAGAATGCTGGAGCCCACCGCGACGTCGACCTAAATACTGCTGGCAGGAACACGCCTATTGACTCATCTAGCCAAACTGTTCTGACTCGAATTTTCCAAAGGTACCGACCGTGTTAAGCGGCGGCACCGCCCGACATCGCCTCTGACGCGCGAGGGAATGGCCAAGACACCTCTCTCACTGCCTCTGCGGCAACTCGAAGGCAGGCCACCGGCGACTCAGGTTTTTTACACCGAGCGCTGATGCTCGCACGGACCGCGTTGGGCGCCTAATTCCTCGTCATTGGCACTGCCTTCGCGCAATATCCCCCCTTCCCCTCATTCCACACTACTACGAAGATGGTGAGCGACATTTCCCTTCGCTATCCAGTACCTAATGTACATGCACAGACAACGCTCACTGATGTTGACGCTCAACGAGCCATAGACAACGATATCCTCGCATTGAAGACGCGAAGGAATACACACAGCGCCATATCCAAACTCCCTATTGAAGTCCTCGCCGAAATCTTCCTGCATGGCAAGCAATCTTTTCAGAACTCGGAGGCCCCGCATCACTCTCACTCCCTTCGTGGCCAAAGCACAAACTGGCTGAATGTCTCAGGTGTGTGTCGTCATTGGCGGGCCGTCGTGTTGGATACCCCTCGGTTATGGTGTTACATCAACTTGTCCTGGAAAGAGCAGCGTGCGTTTGAGATTCTCAGGCGGTCGAAATCTGCGCCACTCCAAGTTCGGTGCACGCCAGAGGACGACGGCGATGTGCGCTTCCGGCGCAACGCCAAGGCTGTCATGAAGAGGCCGCAAAGGATTCAAGAGCTCGATATCAACTTCAGAACCTTATCCGCTCTAGTCCGGTTCCTCGCGTTGAACCCATCCGGTTCTGCCGCTGCTCTCGAAGTTCTGACCATGGAGCTAAGGCCATCTGAATCTCATCCCCGAATGCTGCTACCAGCGCTCTGGCATAGCATGCCATCCTTACGCGTCTTAGAACTCAACACCGTCTACGTCGCGTCTAACCTCCCCTCCCTTCCCTCCCTAACCAGACTCGTCATCAACAGCCAAGCATCTTTTGAAGCGCTATCTGCTTCGTGGCTTCTTCAGGCGTTACGCGGCGCACCCCGTCTCGAAGAAATCGAAATATCCGTGCCGTCGTCTGACTTTCGCTCGGAAACGCGTGCGGTGCCTCCAGTTCCGCTACCTTATCTCACGTCTCTGCGCATGACAGCTGAACGACTGGACATGTCAGCGGTCTTTGATTGCATCACCTACCCCGCCTCTGCGGTGATCCAGTTCTCATGTCCCACGCACTCCGTCAGAGCCAATCCACCGGACTTTGCCAGTCTTGAGCGAGTTTGCGCTAGATTCGCAGCTGGAGCAACGTTACCCGATGAAGTCCGGATCAACGTCCATTCCGCTTTCCAATTGGAACTCCGGTCTTTAGCTCCAAGTTTTCACCTGCACTTAAGCCTCATGCTCCCCATTGCACCTTCCATGACGAGATACGCGGAGTTGTGCTCGATACTCCCATTTGAAGCAGTCCGCAGCCTTGATCTGAGTGGATTCAATTACGCGCCTATCGCGGAGTGGCTCACGCTGTTTCCCCGGTTTGAGCAAGTCACCACCCTCACGCTCACCAAGTGCGGATACGAAACGATCGCCAGCTTGCTGATGGCAGGCGATATGCAAGCGCCACCCTTTGAGAAACTCGAGACCATCTTGATGATCCAATGCGAATTCAATTTCTCTCGCGACCAGAGATATGAGGTGATGTGCGACGCGGTCATCGATGTGCTTAAGCAGCGCAAGGCCCTCGGTAGGGCGATTCGGACGCTGAAAATCAGGAGGTGCGAGGTCACTCGGCGTGTCATCACCGAATTTGGGGATCTTGTAGTGGTTGATTGGGATGAAGTTCAGATTGCAGACAAATTGGAAGCGAGTTGGGATGATATCCAGTTCCGTTTGAGGAGCGACTTGGACATAGCGGGTTCTTAGACCGTATCACGTCGGTCGTTGGACCTTTCGGCCGATGGTGAGCCAGTCTTTCAATAACGAATTTATACTCGTATGCTCATATCTACTAGTAGAACCAAATCACGGTGTGCAAATACAAGTTTCCCGCAATGGTGGTGATCAACGATAATGACAACTACGGACGATGATTGCGGAGAAGGAACGGCATGCGTGTGTACGGATATTCGCCCTCTCAAATATCAAGTAAATCTCGAGACAATGATCTTCCCAGATGAGGACGAAGACGAGGAAAACGAGGAAGAGTTGCTTGAGGCGCCGGAGCCAGAGCTGGTGAGCAATAAACATAAACGACATGGCAACCGGGCTGAAGGAACGGTAGAGGGAAAGGAAGGCAATGGCGGGAGCGGAAAACGAGGTTAAGTTTTAAGAGAGAGGGGGTGGGAAGAGAAGGGGAGGGAGGGATGGCTGGAGGAAAGCGTATATTGAATGGGACGAAGAGTCGGCGTAGCATGAACGAGAAGCTGGCGTGGAGGGAGCAGACAAGTGCAAGAAACGTTGATATATAATAAGTGGTCGCCTTGAACAGATGGTGGACAGCTTCGGATATTATATACGGCGTCAGACGATTCAGATATGTCGTCGTCGTCGTCTAGAGGGTAGTCGTTGGGCCGTAGGTGGTATCGATGCATGAGACTCGTCAGGTGTACTACTCCTGAATGGGCTACACGCGTCGCACCTGGGCAGTAAGTAGGTCTTATTTCGGGTAGATTTAGTGTGACGCCCTATGCCGTGTTAAATTGCGTGATCCGTGAGAGAAATTTCAATGTCCGCACGGTTTCGACGGCTCGCCTGTTCACATCGAGCTATGGTAAACCCGTCGTTCACTCTCCCCGACAGCGAGCTGCTGGTTCCCTGTGGTCCATTGGGTGGTGGCGTCCGGCGCGCTCAAGCGTGAGCCAGATTGGACTTGGTCTGATTTACCGAGCCCAACGGCGTACGCTTCAACTGCCTACGGACGCTGCCCCCAATGCCACCTCGCAAATCTACTGCTGCTGCCGCTGCTGCTTCTACTACAGCTACCACCCCATCGACACCAGCAAAATGCCGTCGTGGTAACGTCGCGATCCCACCCACACCGGATACACCCAGTGGCCAACTGGAGTTCCCTTTCGACACCCACTCTGCTCCTACAGTCAACTCTCTCCTGGGTCAAAGTAACACCACCGCAGATCAATGGTACTTCACGAAGAGCACCACAACTAACTACAAGAACAACGTCAAGGCTGGCAAGAAGTGGCTCGAGAGTTTCACTGCCAACCCTGAAGCTGAAGGTCAAGACATTGAATATTCGGGTGATATTTCAGCACTGGCAGGGGCGTTCGATGCCGCGAAGGAAGAGACTCCCCTTGCACTTCGGCTATGGATTGCCTACAAATGTGAGCACCAAGGTTGTGGCTTTTCCACTGCCGAGTCCCACCGGGCGGCTTTCAAGGACCACTTTGAAAGGTGCGTATCTCATCGACCTGTCCATATAACCATGTCCTTCATCCTCATCATGCTGTCAGGGCTCTGGGCTGTCAAGGCGATTTCTGGCGTTATAATTCCCAGCTGAAGACATGGGAGGGCAACCCTGTCTTCCAAACCGATTTCAAGGTTTACTTCGAGTCGCTCAAGAATCGCCAGAGCCGAACAGCTGTTAGCAACCAGGCCCTTCCAATGCTTCCGAGGGACATGAAGATCATCATGGACTACCTCGACACACCCGCTGCTGCTGAAGACATCCCCGAGCTTCAACGGGTATATTTCAAGGCATTTGCGACGACGGCATTCAATCTTTGGACACGGTAAGTCTCAGATATCAACGCAAGATCATATTCAACCTCATATATTTCTCTAGGAATGAAGAACTCGTTAACTTTCAGTACGGCGAACTCACGCCAGACCAACGCTCTGATTCTGGCCAACCTTACCACGAGTTCCGTCTCATCTTCAGGAAGACAAACAAGGACCCGAACAAAGGTGATCAGATTCTCCCAAGATTCACTATTGATTCTCACTCCCCTTATAGTTCAATCCTACTATGTCCCTCCTCAAACTGTGGTTCCTGAACTCGACTGCTTCACCCACCTTAGCGTTTGGCTGAAAGCCTTGCAAACACAACTGGGCCGCCCTTTGGAGGCCCACGACTACTTGTTTCCTGCCATTGCTACCACTGGGAAGCTCAAATTTGGAGAGGCGATGACTCGTGCTGGGATTGAGAGGCTCTTAGATCTGGCGGTCTCCAAATCTGGTGTTATGAAGGGTCGTAATGGCAAGTTCACCACCCATTGTTTCCGCCGTGGTGGGGCTCAGTACCGGTTTATGTGGGCGGAGAGGAGGTGGAGTCTGAAGGCTGTAAAGTGGTGGGGTGGCTGGTCCTCGAGCGAGAATGTGAGTAGAGTTATCTTCGATGCATGATTCAAGGTTAATTTCTGGCCTAGGTTGGCACTATCATGCGATATCTCCTCGACGAACTCATGGCCTATGAGGAGGGGTTCACTGATATCCTCATGGACAACCGGAGCAGCATGCGCCATGAGAACTTCATGGGAGATCCTGACCCTGCTGCTCCCATCTCCCGATCTGATTTAGACATGTTGGAGCAGAAGCTGGGCCAGCGTTTTGAGGATCTCCTATTGAATTCTCCTGCTGTGGCTCGTATCTCCAACACTTTCACTATGTCCAACGGTGAGCTTTACTTTGATAATGTGCTCTTAGCATTAAATCAAATCCATATAATAGTATCACCACCAATTCCTTCCTTGCTACCAGCCCTGCAGCAAGCCCAGAGTTCTGCGATGTCTACAACCCCTCCTGACCTACCAACCATGTCATCACCCACGTCTAATCTTGGAGAACCCGATGACCACAATAGGATGTCAACGCCACCCTCCCCCACTGGTAGTGATACCCGGCTGGATGAAGCTTTGCGACTTGGGTCACGGCCATCACGCATTCCTGTCACTCACTCCATGGATGACGTGATTAGATATTGGACTAAAGGAGATCCTGCCAAAGGTCTGATTCTCCCGCTTAAGGATTGGCCTCATACGTACGGACGCAAAGCCTACCGCTCTGAAGAACAGAAGTACAGCAATATACGGGTCCTCTATGAGGAGTATAGTATCCACTGCGAAGGTGATCGTTATATCTTTAATGACCGATATCCTGGATTGTGGGGCAGGTTCACCAAGGTGCTGAGCGCCGTCCGTTTAGCTAGGAAAGAACGTGGAGATACGAAGTCTAGGCAACGTAGAAAGTAGCATCCAACAGTTGTCTATATATGCTAGATAGTAGAGATAAATTTGTCACTCATTCATATCACTTTCGTTGCTTGAATTTGTGTGGGAGCTACGCATCTGCAGCATCTTGTACACATGGAAATTCTTAAGTTCAGGCTTTGTTAAATCTACAGCAGCAAAGGGCCATTCAAATAGCAGCAAAGCCTCTTATGTGCCTGAGATTTAAGAATCAGATTTAACGACAATTTAGTGATGATCGAAACAAGATTTCTATACGTGATATTGGATGTCTCCCTCATGTTGAAGATGCCTCACATATTATTATCACCGACAACTTTTTTTTTCAACCTTATCTGAGTGAACATGTTATGGTCAAAATGATGTTATAGGCATAGTATCTATTGTTACAAAGGTTGAATGGACTACAGAGAGTCGGTGGAGGAGTCAACATATGGAAACCCCATGTTCCGACATTCAGGGATGCGCGTCCACAGAGCGAGCTCAGAACAAAGCTGCGGCGCTTGTCAACAAAACAAGCTTCGAGCAAATGTTGGGGTGGAGTCTCAGTGGGGTGGTATCCAACACTGAAGCTCATTTGAGATAGCTGAGGAGTGGAGAGATTTCTGACGGTCGCACGCACAGAGTTTCTCTTAGTTGGGATGAACCTGGAAGAATACTGTGGTCGGAACGGCAGGAATCTAGTTGTCAGGGTGAGTTATGGAAACTCTGCTCCTCGGAACTCCAGAATAATCACCGGTCGTACGAGCTGTGTAAATCCCTTTGTTGGAGGCGCCCTGCTTTCTGACATTCGTGCTGAGGCTGGGAATTCCAAAGTAGTTGCGAAGGGGGGAAATTGAGGGGTTGGAACAATTGACAGCACTCAAGTGGAACGATGGGCACTGACAACGAAAATCTCAGCCTCGGAACGGAAATACCAGCATTCGCCCCGGCAATGGATTTTCCAACGCTCGGAGTGGAGGAATTCTGGACAGTTGGACGGACGCAGGGTTTTCCTTCAGCAGGACAAACCTCGGGGAATACAATGGTCAGAAGAGGGGGGATTTAGGTGTTGGGATGAACAACTGAAACTCTGCAAGTCAGAACTAAGGAATATTCACCGTTCGTGCAAGGTGAGCAAAATCCTATGCTCAAGGAGCCGGGAGTTCACGACGTTCAAGCTGGCAATGGATCTTCCGATGCTCGGAGTGGAGGGAGTTCGGACGGTTGTACGAACACACAGAACAAGTTCGGAGTTGGCGCGGAACGACATCGCGGGTGGGTTTCTCGACGGAACGAGCTCGGAGTGGCCTCGGAACAATGTTGGGAGCCGGTTTTCGACAAGAGCGCTCATCGCGAGCTCGGAACGACATCGTGGGTGGGTTTCTCGACGAACGAGTTCATCGTGAGCTCAGAACGATGCTGGCAGGGGCTGAAGTCGACGGAACGAGCTCGGAGTGGGTTCGGAACAACGTCGCGGGTGGGTTCTTCGACGAACGAGCTGCAATGAGCTCGGAATGACGCTGGGGGCTGTGTCTCAACGCATCGAGCTCCGGAGTGGCCTCGAAGGCACGTCGTGGGACGGACCTGGGGGAATTTGATGGTCGGAAGAGGGGGAATCTAGGTGTTGGGCTGAGCCACGGAAACTCTGAGCCTCAGAGCTACGTAATACTACTCACCCGGCGCCTTCAGAACCCCAGGAGGAGGTTGGTGACGTTGGGCATACGGCAGTTGGAACAGTGGGAAACTAGGTGTTGGAGTGAATAACGGAAAATCTCGGCCTCGGAACCACCGAATACTCACCAGTCGTATGAGGTGAGTAAATTGTTGTGTTCGAGGCACCTGGGTTTCTGATGTTCATGCCAATGCTAGAAATTCTGCTCATGAAGTCGTTCAGCATGGATCCGACCAGCGGTGACGAAGCAAGCTCGGAACAACGATGCGAGGCGCGGCCGTCGATGGAACACGCTTGGAACGAGGTTCGGTGGCCATTCGTCAACGGAACGAGATCGGAATGATGTTGGGAGGGGTGTTAATCGACGGAACGACCTCCGAGCGAGGTTGGCGAGCTGTTCGTTTCCTTTGTTGGACGAACCTGCGGGAATATAATGATCGGAAGAGGGGGGACCTAGTTGTTGGTGTGAATATTCGAAATTCTGAGCTTTGGAGCTATGGAATAATACTCACCAGTTGTACGAGGTGAATAAATCCTTGTCTTCGAGGCATCCCGATTTCCGATGTCGGCACCGACGCTGGAAATTCCATACCTGGGGGAATACGGTGGTGGGAAGAGGGTGAATTTAGGTGTTGGGGTGAACAACAAAAACTCTGAGCCTCCGAATTCAGGAATACTCATCGGTCGTGCAAGGTGAGCAAAATCCTATGTTTGTGACGCCAGGATTCCTAGCGAAAATTACGACCTTCACGCTGGCACTGGATTTCCCGATGCTCGGAGTGGAGGGATATCCGACGGTCGCACGCATGTCCTGTTTCCCCTTGTTGGGATGAACCTGGGGGAATACAATGGTTGGAAGGGGAGGAATCTAGTTGTTGGGGTGAATAATCAAATTATTGCGCTTCGGAACTAAAGAATACTCACCAGTCGTACGAGGTGAGTAAATTCTGGTGTTTGAGACACTCGGATTTCTAACGTTCGCGCTGACGTTGAGGAGAGGGGGTAGGAACAGCGTTCGGAGGGACTGTCCTTGATGGAACGAGCTCGGAACGACGTCGGGGGTTTTTTTGCTCGACGAACGAGCCCGGAATGGGCTCGGGACAACGTGCGGGGGTTGTTTCTTGACGAACGAGCTCGAAGTTTCTTTTCGACGAACGAACTCGGAGTGCCTCAGAGTGACATTCGGGGGCTGTTCATCGACGGAACAACTCGGACCCCTCCGTTGATGAAATGAGGTCGGAGTGAGGGGTATTCGTCGACGGAACGACCTCCGAGCGAGGTTGGGGAAATTTGGACGTCCGCATGCACACCGGACATTACGACATTACGCTGGCACAGGGTTTTCCGATGCTGGGAGTGGAGGAATTCCCTACGTTGGGACGAACCTGGGTGAACACGGTGGCCGGAAGACGAGGAATCTAGGTGTCGGGGCGAGTCATGGAAACTCTGAGCCTCGGAAGCACGTAAAACGCGCTGCTCGTACTCAGAGTAACGTTGGGGGCCGGTTTTCGACGAACAAGCTCAGCGCGAGCTCGGAACAACGTCGCGGGTGGGTTTCTCGACGAACGAGCTCATCGCGTGCTCGGAACGACGTTGGCAGAGGCCGTACTCGACGCATCGAGCTTAGAGTGGGTGCGGAACAATGTTGCGGGTCGGCTTTCGACGAACGAGCTCATCGCGAGCTCGGAAGGATGTTGGCAGGGGCCGAAGTCGACGGAACGAGCTCGGAGTGGGTTCGGAACAACGTTGGGAGCCGGTTTTCGACAAGAGCGCGCATCGCGAGCTCGGAATGACGTCGCGTGCCGGTTTCTCGACGAACGAGCTCACCGCGAGCTCAGAACGACGTCGCGGGTGGGCTTTTCGACGCATCGAGCTCGGAGTGGTCTCGGAACGACGTTTGGGGCGGGTTTCTCGATGAACGAGCTCATCGCGAGCTCGTTACGACGCTGGCAGGAGCCGTACTCGAGGGAACGAGCTCGGAGTGAGCTCGAAAGGACGTTGAGAGGCAGGCGTCGACGGGCTGAGCTGGGAACGACTTTCGGGGGGTTGCTGTTTGACGCAACAGGCTCGGAGCGATGGTTGGGAGTTGTTTTGAGCTCGGGGTGACGTTCGGAATGCGCTGGGAATGCGGGAACAACAGTGAGAGGGGGGCTGTGGAGAAAACTGTGGAATACTCACAGGTTGTACCAAGTGAGCCACTTCCTACACTCCAGACTCTCTAATTCCTATCGTTCGTTCGTAGGAATCACTTGGACACGGCCGCGTTGAGGGTTGGGCGTTGTTCGAAGCGGACAATTGCGACCGTTGGAGGATCTGGACAAAAGAGGCGGCGTTAGAGCGAGCAATCGATTAGTCGCGAACTAGACGCTCACCGTGCTAGCTGAACGCCGAGTTCTTCTCCCTCGTTTCGTCCTCTCAGGTGGCCATTCAGCATTTCCAGCACCCTACTGCGGATTCCTCCCGTCCTTTACCGCCTAGAACGCGGTTGCGCGGAGTTGAGTGGCGTCCACTGCTTGTCAGGGCCGCTCCGAGTCGAGGAGCCCTTCAGGACCGCGTCGCTGCTCAGTTTCGAGGTAGAGCCGTTATTGTAGGAAGAGCACTGATTGTAGAGGTCTTGAGCAAGAAGGACTTTCGTTGAGCTTTATACATTACACCGTTACATTCGGATCGCTTACACGTCAACACAGACATTATAATTACGTCTGACGGCCTTAGGCGATCAATTAAGTCCCAGGATCAGGCATATTCATTTGTGTACGCGTTGGTGTACGCGTCCGTTGATCAACGAGATCAGGTGAGTAGCAGGTATATAGCCATGCTACAAACTCATCTTATTCCCTTGGCTGCACAGATTACTTCGGACGGCCTCCGCACTGGGAGCATCCGTTGTAAACGAAGTTGGTTTGTGTACGCCACCCTTCTTACCTGCATCCCCGGTGTCTATTTCAGTGGTGAGTGAAAACCCTTCTACATCGCATGATTGTCCAATTGCTGTCACACATAGATGCCTTCTATGCCGCTTTGGTTGGCGTTGGAAGCCCCAATCATAGACCCCTCCGATCCTGAATTATTCAAGCTTGAACCTCTCCACTCAGCATTGCCCATCTCTTGCAGTGGTTTGCATGATTACGCTACCTGGAAGAAGGATTTATCTACCAAACTTTCGGAGGACCCCATTTGGGTGAGAGTTCATTTCTTTGGATGGTTTTATGTCTGCTTCAAGGGGCATAGGTTCGGCGCATATTCCAGTGGCTCGCTTTCTGCACGAACGGCGTAGAGCTACCACAAACAGATGCAATCGATACATTCGTGGACGTCATGTTCATGCGGTATAATCTCAAGGATGAAAAAATGAGCAAGCAGGTAGTGGATCGCTTGGTAGAAGCACAAAAGCTCTTTCTGGAGTTACCGGTAAGAACCTTTCACCTGGTCGAGCATGGTTAGCATCCCTTACAGAGTTACTAGACTGCTGAAAAGTATAACATCTTTTCAACTGAACTACCTGACGACTACGCGGTGGATGAGGATGAGGACCCAGATCCGAATGATCCAGATGCTCTGATAGATGAATTGGATGGGTGGCATTTGGTTGAAGATGAAGAAATGTTCCTAGAATATTGGCGCAATAAAAAGCTGGCTATATGGCGACTCGCTCTTCGACGTAGTCCCCAAATGCAAATGATAGCGTGTCAGTATTGGGTGCGATGGCTTCGCAAATTTTTTGATGAACAGGTAAAGTAGTTATTTGCATTTACTGCATCGTTGCCTTCATTGTCCTACGCTAGGTCTCCGACCTGAATGAGGTGAAGAAAGTCATTGAGTCCGTCCAGCAGATGAGGGCTATCACCAGTACAATATGGCGTATGGATTCCTGGGAAGTGGCGATCAAGGTATGCTTCCTTGACACCAGTAGTGGTATACCTAAGGCTCTTTGCAGCGAACCGGATTGGTCAATGTATTGGTTGATATATATCGGCCGGAGAAGATTCTGTTCATAACCACACCGCACATTCTGGAGTCTTATAGGTACCATGTCTGGAGAGAGGCTATGGGTGAGCTTCTCCACCGATGGACGCCACGAACAGTGCAAGATTTGGCTAAATCTGCTGTTGCGGTGAGGATAAATCGTTAATGGCACCACTGGGATCTTGACGCTGTTGCCAGAAATCATGCAAGCAGTCTTCAAACAATGGGTCTGCCTGTACAGTGGATTCGATACTTGAATGCATGTCAAATCATCCAGCATTAATTCCATGTTCCACCAATCCAACCTCCGTTTTCTTCCTAGTCAGCCTTGAAACTTTCACCGCCGCTTGGAATACATGGCTGAAGCATGCCTTGCACCACTATGGATTAGATGTGAGTATGCCATGTTGGATGCGGCAGTGTTACTATCTCTTATGAATATCGGCTAGATTAGCCATGTCGACTTGGCTCAGCTTCACCGATATTTCCGTGGGATTCAGCTTACTCCCCAGTTTTTCCAAGCCCATCCACATCTGGATCCTCGACTCAAAGCCATCTTGGAGGAGACGCAAGCCCTTGTACAGCTGAATCGAAAAGTACAACAGCATGCCGTTCGACCACCTAGGCCAGGAGGGACATACGAAGAGACGGTAGTACAAAGAACTGGCAAGCAAAAGGCAACCCCGTCACTACGCAATCGAAATCCACATGCCATTCTGGATTACGGTCATACAGATTACGGCCATAAAGCATCTCATCATTCAGTGAAGAAGTCCCTGCTGGGAGTATGTCTTGCATGCACGTATGCTGGAATCACTACTAATAGACAATTCAGGACCCAGCTTCCCTGACCACAAAGCCAGCGTTTCAGGCCATCCGACTCCAGAAGCCTTTCACTAACCAATGTCCACACTGCCGTCACCTGGATGAAAATGAGTGGTGTACTCGTCCTGTCAGGGTATCGTTACGGTCAGATCTTGAGGCTCTTGTCGGTCATGCCTTGTCATGTGCACCACCAGATGACCTACCCAAAGCCAAGGTGGGCCTAGCCAGCATTGTACCTATCCACGGTAATACACTGCTTGACAGACCACCAAGAAGGCAGCCAAGCACGACATCCCTTTTCATCATCCAGATAAATTGAAGATGCAGGCTATTGAACAGCGTCCCACCGTTTATGCTCGCTGTCATAGAGATGTGAATCTTCTCCTCCGTGGCCAATACCTAGTAAGTAGTTGTCCTTAACTATTGATGGAACTGAAATCTGTGTCCTTGAAGGTTGGTGCGGTGAAGTTCAACGCGTTTCCTGAAGATGTACTTGCAGAAATGGATGAACATAACCGATCGTGTGCATCACTCAAACGTCTCACTAGAGCAGCCAGCTTCGAGTCCTTTGCATATGGCTCAATGCGGGCACTGGGCTCCAGGCTTCCTCAAGGAGGCCGGCCCGCAGATGGCTATGTAGCTTATGGTGACTTGTCAGCTGAAACGGAAGAGGATATACGTCGTCTTTTTAGCCATGCAAGAGTAAGCGATTGCTTTCAAAAGATGCTTATGATCTTTACCCCATTTCGCTTTGTAGGCCACAGATGCAATGTTTAAGGCTGCTCAGAAGCTGTATCCTCCAGCTACGAGCCACATCGGCAAAGGCCTTGTGGCTGAAGGTGTCAACCCACTTGGGAGCACCGGCTCCAATCTCTACGTGTGCCATAATTTTATGAGTCCCATCCATGAGGACGACGATGTGGATATCTCAGTTTGTGCCCAGATCCGCAAACGCTGCCGACCCACTGAATGGAATTTTGCATTCGTAAAGTGGGGGACCTATATACGTACCGTGCCCAACACTCTATGGTAAGATAGTTGTTATAATCTGTATCAGACATTTACCATTCTCTAGGTTGTTTTATGGGAGTCACGCCCATGGTACTATTATGCCGTCTCAATCCACCATCGATAGTGCCAACCGCCTTCGCCGTTCCCGACGACTTCTAATCCTAGGGCTTGGGGGAGAAGTTGACGTGCCAGTTTCAACTGGTGACCATGCCACTGCCCGGAACAAGGACCGCAAACGAGCCAAGCACTATGAAGATGTAAGAAATTCGTTTCCTACCATTGCACGCTATTGGACGGAATAGACAGAGGTAGATAGTGTACATGATATTCTACTTATGGTATCCAGTTTTCGCTGCATGTACCTCGTCCATAATGTCAGTAAAAAGTTTCCTCAAGTTGCCCAACCCTCCAGAGACATCGTCTTGATGATGAATGGCATACAACTCTTCCAAGCCCCATTTCACCATATTCTCCACCCTCTCAGCACCTGGACGAAGCAGCATATCAATAGGTAAACCAGTCAGCTTATAAATAACAGAGTAGATCATCAACAGATTCTCCTCGGTAAAATTGAAGTTCGCATTCTTGGTGTGATCATCAGACCGTAAAGGGAGGTCATCGTCGAAGGCAGTAACTTTGGTCATCCAAAGCTCCAACAGAGCCAAATCCACACGGCAGCCACAACCCAAACGAGGCACTTTGTCCGCCGCAGAGGCAAGTGCCGCATTCTGGGCTCGCCGTCCCTTCTCCTCAGCTTTGAGCTCCCGGTGGCCACAGGTAATGCACCGTTCAGTATTATTCTGGTGGTGCTGGTTAGGTTTGTAATGAATGTAAAAGGTGAAAGAGCGTACACGGTTGACTAACACATGCCTTGCAAACTTGACTCCTTTCTCAACGCAGTTGATGAACGCAGTGGGGTCATTACGAGCAGTGATGATGTGGGATTTGGTGAAGGCAACCTTGTTGCCATCGTTATCGAGAACATACAATTTCTTGAAATATAAATAAGCCTCGTAGTTAATCAAGGTATGCATGAAGCCTCACCGGAAGGTCTGAAGTCCGAGACTTCCTTGGCACTGGCACCATCACCTCTTTCACAACCTCTTTGATCTTCTCCTCCATAGGCATCTCGAGATCACTGGTATGAAGCCAGACCGCAACTCGCCTAACATCCTTCCCAAGGAAAAATCCATGTTGGTCGAACGAACCTTGCAAGGTGGGGAACCCTGCAGCTGCCTCGTCAATACTAAGCATCTTGCAAGTAGCGGTAATGCTTCTCTGAAGCTTGACGGCAGCGCTGTAAAGGTCTTGATCTGCTGGCTGAGCAGAGTTCCCGCTGATTTCATCGTCATCACTCAACTTCGAATAGGCAGCCAGCCATGCCTTTTGAAAGGCAGAGTAAACGCGTGAGCTGAGAGCACCAGCTAAGGAATTCTTGGGGTCCTCTACTGGATATAGTCAGGAGACATAAAAATATCAACTGCAATATACGATCTCACCGTTGGGATTCTCATTCATGCTAGCATCAGCATCAGAACCTAATAGAGAAACTGTTATTAGTGTCATCCAGCAAGGGGCTGTATATATGAAGCAATGGAAAACCTGGGGTCTGGACTCTGGAAAGCCAGATGTCGAGGACGAGAGAGGGAAATCCCTCTACTCGACTGAGCAACCAGAAAGCCTACTCTGGTATGAACACCAGAAATCCCAGGGGTCATACGAAGACAGAGATATCCTCTACTCCTCTCAACCCAAGAAAAGCTGGTACTCACCAACATCATCAACTCGCCGCTTCTGCCTTTGACCATTCCCATCAGTGGTTCCTTCAGATAGACCGCGTGCTAAAGAACATCAGGGCTAACATAAACCAAGCATAACTCAAAATGAAAAGGAATACCATGCTTTGTGGATGCTGCAGGTGCATCAGATGGTCCTGCCAAACCAGCAAGAGAGGAGAGTGAGATACGGCGGTTATGCCACATACAAGACCTTACCATTAGGTTCTTGATCAGACTCCGACAGTTCAGTCAATGGCGAAGTACGGCCATCAGAGTCCTGATCTACAATAATGCGTAGTAAAGAGTACGATAATGGCAGTGAGAGATGATGCTTACTGGAAGCCTGAGCTACACGCAACTGGTCTACTTTAGCAGCAAGCAGCTCCTTCTGTGCTGTGAAAAGTATTCACCATCAGCAAGCAATGTTAAGGCTGTCGTGAATAATGCGCACCTTTGAATGCTCTGTCAGAGATACCACGTTGCCTGCGGACAGCTTTGGTAAGCTTGGAGTACCGATCGAGTTTGGCCTCAGCCTGTTCGAGAGTTATAGCAGCTGGCATTTCAGGGGAAAGGCAAGTTGGGGGACACGACGCGACGCGAAAGAGAGGGAGAGAGAGAGAGAGAAGAGACGCGAAAAGTCCGACAGTCATCAAGGGTTTGAATTTCTTGCTTACTGACTCATCCAAACCAACGTTCAGGATGCACGCACATGTGAGCCACCAGCTTTCAGGAGTTCAATGGACTGAGCTGGAGAATTTCAACGATTCAGCGTTGATCAGGGTTGACAGACGAACTAGAGTGTACGGGCCGCCAGCTGATCCGTGCTGGTGGCGATGACTGTGTCGGATCACGCATGTAGGGACAAAGTGCTAAATTTTCCCACACGGGCGTCCGATACAGTCCGCCAAAGCACGTTAAATCAGGAGCAATAAGTAGCTATAGTGAGTATCAGAGTAGACTAGTCTCTAGAGGTAGAGGGGGTTTCTCGTGATGTGGAGGAGACTTCGCTTCGCGTGAGAAGTTGAAGCACCTCAACGTGTTTCTTTACATAACTTTCACCACCACCACCGCTTCGCACTCCCCCACTGGTACTCGCTCGACCACCGCCATGGATCACCATCGACTCACATCAAGTGATCAGCCCATCCAAATCAACTGGGTGTTACGCTCGCAGCACATCAAGGAGCCACGATGCTGGTCCCTAGACCTCCCACCCTCACGGTTCAACGATAGATCCCAAAACGTTCTCGCGCTCTTTCTCCACGAAATACATCGTAAACATCGGCAAGTGAAGGAGCTAGAGCTCGTTGCAGAGGACATTGTGTTGTACAAAGTAAATTTATTATAATGCATTCGATCAGCTCTAGATCTGTGGTATTGATTAAAAGTTTAGGTTGAAGGCGAGGTACCCGTCCAGCGGACCTCTACCGCAGACTGGACGAATGGCGTGTCGCTGACCCTCATACAACCCGCAACGACCCTTTTCTCCATTTTGAATGACATCGTCAAAAGCCGCGACGTTGTCCACCTTGTGGTTGGTATTATATCTCAGAGGATGCAGACGGACTCTGCTGCTCCTGGACCTGAGCGCTCTCATCCCCGTCAATTTCAATTTGGCTGTCACGGTCGAACGGTCATAGCCTCCACCAGCAGTGCGTGATCTGAACTTCATTGATTACAGTACATGGCATGAAAATGCTAATTATATTAAGGTCCGATCGGAACCATGGCACGGCATGCGCGCCCGCCCGTTGGCCTGGGCGATCTCACCTGGTAGAGCGCAAGAGGTATTGCTTTTACAAGAGAGCAGAAAGATTTAAGGCAGAAGAGAGAGCAGCGAGATGTAGATTACGTAGATCATTACGGAAATCTGGATGGAGGGAAGGGATGGATGAACCCATTGAGCAGGATATCGATGAAGACCGTGACTCGGAGGCGTACGAGTACTGGTAGTGTATGAGATTATTGTGTAGGATGTGGAGAGGACATACCCATGATCAACCGCCTTAACGAATATCTCGATCTCCATCGCCATCCCTCCGAGTCCCATGCCCATCATCTCCCGCCCATGTGTGCCGGTTGTGTTGTGTTAGGATTTGGATGTGAGGAGCAGCGGTTGAGGTTGAGGTTGAGTGAGAGCGTGAGCAGACTCGGAAGATCGGAAGACAAGAAGAAGATGATGATGAGTTGGAATATCTACTGGAAAGCTTGAAGGTAGGGGAATACTCCCATATCTCTACCAGCGCCGGGTTCTCTAGCGCATACGCATAGAGTACGAGTACACTTTCGCCCTTCAAGCTTCAAAGTTAAAGTTACACTTGGCGTTGGCATTACATAGTCCAATGATTCTGCATGGAGGATCGATTCGGAGGTGAGCCCTGTGAGGACTGAGGTACATAACAACATCCGAATTCGAAGCTTTTGACTTGGAGGGCGACATTGACAACGAGAGGGAGGATGAGGATCAGTCTGAGCCTGGGGAAGAAGAATTGCGCCATGTGTAACTTTGAGCTTTTAGGCAAGCCTTAATGCGAGGAGGAGAGGAGAGGAGAGAGAAGGGGATGGGTGGGCGGATGCATTGAATGGGAGGCTTCAAGAGCGTAGTGTGAGGATGCCAAGGAGGGGACAAGAGATGGCATCTTGAGAATGGACAGACAGCAGTCGGATGTCCGTGATGAGAGAAGAGTAAAACAAAGAAGCGAAACCAACAGCACATGAAACATTCCATTGACAGGGTACCTGCGACGATGCCGACAGGTCTGGGAATGAATTAATGACGCGAGAGCTGTCACGACGTCTACTTGAGCATACAGAAAAGAGAGGCAAGAGGGTGTACGGAGGTCTCCCACCCCACCGGTTAGGCCGGTTAGGGCTCGACTGGGAGTGACACTGAATGTGTTGAATGTGTTTGAACGCGGCTACCTCGTGATGGAAGTCGGAGGAAGAGGGTAGTTCCGAGTCATGATCAGTCACGGCACTGGCAGGTGAAGAGTCGATGAAAGAACCATGATGAGCATTGGTAGATGATGTCGATGAGCGGCGATGCCGACCGTGTCCCTCGATGCACGATATCGATGTAGAATACTGGATTATACGTAGAGTAAGTGTAGCAGAAGACCGGACAAAGATGAATGCAGCTGTGAGACGTATGCAGATGCAGAAGTTCGTGGAGTCGTCGTATGACGAAGGTCGGATATATATGCTGGAGTTTGACGACGTGGGTATGTCCACGTCCCACGGTGGCTCTCTTCCTCTTCCGCTTCAGCGCTCAGCGTCTAGAGTGGAGTAGAGTACTCTACACTGACTACAGTGCGACCTACGAGTCCCACCAACACACGCCAGAGCACCCGAATTCGCAGATGATCGATGATCTCGTTGTTGGGATGTGTAGTAGAGGAGGGTAAATCGTGGTCCATCAATGCATCAACGTTCAACTACCGCAGAACGCGCGGACGATCGAGCGGACATTGAAGAGGGTGATTGAATGCGGGGATGGAATGGAGACGGCTGAGCGGACGGAGGTGCTGTTGCAGAAGTTTCAAACAGCGGATCTCCAAATCGGAAACCAGGGATTATGGAGTATGGATTATGACGCAGCCACAGTGGGTGGTAGAGGGCCGAGGGTAAAAGCCTGAAGGAAAATGCGGATCGGGAGTTGAGCGAATCGAGTCCTCCGTCGGTGTATGATTATCACAAGAAGAGAGGAGCGACGGGTTCTGGTGCAGAAATCGAGTGCTATTGGTTTAGGCGGTAGGTGAGGCAGTGACCCTACGGCTTAGGTTACAGCCACTGCGGATGATACATACGAGTATCATTCAGGAGGGTGGGAGGCATAGGCGCACCGGCCAGGGGGATAGGCGCAGAGGGAAATTTCTAACCACCATGACAACTACATGAGCATCCCAGCAACGAGCTCGAGAGGGAAGGGGACGTACGACTGTCACAACACAAGAGCTTATTCACCGGCTCATACCCATATCCATGACCTGGACCGCGTCTCTGACTCTCTCAGCACCTCACATGCATACCCCACCGCAGAGCCCCATGGCCAGCACAAAAGGTATAAAACAGAAGGCGTCATACAATTTATAGATGGTGCAAAATTGGGTGGCGGAGGCGGTTCGGTAGAGGTTGAGTGATTGTGTCGTGTCTGCACGCGTGCATCTAGGAGAGGAAGTCGGTCAGGTGAGGAGATGAAGAAGGGAGAAAGACCCCAGAAAGAGCTATAGGGTAGCTACTTGGCTCAGATTAACGTTGGGGTTGGGGGTAGAGTGCTAACAAGTCGGAATAGACGCCCGCGGACTGCTCTCTCCCCGCGACACTCTCTCTCCCTCTCCCCAAAGCTCAATCGACAATCTCTCGAGCCCCTGGACCTCTGCCACCTTATCCACTCTGCTCCACGCGACAGATACCGTGTTGGAGAGCGTGTGTTGGGATTCTGCGGATTGTGATAGCACTGGGAGAGGGTCAGCGTTGTTCAGACTCTACCGACTTCATTGGCCGGTACACTCCGGACGCGGCTGTCATGTCAATAGGCTAGAGTAATTCACTGTGGGTTTCGCTCCCCTTGGGTTTATATATGCTTCCTCTTGTCTCCTCCCCTGCACGCCATCTTCTCCCCTCTCTACTCTATGACGTTTCCTAACCCATTCACCGCTAGCAGGCTCCACCAACTCATTTGACTCTCCCCTCACTATCCCCATCCACTCCCTCGTGGGTGTATCCTCCACTTAAAGCTTATAGCAAACCAATAGGCTTCAGCCCAGTATTTATAACCGAGGTCCGGGAAAACGTGTCGTTCATGTTTATTGCTGCTCATCACTATTATACAGTAAGGCTGGCGCCGACGCCTGAAGCAATTCTTCGTCACTTCCACTTCCACTTCCACGTCGTCGTTTTCTGGGAACATTTATATCACCGCCTCGAGATTTGAACGAAAGAGCGGGGCATTCATATTCTAGGTGTTTGGGGTCACCTCATGCCGAGCAGCGGGGGGAAGGGAAGATCGACTCGGAGGTCCTCGCAGACTGTCAATGTCGTCAGAACGTGAATCGGAACCTTGGCGCTGGGGATGGAGCCCAAGTTACGTTTGTATGGACTTCGAATTCGGGGGTGGTCGTTGGGCGGCGCCGGCCTGCCCTCCTCATCCTTATTATCCTTATTATCGAGCTCAGCTCATGCCCCAAACGCAGTTGTCAAATTGACCAAGTAATCTCAACCGACCACCGTTTTGCACGGCACATCTGAGGATTACGCACATCATCATCCCCAGGCTCCTTTTCATTGTCACCCCCCAGCAGCTTCGAATTCGGGTCTCTGGCGTCTGCTCTTTGAGCGTGTTTTGGATGGGACTCGGAGGTGCACTGTAGACGCTGAGAGGTTGAGCTCAAAGTAGGCTGCTGATGGTGGTGGTAGTGGTGGTCCAACAGGAAGAAGAAGAGAGCCACTGGCGCGCACATACACACGTCCGCGTCATCAAGCTCCTGCAGATCCAATCTTCGCCATACTCGAGTACGAGTCGTCTCCACGAACATCTGTATCTGCGTCTCACAGCTGCAAACATCTTGTCCGGACTTATGTACCAATGCCCTCTTCTGCCGCCTGTCTCACGCTGGCTCCCAACATAACACAGAACGCCCACCAGCCTTGTTTGTGCGCCTCCTCGGTGTTGTCAAAGTAGTGGGCGTGGGGGCAAGTTATAAGCTTGGAAGTTTGGCCGATCGCGCGAGGACCAACGACCATTGGGTAATCAATCGGGCGTGTGGACTGAGAAAGTCGCGGCTCGCCTGCGGAGCCCACATCGCCATCGGCCACCGCTGTTGAACGTTGAATGTTGACACTCCAAAGTGTTCTGATTTCATTCAACGAAGCTGTAAGAACAGTTGATATGAATGTGTATCTTGACACTGACATCAGTCTCGGATTTTGATTATTGATGCCGTGAGGGTAGTACTGTTACAAGCCGAGGCTCGACGACCACAATGGGATCGTGTCTACAGCCAAGCCCTCGAGGCCTCGACGTTTCAACACTCGCCGTCAACGCTTTTTTCATTTCTGGAAGTCCCAGCCAATCAATCCGACCCCGCAGTTCTTCTCTTCGGAGTGATTTGGCCTGAAAAGCCTAGACTTCGGAGGTATTTCTCTGTGGCTGCGCACAAATCTTCCGACATCTCTCTCAACTCGACATGATTAAGTATGTCTTGTTCGGCTCCTTGTAGGTCCTTCGATTGGCTGATAAACGTTTAGTGTGTTCAATTTATCGATTCGCGAGGGCTTGGCCTTGACCAGAACGTGTATATAACTTGAACATAATGTGCTGCTCTGCCATCGCCGTGCTCATCCCATCCAAAAGCCTCAGATCTCCATGGCGTCACCGAGTCCTCCACAGCGCAAGCCTGTCAGCCAGCACTTGCACGCTGGCACTCATGACAGAGCCCGTCATATCGAATCTCTGATCCAGTCATACCATGCGCAATTCGGCCCGCTAGAGAAGAAGCAGACCCAGAAAAGCCCTGCACCCCAGCCCCGTCACCACGTCGTTTTGCTAACAGGCTCCACGGGTGCCCTCGGGAGTTACATGCTAACCGACTTGCTCAAGGATGCCCGTGTCCGCAGGGTTTATACTTTGAATCGTTCTGGCGGCTCTACGTCCGTTTATGCAAGACAGTCATCATCATTCAGAGATCATAACTTGGACGAAGGGCTGCTATCCTCCCCGAAGTTGGTCTCGCTCGAGGGTGATTTGACCGATGCTCGCCTCGGACTCCCGTCATCGTCGTACGACGAAGTGAGTGCACCCAACTTATTGGCCTCTCCGTCATCTCACTCGAGTACTTATATTGCTTTGATTTACATAAGCTTAGGGCGTCTGTCACTCTCGTCATTCACAACGCCTGGGAGGTCGACCTCAAATCACCAGTCGCTGCGTTCGAGCCGAGCTTGAAAGGTGCTCTGAACTTGATCAACTTGGCCCGCAGCTCACGATCCCCGCATTCCCTCCGATTCCTTTTCATTTCCTCCGTCTTGTCAATGCAAAACCTCGGAGTTGATGCCACCGTCCCGGAGGCCATCGTCCCGAACGCTAGTGTTTGCCTTGGTACAGGCTACGGCGAGTCCAAATACATCGTAGAAAGGGTGAATAAGTTCCCTCGCTTCTGCGCAATGTGGTTTTGTTGTGTTGTTACTAACGTTAGCACAGCTCTTGGGTGTCAGCGGTGTCGAAGCGTGTACGATTCGTATCGCGCAGCTTTATGGAGAGAATTCGCGGTGTACGTGGCCTGTGACTGGGTGGTTGCCCTATCTTATCGCTTCCGGAGTCACGATGCGGCAGATGCCCCTTCCTAGTGGTGTGCGTTCATCGATCATCCATTCGTTCATCTTTACTTGGGCTGATTCTCGTTGTGGCAAGGTAGTCGGCGACTTGGCTTCCGATGGACTTTGCTGCAAAGGCTGCGTTGGACACTGCTTTTTATGACGGAGCCTTACCTTTGGCTATCAACATTGCGCATCCGAAGCCTGTCCCGACATCCTTTATCTTCGGTGCTTTCAGGGATGCGGTATACGATAGGAGCCAAGGAAGATTGTCTCTTCCGTTAGTGCCGCTTAAGCAGTGGCTTCGCAATGTTCGGGCATCAACGAAGAGTGGTTCGCCGACTAGCGGTCTGGTACGTACCTCGGCCATAGCATATAAGAATATCCATTCTTACCCATAACGTGTGTATTACCCAGCCGGTTCTCAAGCTCGTTCGGTTCTTCCAACACGTCGCGGACGCTGAGGAGCAGATGAACGATAGCCACGAGGTGGGGAGGCTTCCGAGGTTCGAGACGGCTGTCGCGCAGCGGATTAGTCCGTCGCTGAAGGATGCGCATACGTTGGAGAGGGATGTGGTGTTTAAGTGGGTCGACTATTGGATTCAGGAGGGGTTGTTGGCTGTGCTGGCGCCGCCGCGTTCTGGTGCGAAGTTGTAGAGTAGGAGCCTGCGCGGATGAATGTTGAGTAGGACTAGGTGAATTGTGAGTCCAGTCTCGCCTTCAAATATGCAGTACTCTATTGTTGATCAAGGCCACAGTGTAATTACAATAGACGACTGTTCAGGCCATATGTATTGTTCTCGTGGCCCCTCGAGTACAGTGCAATTGCAGTTGTGACGTGTCGTAAGCACTCCATTGTTCCGCGCTCAGTCGTCCTATATTCCGCGCTAACCATTTGCGGTCCTCGGAACTGCTGAGGATTCCTGGAGGACCGAATGATGTCATACTCTACTCGAGTCCTCTGTAGCATGCCGCTCAATCTGACGCCATACTCTAATCCGGCCGTTGGAATGCTTTGAACTTCCGTATCGAGGCTTGAAGCTTGAAGTTTGAAGCTTCTACTCTGCATGCTTCACATACGACGACGTCCGGACTGTTCGATGCCAAGATCGCTTCCCGTAAACGTCCTGAATCGGCGCTAGTCTCGCTTTCCTGTGTACCTGACGCTGATGTGTTGAGGTGGTTGAGGGTCGGTCTTGGACAGCTCTGCCTTTGGATAGAAATCAAGTAGACGAGGTGGATCAGCCCGTTCGCTATTTTCCTGTCTCCGGTATTTGAGGAATGCTCAATTTTCACATGGGTGGATGCACTCGAGTAAGTTCATCTCCTGAATTGCGCTAGGCTCATCTGAATGCAGTCTGCCAGGTATCAGTGATGTCTGTATCCGTGCAATTACGTGCAAGTTCCCATTACGGAAACTAGCTCAATCTAAACTCGTTGACTGTATTTCCGCTACTGGAGTAGTCATCGCCAGCTCTCCCCATGGTAGCCACTTAACCAGCTTGGGTGGGCCTCACTGCAATGTGCATAAAGCTACAAGCATACATAGCTCCCATGTTTCTGATTATCGATGGTGTACAAGCGGAGAAGCCGTCGGTAATGACCTCCACGGTTCGATTTCTCTTATCTTTGGACGTCCCGGCCCAGTATACTGACCACATAGGATCCCCCCGTCAAATCGAGTAGTTCAGTGGCACGCATAGGCAAGCTTCGGGCATGCCGCATCTCGTACGTCGTGTCGGTTGCTTAGAGGGCTTGATTGATTGATGCCTCGTTTGATTTATCGCCTGGTCAGCTATTCCCAGAGGTTCAGTCAGGATGCGTATATAATTCACCGCGAATTGATCCCTGGTTCACCAAACCTGAGGCCGCTCAAGTTACGTGCTCCGCACTTCCACCTTTTGCCATGTCCGCCCAATTCATGAAATTTTCCAGGTCCCATGCCATCGCCGCCAGCAAATCATTACAACAACCCCACCACTGCTGAGTCGGATGCTCAGCTCACCCTAAATGACAGAGCGGAACACATCGAGTCCTTGATTCAGTCGTATTCTCAGCAATTTCGTCCACTCGAGAAGAAACGAAGTCTAGCACCACGCCCTGATCACCACGTCGTCCTTTTGACTGGCTCCACAGGTGCACTCGGGAGTCACATCTTGGCTGGCTTACTCAAGGATGATCGTGTCCTCCGGGTTTATACACTTAATCGCTCTGGCTCCAAGCCCATCTACGAGAGGCAGCTATCATCATTCAAGCATCATGGATTGGACGAGGCACTGCTGTCCTCTGACAAGTTAGTCTCTCTTCAAGCTGACTTGACTGATGGCAGCCTTGGACTACCGTCATCAACGTACGAAAAAGTGAGATAATTATGTCGTTCTTCTATCCGGCGCCATTTTGACGTTTTTATTCAAGCTCACAGACACTGTGACTCTTATCATCCACAACGCTTGGCAGATAAACCTCAGATTGTCGATCGCCGGATTCGAGCCCAGTTTGCAAAGCAGCCTCAATTTAATCAACTTTGCTCGCGAATCGCGGTTGCCTTTCCTGAGGTTCCTTTTCATTTCCTCCATCATGTCGATGCAAAATCTCGGAAACGATGCGAAAGCTCCTGATGATGTAGTTCTCAGTAGTAGGGCTTGCCTTGGAACGGGATACGGCGAGGCCAAATACATCGTTGAAAGGGTGAATATTCTTATCTTGCTTCTCCACTGATAATTCTCGGACATTGATGTTAGCACAGCTTCTAGTTGCCAGCGAGATAGGAGGATGTAGCCTTCGTATTACACAACTTTATGGGGTACAATCCTTGCCTGGCTGGTTGCCGATGCTTGTCGCGTCCGCATTGGTAATGCAGCAACTGCCATTTCCCAACGGGGTGCGTGCGTTCCACTCATTTGTCTTGTCTCATAAATGACGCGGCAAGGTAGTCAGCATCCTGGCTTCCTATGGACATTGCTGCGAAGGTTACACTAGACACCGCTGTGTATGGTGGAGCCTTACCCTCGGTCATGAATATTGTCCACCCGAGACCTGTGCTAACCTCCGTTCTCTTTGGTGCTATCCGAGAGGCTGTGTACAGTAGGAGTCAAGGCAGAATGTCTCTCCGTCCCGTCTCGTTGAAGCCGTGGCTTGTCGATGCCCGAACTTGGACCGGGAGCGGCACCACGTCCATCAAGTTGGTACGCGCTGAAACTACATGCTCGCAATGCATATTCTTACGTACAACGCTGCTCCCTAGCCCCATCTGAAGCTTGATAAGTTTTTCCAGCAAATTGCAGCGACTGATGGAAAGATGAATGACAGCCACGAATTTTTAAGCCTTACAAGCTTTGACACTACTGTCGCACAGCAAATCAGTCCTTCTCTAAGGGATGCATGCCCATTCGGGAAGGTTGTGGCATATCAATGGGTAGACTATTGGATTCAAGAGGGATTGCTGCCCGGCCTGGCACCTCGTCTCAATTCTAGGCTGTAGCTTTCAAATCATCACGCTTGGCAGCGATTGATGATAATGCTTACCAAGGGTATATGTTGCGACAGAAGCGTTATTGTTTATTCTACTGGACATATCGCGTGAGCCGTACTGGGACTTGAGCTTGGTCGTCTAACTCCCGCAGACAAGCCGAGGGACGTGGCAGCCTCACAAGCCAATGAGGGTGACCAGCGGCACCGTTAATGTCGTCTATGGCTTTCCATTCAGAGGCCAAAATACAATTTGGTGATTCCGAGCCAAGCACGAGCAGTGAGTGATCCGGATTGCGGGCGCGAAACTTGAACGAGGTGGGGTGGACGAACTCCCCTGAGTTACCCCTGAGTGAAAACCAACCTTCCACGTGAGACAGGAGGTTCGTCCAAACGATCAATCGTCTCGTTGCCAACTTTCGAGCTTCAAAATTCCAGTTGCCTCGTTTACCTAACAGCCAGGTAAGTGCAGAAAGCTCGCCTACGCTTTGCGGTGATTGCAACGAATTCAGCTGGGGGGATCGGGAGTCAGTGGGTAGAGTGATAGAAGTAGCATCTTCTCCCCACTGGCACTGCGTCGGCTTTATGGTCCCAATGCGACCATCTGTAGACTGTGTATGCGTGCTAACGGAGTTTCTTGCTGTGTGGCTCTTATATGGCTGTGAGCGTTTCTTCCCAGCGTTTCTCGTGTGGAAATGTCTCGGCCGAGACAGTCCGAGACATCTCCTCCACGACCATGGCGTTGGATACCACTTCCCCGGATATGCTGCCTTCAGTGAACACATATATAATTGACACATGCACTTATGGCACGCCACAGGCCATTTGATCACCCGTATTCCCTCTGGCGATGCTTCCCTTAAGGTCCTGTCCTTACCGGAGTGCTGTTGCTGGCTTTTGTTACCGAAGGCAAGTCTTCGCATAATACTACGAGTTGACCTACGGACGTTCGCTATGCAGGCTATCTACGTCGGCCGCTCGGTTCAATGAGGTCACTGCCGATCTCCCATTGTCCGGCGTTCGTGTCTTGGAAATGGGACAACTCATCGCTGGTCCGTTTGCTGGTCAACTTCTTGGGTACACACCACATCGCCTATTTTTACATTTTCGCCTTCTCTCTGCTGACGTACGTGCTAATAGGCAATTCGGTGCGGAGGTGATAAAAGTTGAGCCACCAAACATCGGCGATCCTCTCAGAGTCTGGCGGGAATTGGACGTTGACGGAACCAGCCCTTGGTTCCGAAGTATTGCGCGAAACAAGAAGAGTGTGGCTATCGATCTACGAAAACCCGAAGGCAGACAGTAAGCGAACTTATTTATTTCATTAGAGAATATTAACAGTACAATCTCGAAGACTCGTGAAGCAGCTTGCAATCAAGAGTGACGTTCTGATTGAGAACTTCAAACCTGGAAGTACGTCCTCCACATCCGTTCTCCAGTACGAGATAACTTTAATTATTTATCATGCATTTCAGCTCTTGAGAAGTGGTCGCTCGGACCAAGTTCTCTTCATGCACACAACCCAGATCTCATTTTCACCCGGGTCAGTGGGTATGGACAAACGGGACCATGGGCACCACGACCTGGTTACGCTTCCGTCTGTGAAGCCGAATCGGGCTTTCGCTACATCAATGGATTTCCAGATCCAGCTTCGGGAGGGCTTTCCGGTCCTCCCGTTCGCCCGAACATAAGCCTAGGGGACTCGATTGCTGGACTTCACGCCGCATTTGGTACTGTGAGCGGTTTACGGCTTTGGGTCTCGTTATTGGTGCTGATACGACGACTCACTCAGGTTCTTGCGCTTCTAGCTAGGAAGACTAACCAGGCACAGGGACCTACTAGCGGCCGAATAGTTGATGTTAGCATCATGGAGAGGTACGTTTCGCTGTTACCATGTTGATAGGATAGATATGGGATGCTGATGGCCATTCCCAGCATGCTTAACCTCATGGAAGGAATCATCCCCGAATATGACCGAAAGGCAAAGGTAAGCTGTCAACGGTATGTGCCTACGACTGTCGCGTAACTAATTTTTATATCGCAGATCCGAGGCCCTTCAGGCTCATCAGTCACAGGGATCGTACCCACAAATGCCTACCCATGCCTTCCATCACCAGAAACGCCAACCGTACCAACGTATATCGTTATCGGTGCGAACGGTGACACGATCTACAATCGCCTCATGACAGCGATTGGACGTACTGACTTGATTGGACCGGACTACCAACACAACCAACATCGAGTAGTCAAGCAAACTCAGATTGAGGAAGCTATCTCCAGCTGGACAAGTGCGAAAAGTGCAGAAGAGGTGATAGATGCTATGAACGCTGCTGGCGTACCAGTGGGTAGGGTAGTTAACGTGAAAGATATAGTTGAGGCTGAGCAGTTGAAGGCGAGAGATGCTATTGAGGATGTATGGGTTCCAGGGAGTCCCTCCACGCCTGGGGATCGAGACGGTGGGTGGACGGTAAAGATGCAGGGAACTTTCCCCGTGCTTCAAGGTTGTGACACAAGGGTTAAATGGGCGGGACCCAACTTGGGTCAGCATACTGACGAAGTTTTGAGTGAACGGCTAGGTCTGACGCCGGATGAACTAGACGGGCTGAGGAAAGAAGGGGTCATTGGATAGCCCTCGAGGTACTGTACAGAGTTACTGATAATACAATTCGACAATGTTGTGCGTGCTATTCATACGTTGATAATCCCAATTATTGTGCAGCTATACCCAGAGGAAGCCTGTCGGAGCATTGATATTAGGGTTACTGGCAATCTTCTTCAACCCCTTCCCTTTATCCACACGCTCAAATATAGCTACACCTCCGCCTCTCGCCCCTCCAGCGACCAACCACTTATCCTCCGGTCCACCAACCACCATCCCCCTCAAATGCTTCAGCCCCGTCCTCACCTCAGCGACGAGCTCCAAGTCGAGGTTGAATATGGCAACGGTGTCGCCTTCGGGGGACGGATCGTTTCGGTTGGACACGTAGATGTAGGGTTCTGGGTATGCATCGTTGGGTTGAGGGATGAGAATTTCGGCTACTAGCATTAATGAATGGGGCGGGCGCGACAGAGTCGATGCCGAAGCTACGAATGATGCGTCCGCAGGCAAGGATGGGAGCTTGTGTTTGGACACGCTGTTTGATAACTCGAGTGCCGTGTATACGTGGTCACCTTAAAGGTTAAGTACTTGATAAAGTAGAGTAGATAACTCATATTGGAACACACCGTATACTGCGACATGACGTGGTCCGTCGCCACGGTTGTACGTTATGCTCCCATGAATTGACCATGCGCCGTCAATTCCCTTCTTAAGCCGCCAGACTTTGTCAGACCCAAGATCTGGAACGAGTAGCTCATCGCGATCCGGGTGGATGTACACTTGGTGAGCATGGGCCGCTTCTTGCCTGTCCGGGTTGGGTCCCGAACCAGTAAAGGAGAGGGTCTCAGGGGGGCTAGGTAGGAGGAAAGGGGTCGTTGAGGAGATAGGGATGGTCGATACACTTCCGCTAGAATACTTCAAGGATTCAAAGAGGATCCATGAGCGGTCGGATAGCGCAGCGAAACGTCCAAGGAACGTACATTAGCAACTAGCAACTCGTCCTCGGTGGCAAGGAGGGAGCAAGGATCTGCGCCATTACTACTCGCTCTCCCAACTACCTCCCCTCTCCAATCTCTGTCATATCGTATCGCTACAACAACGCCATCCGACTGCTCTAGTCCTGCGTATATAAAATGCGGGTCGTCTGGGTGTTGAGTAATCCACGACGGGTGATGTCCAGCTCGAAGCGCCGAGAGGACCGTGACGGAGGAGGTCTCCGGCTCGAAAACGAGGGTAGTGATATCTTCTGTGTATGACGACACAAGTATATGATAAGGCATTGACACTAGAGCAGATGTTTGGCTCGAGCGATGAGGTTGCCTTTATACGATCGAAGGTACCCCGAAGATACTCCAGCAAAAGGAAGCTAGTCCGGGCAACAGCTAACTGCATAACCGACGAGCGGTACATCAATCCCAATGGTATTTCCTCCCAAACCGACTCCCGAGTAGCGCAAAGGGTTGATGGCCGTCTCTGCAAGGAGAGATCCTTGCTGCCGAAGTGAAGAAGTCGAACTGCTTCCTTGACCGAATTTTCTCCCTCGCCTACGTTGTTTATCTCCTCAAAGGAGAAGCACGAACTAGGCTTCGTCAGCTGATCGCAATAGTCATGTTACATGCCAGTTTCTTTTTGTTCAGGGACTGTATCTTGAGCAACGGAAGAACAGCTCCTACTAGAAGTCGGACGATATAAGATACGCCTCAGCGATGCCATTAGTTATCATATGCAGATAGGAATCATTTCGCACTCGCACCTGTCCAATAACATTTGCAGAGATGTCGTAATAAGGGCCATTCGCATCACGAAGGGGTCGGTCAATCTGGAGCAAAGCTTACATTGCCTAAGCTTTCTCCGAGATTTCTCTCGTCCCTTGTCTCTACATCTGAGGGAGATGCGCTTTTGAAAGACTGGGCATACTTGGCGAAATCAAGATCTCGCTTGGAGGGAAACCATGTCTTGCATTGCTTCGAACCTGTCGGCAGCGGCAAGTTGAACAGTGACATCCCACTAGGCTGCAGCCCTCATGACGACGGTCAGCAAGCGTGACACTGATGCAGGGCGAAACAGCGCCTTCGCCATGAAAGCCGTCCGAAAGTTTGCAGAGCCGGAGACCGGACCGTCAGACGGGGAATTCTCGACCAGCCATTTCTACAAGAACGATGCTTCATTATGAGTACATGCTAGACTGATACTGGCGTAGTTAACAGAATACAGGCGGCTATTACAATGCCTCATACATTACCACATTTCGAGGGACAGACTCGGAGCGATCACGATGATTGAGGAAACCCGAGATTAATAGGAACGGGCTTGTTCAACATGACTTCGTCTAACTTCAGGATGCGACGACGAGTATTAGAGGTGACATCTGGGTCATCACCGATGCTGGAAAGGTGAAAGGGGTAAGCCAGGGAAACGTCCAACTAATTGGAGCGAACTAACAATGCATGGAATACGGAGAAAGTCTGATGCTGGGCGGGGCCTACTCGAATCCGGAGCTTGGATGATTTAGTGACAATTAGATACCCCGCGACGATACCCCCCTGAAAGGGTACAAGTCACCAGAGAATCAGTCGCTGGCTGTAATGGAGAGAACATGATGACGCCCACCTGGCTAACGTTGCTAGCCTCTGCATCCGCTTCTTTGGGGACTTCAATCACATCTTTCCACTCCAATTCATTGCGAACAGAAGCTGCCCTCTGAAGGGTGAACTGCTCCTTGAGCGTGTCCCTAGGAATTTCAACACCGTTCACCGTGATCTTAGCAGCTGATGCGAAGGTCGCCTCGAAGTCTGAAGGGAAATTATCCTCGCCACTTGCAGGTGGAATCTCGTAGAGACGATTGACGCGTTCCTGAAACCACGATGCGAATGAAGTCGACATTGGAGATGGGCGTTGGTGAGAGTAGTCTAAATGCCTGCGAAGAGTTATGAGTCATCACCACAAGATCCCCCTATTTGAAGCCATCATCGGAAGCTACCTCTGGGTGAAGACTTCAAAATGTGGAATTACCAGGCCCCGTTTGAGTCTCGTAAGTTGTGACCGATGAATACTTGTCAAGCGACATGGCAGAGGGGCTTGTGGATGCAGCATTTCATTCAACAGGCTGCGTTGCTGGTCCTTCACTGACCGTGGGATTGGCGGAACTGATCGTGGGAAGTTTCAGGTTGTGAGACTCGTTTCAACTTTTCACATTCCCCGAATCTTGGAAGCGTGAAAACAAGTCAGGTCACGTCGTGATATCACCCTTGAGCCTTAGCCCTTATCGAGGCGACGGACAGAGTGGTGAAGTGAGGGTGTTGCAACTGATTGATTTGCGTTACTTAATGTATATTTGGTGGGTCTAACTGTTTCTGAACTGAATTTAAGCTGAAGACAGGACCTCGGTGATGATCTCGGTTTCCTGCTTCTTCTGATATCATCGTGGTAAGCACACGGCAGGGAAGAGTCAGAGAAAGGCTGCTCACTTCTTTAACTCGCTTGGCTTCGGAGTATACGAAAATCATGATGAAGAACAGCGTGTTTTGTAAGGCGTGGGGTTGGATGCGACCCGTCATAGGCTCATCGTCGTGGAACAAGTGAGAACGATAGGACTTGAAAGATGCAACCAGGGTTTTCGTAGGCTTTGCCTTAATCTGTCGTATTGATACTAATCAGCGCCCATCCTCATGAGCTTAAGTATAGATAATCTTGGCGGACCTCCCAAGTTTTATGTTTCCATCTCACGTCATATGAGGTTCCATACCACTTCCATTCCCGTTCTCTGTAATATAAGCACTGAGTACTGATCAGCAATGACAGCGGAGGACGAATGAACTGAGGGGGACATACAAGTTATCATCTAAGCAAGCAAGCATATTGGTAGCCAATTTGACTTCGTCGAAACCATGCTGTACACCCTGGATTTCAAAAGATCTATCCTTCCAGCGGATCATAGCAGCCGCAGATGCTTTCTGGCCATACCAAATGGTAGTTGTCTGCTTGCCGTCAACGTTGTCGGTGGCGACTGTGAACTGGACCGAGTTGTCGTATGGCGAAACAATGGTCGTATTGGACACATCTTTCCCGTTGAACTTGAACTCCATGATTGACCAACACGAGCTTTGTGATCAATTCGCTGATAAAATAGTTAGGGTGCTGCTTTTCGAAGGCAAAGGACTCACTTCACAGAACGCCAGTTTATAATCCTACGCGGCTGTACTGTATCAGATGTCGAAAGTCCCCCCCCCCCACATGCTCGAAACACGCCAAGGGAGGTGGTGCAACACAGCCTTGCATTGGGCGGCCGAGCGTCAGCGCTTCAGCTTCAGCCTTCGGGATTTGTTGTTGCCAAGAAAGAGGCCATAAGCGCCTAAGTGGCCGTCCTCCCGACTTCACCCTCTCCTCATGGAAAATCCATCCAAGGCATAGAAAACTTGTAATGCCGTGCGGAATGAGCGCGCCGTAAACAAACACGAATATCAGACGACAGATATTTGGTTCTTGGAGGGGGGAAACCTACCTGCTGCAGCGTCTTCTGGCTCGGCGTTCTTGGAGCACGTCCTCATCGGAAGCCAAGTCAATTTTACTTCCAGGAGTCGATGGACTTCTGCGCTTCATAGGATCGTGCGCAGAACAAGGTTGGATGCGAGCTGGTGCAGTGGATGCAAGTATCAACGTTTCTCGCTGCGCATGATATTTTCGCCCAAATCCGGCGGGTTCGCCCCTGCACGGAATCACTAGTGCAAACGCACACTCCATTGAATTTTGCGAAACATTTGTAGTAATCAAACGGATCAGGGCGCCCGCTTACTCAAGTTCTATTTAACCCATTCACTGCTTCACCGGGACCACTGAACTTCACGTCCTTCATACCCCATTCCTTCCCTATTCATCTAATTATGAACGCTCGGATTTTTTCGGCGTTCTTCTTCCTCATTACCTTCTCGATAACGGTGTGCTTTGCTCACCCAGTCCGCTCGTTGGAACCTGTAAATTCGACTTCTTTCCATGACGCCGCAAAGGATGTCCAAGAACTTCTGCAAGGGAACCAGAGATTTCGTAATGAGGTGGAAGACGAGCATCCGGGATATCTAAAGGAGTCGGGGACTACTGCCCAACGTGCGTGTAGTCGTATTCTGTCTCTCGGCGGAATGAATTTACGATGATCTCCAGATCCTCCCTTCCTGATCTTTGGATGCTCAGACAGCCGGTGAGCAGCCTCAAGCCTACGGCGTGCCATCCCATATATCATGGCTAAAACGAGGCTAGTGTGAGTGAAGGAGCTATATTCCACGCACTTCCCGGAAAGCTCTTCGCCGAACGTAATATCGCCAACCAATTCCTAGAATCGGACACAAACGCGTTTGTGGGACCCTTGCCTCGTGGTGGCGTAGCTGGCTAATTATTTCTTCCTGCCTTCCTTCCTTCCCTTCATCGCCTTCGCGTTCTACTTGACAGCAATGCGGTTCTCACATACGGCGTTGAGCACCTTGGTATCCGGAACGTCATCGTCATGGGACATTATGGATGTGGGGGTGTTTCTAGCGCCATAGAAACAGGATTCAGTCAACCGGACCTCTCTGATCCCGTCCAGAGGTGGATACAGCCAATTCGTCGATTGTATCTCTCCTCAAAGAGGTACGTCGACGATATTTATCACTGAAAGAAAGCCACCAGCTGAGCGTTTGAACACACGGTAGGAAGGAGATAGTCAAGCTTCGTGAACGGAATCGCCGCGCGGACCCCGTCCCAGCCCCTGAGCTCCATAATGGTAAGTACATCATACTGTCAGCGCTGTACACCAGGACTAACTACAGCACTTGTCTTACAGCCGGATTCAGGGCTTTGGTCGAAGAGAACGTGAAGGCCAACGTACGAAAGATTTCTCGGGCTCATATTTCCAACGTGAATACCACTGCTATAAACTTGTGCATTTATTCTCCAGGCTCACTGAACCATTGAAACAGAATCATGACTCGGAGGCTCCAGAACCAGAGACTTATGTTCACGGATGGGTGTATGACATTGAGACTGGGGAGGTCTCGGACTTGGGTGTGACGGAGAGGATGGGGGCATAGCATTTTGGGTATCGTTGTCCTTTGTGGTTTAGATGGACTACTATAATTCGTGATTGCCAACAGCGCGATGAAATCGACAAACCCTGTGACTTCATCAGGGAGCTTTGAGTCGCCCTTTGCAATCGGAGTCCTCGGTGATTCGATGGCTCCCGCGGACTGTCAACTGACTGGAACAAAACGCCTACCCAGGACCAAGCCCCAAAACAGATGGCGCCAAGTTTCGTATCACGGAGAAATCCCTGTGTTAGTAAACCATGGATATTGTACAGCATCATGCCAACAGTTTGTAGTCCCCTACTTTCCAAAGCTAGAAGTTACGTTCAGGTCGCTGATTGCGCCATTAGCAATATCATACACCCAGCCGTAAACGTCGACTTTCTTGCCGTGATACTAGATCAGCCGTTAGTACGTTTACCAGCTGGTGATAGTAAATGACAGACGCTAGACACAGCCGCAGACTTCAGTATTCTGTGGACATTAGCCTTGACGTTCTCCTCGACGAGTGCTCGGTAGCCCTCTGCAGCGGCGTCAAGAGTGATAAAGACCTGCACGGAAGAAACTTACCATTGTCCAGAGGAGGCGCCGTAGTCGGCGATTTATTCTTGTTGCGAAATTGAACGATTTCGCTCCTAGGTAAAGTATCAAATAGCCTTG
This sequence comes from Pleurotus giganteus, assembly GCA_032158425.1. Taxonomy (NCBI): domain Eukaryota; kingdom Fungi; phylum Basidiomycota; class Agaricomycetes; order Agaricales; family Pleurotaceae; genus Pleurotus; species Pleurotus giganteus. The sequence goes on from JAPEHR010000014.1 coordinate 707,647, forward strand.
AATGCGCAAGCTGGGAAGCTAACTATAGACGTACCTGTTAGATGTGAGATAGAGTTCACGGATGGGCCAAATCCATTTGTCGATCGAATCCTTGGCGTCTTTCTCCGATTTCATGGTCGAGGTGATCGCTGCTGCCACACCACCACACCCATAGTGGCCCATAACGATAACATGAGGAACACCAAGATGATGGACCGCGTATGTCAGGACTGCATTTCTGTCAAGATTATACAGTCAAAAGATGTGGTACCTATACTAGAGTATGTGCATCGTTTGAGGATGGGAAGAAGCTCACCCAGATTTGTCGTCTTCATAGTATTGCGCTCCGATATTACGACCGGCGAACAGTACACCGGGTTCGGTGTGGAATATAGTCCCTTCACTCACGCTGTAGAATTTGGCATCAACAAATGAATGTACTTGCCACACCTGTGCGCACCGGCTATCCGAGCAGCCCAAAAACATGAACGATGGATCTGGACGAATGGTGAGTGCCGTAGAGGGACGGAAATTGAAGCAGTATCTCACTTTGTCCGAGCGCTGACTGCTTGAAGAATCCGGGGTTTGTCGCTTCGATGTGTCTTACAAATGTCTTCTCAGCATCCAAAAGACCTTTAATGCTAGTCGGAGCTGCAAGCCTGTCACTCCCCTTTCCTGCTCCCCCTCCTCCACTAGCGCCAGCTAGGAACGCCGGATGGCACTGGCCAACAGATATAAAAATCGCGCACAGGAGCCCATATGAGAGCCAGGTGGCAGAAGAAAGGGACCTCATCGTATGAGGAGAAGTGCATATGGGATCCATATTTATACCGCACACATAGTTCGTAGTGTACAGGGACGATGTAACTCATCAACTAAAGTGAATATATCGGTGCTTAGGCCGAGCACCAGAACCACAACGAATTGACATGTTGTAAGGCTAAGCTCAGTTGAATGGTACAAGAATAGAAAGATAACGTCCAATGAGGTGTAGATTTCCGGGTTACCCAAGTACCGTGGCATGAGACTCGAACTAAAAAGTTATTTTTGAGCGTCCACGTAGCCCCTGTTGCCCCTAATATCGGGCTTGCCGACGAGCGCTAGAGAATTCAACCGATCACTTCCGCCTGCATCGCCACTCACCTGACGCCTGGCTCGCCCCTCCTCTCCTCATATAAGGGAGCCAGGCCACGCTTAAGTCAGCCAAACTACGGCGATTGAGCCTTGAAGCTGGCTTGAATGACCAGCATGCTCAACACCGCCAGCTCGACTTTGTTTCAATCCCAGCTTCGTCCACTGTTCCATTCGTTGCTCTCGTCACCGCCACTATGTTTGACTCATTTTGAATCAATTGCGTGGATGACTCATAGGCGGGTCCATACTAGTACTGCCCGAGTCACGCAGAATCATCTGACTCACAACAAGCGTATGTTTTTAAACCGCCTTTCTCTCTTTACTTCAGACCAGAACCAGAACACAAACATGGTTACTGTTCCCGCCGCCGTTGCTTCGTCTCAGGACTTTACCCTTCCCGCCATCCCCGAACTATTCCTACCAAACTTTCTTGATGTCTTGCTGCCGCCATCTCGCCAAAATACTGAGCAAACTCATGCCAATAGGACGGTGTTGGGCACGCCGCCGCCTCCGCCGCCACCACCACCGCCTTTCAACCCAATGATGGATGCATTGCGTGGCCTTCAGAACAAAACCTTCACCGAGAACTACGCCCCGACATATAGCTCCACGAATTGTGCAACGCTAGACGCGTTTCAGGAGGTAGCTAACTTGGAGGGGGTCCGCCTCGACAACCTTCTGTCCAACGCGTGGCAGGAAGACCCGCTTTTGACGCTTCGCATCATTTGGAACCTCCGAAGCATTCCTGACGGTAAAAGCCAAAAAGAACCGTTCTACCGGGCCTTTGGGTGGTTGTATAAACATCATCCCAGAACCGCCATCTCCAATTTACATCTTCTCGTTGAGCCGGTCAGCGTTCACCCCAAAAAGCAGTTTGGCAAGTCGCATGGATACTGGAAAGATCTTCTCAATATCCTCGCGTTGGAGACTCGGGACGAGTTGGTCGGTTTCGAGGGTACTTCTCTGTTCCTTCATTGCCCTCGACAAAAATACACCTATCCTACGAAGGATTGCCCAAAGCCAGCCAGCGAAAAAGAAGCTCGGATTCAGGCTGCGAAGGAAGCTGATGATCGTGCCAAAGTACGAGCTCAGGATGAACGGGCTGGACGTGCCACTATTGCGCGCCGACGACTTGCTCGTAAGCTTGAGTCGCCGAAGTACCGAGCTCTCTATATTGCCGTGACCCGCCTTTTCGCCGACCGACTCTCCAAGGATCTTACTCTCCTCGCTGAAGCAGATCAACTCCCTGCGGATGCCGATCGCGTTGCTTTCTTGAAACAAGTTTCCTTGGCGGGTAAATGGGCGCCCACTCCTCATCTCTCTCACGACCGAGTCACCAATATCTCTACTGCTATCTCGCTTGTCATCCAGCATTCTCCGGTCTTCCCTTCTCCTGCTTCGCTGAAGAACTCTACCTTGTCCGAGCGAGAGCGTATCGCCATCCTTCGATCAGTTTACCAGCGATGGGTCCTCACCCCGCTGCGAAAAGCTACAGCCATACCTGAACCCCTCATGTCTTCCAACCGTTGGAGAGAAATACGATACAATCGCGTCCCCTCTCTCTGTATGAAAGCCAACAAGGATCAGTTCTTCATGCATGACGAGGATGGCTTTCAGAAATATCTCATTCGCGTGGAGGAGGGCAAGTCCAAGATTTCTGGTGCGACGCTGATGCCTCATGAGCTGGTGGCTGAGGTTTTGGCCCAAGATCGACACAATCATCCTTCGGGGAATTCGAAAATGGCAGCATTGCGAGAGGCGAGGAAGCGTCTGGCGGCGATGCAGCTCCGTGTCCTTGAAGGTCAATGGAAGACATTGGTGGATAACCTCCGCGAGGCCGGGACAATTGAAAACTCCATCGCTGTCTGCGACGTATCGGGATCTATGGGCAGCGTATCCGAGAAATTGTCGAAGAAGCGTCCTCAGCCTATCTTCCCCGCACTTGCCCTCTCCCTAGTTCTTGCCCAGCTCGCTAAGCCTCCATTTCATAACGGTTTTATCACTTTCTCCGCGTTCCCCCAATTCATTACTCTCGATCCGTCCCGGTCTCTATGTGATACTCTCATGGCGATTAACAACTCTGATTGGGGGATGAACACTGATCTTAATGCGGTTTTCCTGAAGCTTCTCCTACCCCTCGCTGTCAAGAATAAAATCAAACAAGAGGATATGATTAAGCGACTCTTCATCTTCTCCGATATGCAGTTCGATGCCGGGACAACGTCCAACCATTCCGTGAACGACTGGGACACAAACCACGAGATTATTCAAAGGGAGTTCGAGAAACATGGATACGAGATGCCGGAGATCGTTTATTGGGATTTGGCGGCGTACGGGACGGTTCCAGTCACGGCTGAGACGAAGGGAGTGGCGTTGATGAACGGGTTTTCGGCGGCGATGTTGAAGGTGTTTATGGGTGAGCAGGAAGACGAGGAGGCGATGGAGTGGGAGGATGTTAAGGAGGATGGGGTGGTTGAGAAGGTGAAAGCAGGAGAGTCGTTTGATCCGGTCTCGGTTATGAAGAAGGCCGTTGGGAGGAAGAGTTTCGAGGGGTTGGTTGTTGTGGACTGAGCGAGTGGAGTGGGGAGTGCACGCTTGTATACCAAAATCAGAGATCGCTTGAAATACCCCCAGCTTAGTTTACACTGTATTATTTGTACAAGCAACCGTGATCAGCATAGGTCGGAAATAAATAGCCAGTTCACCGAATCGCCCAAGAATTACCCCTTTGTGACCTTCTCCATCAACTGCTCCAGTGATCTACTCGTCTGTGCGGACGTTGCTGAATCGATGGGTGTATTGGGAGGGGGAAAGCTTGCATTCAGCGGTGATGCCGCCGGATTACTGGTGACATCTTGTCCTTGGACCGACATCCCCTTCACGCTGGATGCTAAGATTGCATCGTATGTCACGTTGTTCAAAACCAAGTCGGTTAGGGATACAGGGGGCTGGTGGTGTGGTTGCCGATGAGGCTTTGGCTGAATGTCATGGTCTGCAGCTGGTGAGGCCTTTTCGCCACTGGGAGAGCTCCCTTGGGCACGAAGTAAGGCCGAGTACATATGTGGGTCGAGGATGAGGTCGGCTAGGGACTTTGGATGGTTATCTCCATTCGCCATTGATGTCAATGATACTGCTGAGCGGGTGAGTACCCCGCGTTTCCGATGATAAGTGTTCACTCACAAAGTTGAGAGTATGAAGCTGTGTGATCATTAGCTTGGATCACTCGTCGTTTTATATCTCTGGGCCGGTAGTAGATCATCCCGACTTACCCAAACTGGGTGAAACATGATTCGTTGATTGTTCTTGTTCTTTTGCCGCCCATTGCATTAACGGAGTCAGATTGTGGCGCATTCACAACGGAGAAAACAACGACAATTGTAAGTACCTCGCCACGAGTAACCTTGACAAGATGATGGGGAGTTTGTGTGTCTCGGGTATCCAAAAGGGGCTCTCCTTCCCCTGACAGCTCCTGAACATGTCTAGGAGAAGGACGACTCTGTGCACGCAATGATGTGACGCTCAGCGTCCTGAGGGGCAAAGCAGTCCCTCGACAAGTATTGGGTCTCGCACGTCAGAAGAAAACAGCATAAACGAGGCCAGAGACCGTCATCCAGCACTGTCATCCGTTCCGTCCACAGAAAGTTCAAGAACTCGATTTGGACGTCCTCATGGCTCGGAGCCGTCATCGCAGCAGCTTCTATTTATTTGGTGCCATATAAATTTCAAGGACGGTTAGCTATTGGCGTTTGTATCAACCTGGTAAAGAAGGACGTGTGCCCCCGGGAAGCTACCTCAAATTGACCATGTTTCATTGTTTGAGTTCGGACCGTATCATGGACACACGGTTATTGTGACAACATGCGAGCCATAGACGTCGTCCGTGCCATAACTAGTCGCTGTCCTCTGCATAATCTGTATCATCTTCCTCTTCCTCAAGCCCAAAACCATCCCATTCGATCGCGACATAACCTCCAAGCTCTTTGATAACATCCTTGGTGACATCGCACTTCTCCACTTGAAGCTTCCGAATCGCAATACCAAGTTCTTTGCGCTGTGTAAGAACGCGGATCACTGCATCACACATCCACTTGTGCCGTTCATTGTAGGAGAAATTGAGCATACAGTTCCTCATGACAATGGTCTCGAGCTTTTCGAAGGGTGGCTTCTGCATATCGCCTCTCCTCAATAGGCCGGTGAAGATGTCATCTCCGCATTTAATGAGTTCGAGGGTGGTGAGTTGCTGAAAGAGGGGAAACAGGGTGAACCACTCCGATATTGACTTATATTGAGATTCGAGGGATAGTTTATGGACTGTTGCGAGGGGCAGTGAAGAGCACAGCTGTACGCATTTTATGAGGTGGGACATGGAGAGTACGATGCTAAGGTGCGGGGAAGATCCTGCTTCCGAAGCCCAAAATTGTACTTCACATGCGAGGCCCTTGACGTCGATACGGACTTGGTCAGTTGAAGTTTCCCTGGCTCCGGTGGCAAATCGAGAACAAAGTCGCTGAAGGCTGGAAAAGTCTGGCGAGTCCCGGACATCCTCCGCAGGCGCTGAGAACTTGACGATTGCTGAAATAGGGTAGTCGAGGTAATCAAAGACGTTGGACATGCTGAGGTCGCACGCTAGTATATGCAGAGAGGTGAGTTTAGCGAGCGAAATCCGGGGTATTATAGGTGGTGTAGTGCCCAAGTCTAACGACATCCCCGAAATGTCAATTTCTTGGATGACAGGCGTATTTAGTAAGGACTGAATGAGCCATGATGCAGGGATGGCCTTGCCCACTGAGCATTGGAGGATAAGTTTCGTCAAACAGGGAAGCATGGGTAGTTGAGAGGAAAGGCGTATGGTATCAAGCTCCAGGGTGCGCAAAGCTGGCATGTCATGCCAGAGTGAGGGTAGGATAGTCGAGGGGGAATATGGACGATCTGACACCAATTTGAGGACCTCAAGCGCAGGGGCGCTGCCTGATGGGTTCAACTCCAAGAACCGCTCCAGAGAACCGATGTCTTTGACGGAGATATCCAGTCCTTGAATGCTTCGTGACATAACGACCTTGGCTACAGACTCAAAGCGCACACCGTCGTAGGAATGTGACTTGCACCGAATTTGGAGGGGTACAGATTTCGACCGCTCGAGAAACTCTGAAATGCGTTGGGCTTCCCAAGACAAATCAATGGAACACCACAGCCGAGGGGTATCCAAGACAATGGCTCGCCACTGACGACAGACACTTGAGACATTCAGCCAGTTTCTACCCTGGCGACGAGAGTAGGAATGGGACTCGTCCTGAAAATATGATTGCTTGGCATGCAGGAAGATTTTAGCGGTGAGTTCGATAGGGATTTTGGATACGGTGCTATGTGTGTTCCTTTGCGTCTTCAATGCGAAAATGGCTGCCTCATACTCTGAGATTTTTTCGTCTATGACTCGCTGAGCGTCGACATCGGTGAGCGTTGGCTAAGTAATCGAGAATGAAATGACTGAACGCCGAGAAATAAAAATTACACTCAACCGTTGTCGTCATAGCGTAGAGCTATAGTATTCGTGCTGACCGAAGAGGAATATCGACTCAGCGGGCGAGCACGCTGCGTTGAACGGTGGTGAACGCGGAATCAAATCAAGCGCCCATACTGGTTGAACCGTTCGGACGGTGACTCGGCCCGACCTTGACCGCCATCACCCTCAAGCTTGAACCAGCCTGAGGGCTAGCAGGGCTACTCAACATTGTCGCTGCCGTACAAGGGCCCATTGGGCCTCAATATTCCTATAGGTATGGTTGTCGCTCCCCCCGCAGCCTCGTCGTCTCGAGACTTGGCTCTGCCAGCAACCCCAGTGCTCCATAATTTCTTGTGCAGCTACTAAAATTTGTCCCTGGTCTTCCCGGTGTTTTTGGGACCCCGCCTTCCAAGTTCACTCTCGCATCCTAGACCCAGATTTGTCAAGCCGTGGAACGTTCAATTGGGCGCGTTGCGTCAGCTCTTCTACACTGTAAACCCCGCTCTCCTGCCGATGATCATTGGAGTGCACGCCGAACCATCTCACTTCACCATCTCGCTTGAGTTTTCGTTATATGTTCAGAGCTCACCGGTGCTTCGTCATGTTGCTGACAATGCCCCATGGCTTGGATGGGATACCTTTCCAGTTTCCTCAAGACAGTCGAAGGTGAGGACTCGCTTTGATTTTGTGGTTATGATTACTGATGTGATAACGACAGCCAGTTTGACGCGAAGTATCGGTCAATTTTTTGCATGCTCAGTTTGTTGCGCGTGCGTGGCCCGGATAGGCTTATTCGCTGGAACCTCGTTCGAGAGCGGTATCTCAGCTGGTATGGGTACACCTAACATGAAAATGTCGACACCAAAGCCTTCTTAGTTGGTGATTGTATAGACCTAGGAACGCAAATACACATTGCCGCATCTTCACTCGATACCGACCATGTCAGGATCTCCACCTTCGCCTCTCAAATAGACTGATTGTACAGGTACACCCAAGCTTGTGTGGCCTTTCGTCCCATGAGACGGGCCCAGCTGTGTCTACATTACATGCGTACATCAACTATCTACCAGACTGGAGTAAAATTCCAGGGCGTAGTAATGATGGTGGGCGGCGGACCTGGGTCGTCCATCGGATCATCATCATCATCATTCCCGCCGTTCTCGGGATGTAATCGAGCCTCTCGCAGACTTTGATCATGGTCAAGCCCATCCCAATCAACCTCTACATGAGCCATAAACGCTTCGACGACACGATAGCTGATATGACACTTCTCCACTTTTAATTTCTGAATGGGCACACCAAGTTCCTTGCGCTGCGTAAGTACATGGATCACCGCGTCACAAAACTCATCATCACTCTGGCTGTTGTCGGGAAGATAGAATGAAACGTGATTCATGACGATGGTCTCGAGCGTCTCCAAGGGTGGCCTCTGCGCGTTATCTGTCTTCAGCAAGCCGACGACTGCGACACGTCCACATTTGATGAGCTCGATGGTGGTGAGTTGCTGAAAGAAGGAGAACAGCGGGAGCCACTGAGTAATTGGCGTATTTTGGAATCCACTGAGGGTCAGGGTACGGACCGTTGCGAGGGGAAGTGCCGAACATAGTTGCACATATGGCGCTACGGTGTTCAACTGGGGCACAGGGAGCATGATATGAAGGTATGGGGATGATTCTGCGCTCGATGGCATAAATCGCAGGTCAAAGGCGATGGCCCTAACGCCAATGCAGACTTGGGCAGTTGAAGTTGCTTCGACTGCAAATCGAGAGCAAAGTCGCTCAAGGCTGGAAAATTCCGTGTCGCCCAACAACGGAGATAGAAACGCGACCATTGCTGGAACGGGGAAGTCGATGTAATCGAAGATCTTGGACATCCCGACGCCGTCTGATTTTATACGCAGAGAGGTGAGTTTGGGCAGCAAAATCTGAGACGAAGGTCCTTCAAAGCCTTGGTCCGACAGCCCCGAAATATCAATTTCTTCAATGAGAGGCGTGTGTCGTAAGGACCGGATGAGCCACGATGCAGGCCAGGTCTCGGTGGGTAAAAAGCCACGGGATTGGAGGACGAGTCTGGCTAAGTGGGGAAGCATGGGAAGTGGGGAGGACAGGCTTATGTTGTCAAGTTCTAAGACACGCAAGGCTGGCATGTCTTGCCAGAGTGCAGGTAGCGGGATGGGAAGGAGCGCCCGCCCAGCCTTCAATCTGAGAACCTCAAGCGTAGGAGCGCTACCTGATGGGTTCAATTCGAGAAGCTGTATCAAAGAATCTAGGCTGTTGACAGGGATATGGAGACCTTGAATTCTTTGAGCAAATACAGCCTTGGCTATGGGCCCAAAGCGCACGCCATCAAAGTAGTGCGACCTGCACCGGACCTGGAGTGGTACGGATTTCGACCGTTTGAGAAACTCGAAAGCGCGTTCCGCCTTCCAGGACAAATCAATGGTGCGCCACAGCCAGGGCGTCTCCAAGACAATGTCCCGCCACTGATGACAGACGAAGGAGACGTTCAGCCAGTTTCTGTCCTTGCTATCACCTGTTTTGGCTTGCCGGGCGTAGTGCTGGGCAAGCACGAAGATTTTAGCGAAGAGCTCGGCAGGCATTTTGGCTATGGCGCTCTGTGTATTCCTTCGCAGCTTCAATGCGTGAATGGCTGCTTCATGCTCTACGATTTTTTCATCTATCACCGATGGAGCCTCGACATCGTTGTCTACTTCAGTTTCCTACAAGTGAATCAAGAGTTAGTTGATTAACTAGCGGCGGAGAATGACACTCGACCATCTTTGTAGCAGTATGGATCGACCCAGTACGAGTAACGGATTGCGAAGTTGCGGGGGAGATGCTGGTGGTATCTGTCGAAGGCTCCTATTGTTTCAGGGTGACAACTAAGACAAGTGACCGACTGTGACATGTGACGAACTAGCGTCGGCCGAGTCGGACCGACAACTTGAACTTGAATTTCAACACCAGCTGTAGCGCTAGTAGCGAACATCGTTGGTGTTGCTGAGGCCTTGAGGACTGCACTGAAGCGCTGATGGGCTAGTTAAAGGTGACTTTAGGCGGTATTGCAGATCTGTGTTCCAGTAGGGTTTTCATAGCTGATCTGGTCTTGCAGGTTATTGTCCAGCAACGGCTTCGTTGTTCTCGGACTTCAGAGGTACACGTCGGTGTGCTGTTGGTCGTCGAAGTTCAGTTTGGCGTCGTATCCATCAAGTAATCCAAACGAGGCGTGTGTCCGCGTACAACGTCGAATTTGGCGATTTTGCTGGAATAAGCACAGGAAGAAATCGGCGAATGGATCCGACTTTCGAGAGTTTGGGAGAGAAGTCGGGAGTTGGATTTGCTTCTAGCAACTCCCGCAGGTTGGGTCTGGCCTTCACGCTGCAGGTTACCTGGAATTCGAGGAGGATGGAAAGCGAAGGAGGGAGAGTCTGGTGAAAGGCGCCCGTGAATCGCTTATTGCGATCCTCCGTCTTGTCTTCTCCTGTCTTCTCATCCAGCCAGTCTAGTGCCGCCCACTCTAATTAACAGGATCCCATGTCTCAAGGCTACTGGAAGGACCCCTCGCGCTCCAGTATGTCACTGAATTATCTAGCAATCACACCGTCGTCAAGTGGCTTCATTGTTCTCGACAGAACATCCGTAAAAACTTTGCTTGCTGAAGCTGGCAAACTCCCCGGCCCTCTTGATCCTACCGCAATATTGAAACAGCTGTCCCTTGGGAAGTGGACTCCGACTCTTCGACTCTCGCGTGATCGTATAACAATATCTCAACACTGCCATCGCTCTCCTCGTCTGCGACTTCACGTCTTCTTTTTCTCGCTCTGAATGACTTCTCATGCCACCATCACCAGCCGTGAACGCTTCGCCATCCTTCTGTCGATCTACCAACATCGGTTCTTTTTCCTCAGTGGTACTGCTAACCGCTCATCTAGGTTCTCCCCACACACATCTAGGTCAATGGGCTGTGTCATTCATTCATAATCACACATGTATTCTGCTAGGACACGAAAAATGAAATGTCTACCTACAAAAGCTTGGTAATACAGTACTCCGTCTGAGAGCCCGCCATACGTGGATGCATAAATGTGATCCATATCACATTGCGTCGATGTCGTACATTGCATCGACACCATCTGTGACATCCGCGTCATACCCTGAGTGCTAGTCCGATTCTTCAGAGTCTTCTGACTACTCCCACTCCTCCCAGTCAACCTCGACATAGTCCTCGAGTTGATTTATGACAGCCTGAGTGACATCGCAATTCTCTACTCGCAGTGTCTGAATCGCCATGCCGAGCTCCTTGCGGTGCTTAAGTACACTGAGAAGGACGTCACACATCCCAATATACCACTTGTCAGAGGAGACATTGAATACGCATTCCCTCATAGCAATGGTCGCTAGTTTCTCGAAGGGCAGCTTCCGCGTACCGTTTGCTGTCAACAAGCTGATGAGAGTGCCAGGCCCACACCCGGTGAGACGGAGGGTGTTGAGATGCTGAAAGCAGGCAAACAACGTGGACCAGTCCATAATTGGCACATTGTCGAATCCAAGAAGATGGAGTGTATGCACGGCTGCGAGAGGGAGCGTCGAGCACAATTTCATATATTGCAACACGGTTTGCGAAGAGACTTCGGGGAGGAAGAAGGCAATGTAGGAGGGTGATGATGCATCTGAAGGCAGGAATTGAACATCAAAAATTTTGGGGTTGCTGACATCAATCCGGACTTGATCGGTTGGTGTTGTAGTACCTGCGGCCGCGAATCGAGAGCAAACGCGCTCGAGGCTGGAAAAGTCCAGTGGATTGGCTGAGGATAGGGACGTTGAGCCACATCTGAATTCCACAGTCGCTGATCCAGGGTAATCGATGTGATCAAAGATCTTGGACGAGTCAAGGCAGGCTGCTTTTACACGCACGGAAGTGACTTTAGGCAAGGAAACGCAAGGGGATGTTAGCGTTTCGGGGTCAAACTCTGACGACAAGTCTGAAATGTCGATTTCTTCGATGCGAGGAGTTTTTCGTAGGGACTGAATCAGCCATGAAGGCGACAGGGCGGGACATTGGAGGACAAGTCGTGTCAAGCAGGGAAGGAAAGGTAGTTCAGAGGAAAGGCCCATGGTGCAGAGCTCTAGGACGCGTAAGGCTGGCATTTCATGCCAGAGCGCGGGTAGGATGGTCGAAGGGGAATAAGGGCCGATCGCCAATCTAAGAACCTCAAGCACAGGCTCGCTGCCTGACGGGTTCAACTCGAAGAGCCATACCAGAAAATCCAGGTCCCTGACGCTGATATCTAGTTCTCGAACCCTTTGTGACGCGATGACGGCCTTGGATACGGGCTCAAATGTCTCATAGCTGTAGTCATTTGACCTGAACCGAACCTCTAGAGGCAGCAATTTCGATCGCTTGAGAAATTCAGTTGCACGAGTCGCTTCCCAGGACAAGTCAATATAAGCCCACAACGTAGGAGTGTCCAAAACAATGGCCCGCCACTGACGACAGACCCCAGAGACATTCAGCCAGTTCCTGTACATGTCCAGGTCGCGAATTTTGGAGTTCAACGAGGCTTGCTTGGCGTGGAAGAAGATTTTGGCGAGAAGCTCGATAGGAATTTTGGAGATACCGCTAAGCGTGTTCCTTCGTGTCTTCAATGCGAGAATGGCGGCCTCGTGCTCCAAGATTTGCTCGTCTATTATTCGTTGAGCCTCAACATCAGACGGTTGTGGCCTTGCCAGCTGTGGCTACGAGGTGAGCCAACGGAAAGCAGAGAACACGGCACTCAACCATCTTAAAAGTAGCAAGGAACTAGGTATTTGTGTGGGCTGAAGACGAGGTGATGCTGCAGAGGTGGTGAATGCTTGATGCAAAGCTGAGGCTGGCCCCTGTTCAATGTCTGGCGTGACATGATACGGAAGTGACACGGAGCGCAGAGCGCAGTGACGATGCGCACTCAAGCGAGACTTCAAAGCTTCAAAGCTTCAAATTTCAAACGTTGACGGTAAGGATAAATATTGTGGACACACAACGGACACATTACAAGAAATCAAGTTCACGTAATCAACTAAAAGGTTTGAAAATGCTCAGGATTCCAAGGGTCATAGAGCCCGTCATACGTGGGCGCACCGATGTCATCCAGATCATACGCCGTGTCTGCGTCGTACATCGGGTCAATATCATCCATGGCATCCTCATAATACCCTGGGTCCTCATCCTCATCCGACTCTTCAAACTCTTCGATCTCCATGCCATCCCAATCAACCTCGACATGACGTTCAAGTTCTTTTATGACATCCAGAGTGACATCGCAATTCTCTACTCGAAGTTTCTGAATCGCGATGCCGAGCTCCTTGCGGGACTTCAGGACCCTGGTTACCGCGGCGCACATCCCACTATGCCGCTCCTCACGGGAGACATTGAAGATACATTCTCTCATGATAATCGTCTCTAGCATCTCGAAGGGGGGCTTCTGCGTAGTGTCCATCGTCAGCAAGCCTCGCAGTGCTTGAGCTCTACATTCAGTGAGATGGAGGGTGGTGAGTTGCCGAAAGAGGGAGAATATCGTGATCCAATCGGAAACGGGTAGATCTTCAATTCCAGCCAGGCATAGTTTACGGACTGTTGCAATGGGGAATGTTGAGCAGAATTGTACGTATTTCGTTACGGTCTGCGAAGAGGGAGGAGGGAGGGAGAAGGAAAGGTACGGGGGTGAATCTGTATCTGAGGACAGAAGTTGCACCTTGAAGATGTGCCAGCTGCGACTACCGACATCGACCTGGACTTGATCGGTTGATGCTGCTCTGCCTCCGGCTGTGAATCTAGAGCAAACGCGCTCAAGGCTGGAAAAGTCCAGTGGGTTCTCTGGGATGGACATCGGACGGCATCCAAACTCGACAATTGCTGTCCCGGGGTAGTCGATGGAATCAAAGATCTTCGACGCGCCAAGGCAGGCTGTTGTTATGTGTAGAGAAGTGAGCTTAGGCAGCGAAACTCGGGGGGATATCAGCATCTCAGTGCCCAACGACAAGTCTGAGACGTTGATTTCTTCGATTAGAGGTGTGTGTCGTAAGGAATGAATGAGCCATGACACAGACAGGTCATGACACTTGAGGACAAGTCTCGTTAAGCAGGGAAGCAAGGGTAGTTCAGGGGAAAGGCGTATGGTGTGGAGCTCTAGGCTGCGTAAGACTGGCATGTCATGCCAGAACGCGGGTAGTATAATTGAAGGAGAATAGGGAGGCGACGTCAATTTGAGAACCTCGAGGGCTGGGGCACTGCCTGTGGGGTTAAGCTCGAGGAGGCGTACCAGAGAATCTAGGTCTCCAACGACAATATCCAGGCCTTGGATTCTTCTCGACAAGGCGGCCTTGGCTACAGGCTCAAAGCGCACACGGTCGTAGGTCGACGAGCACCGAACCTGGAGCGGCACGGATTTCGACCGCTTGAGAAATTCAAATGCGCGGTTCGCGTCCCAGGACAATTCGACGACAGACCACAGCCGTGGAGTGTCCAAGACGATGGCCCGCCACCGACGACATACACCAGAAACATTCAGCCAGTTTCTGTGCCGGTCACGAATATAGTAGGAGTCCAACGACTCATGATAATAATGCTTGGCATGCAAGAAGATTTTGGCGATGAGCTCGGTAGGGATTTTTGATATGGCGCTACATGTATTCCTCTGCGTCTTCAATGCGATGATTTCTGCTTCACGCTCCGAGAGTTTTTCATCTATTACTCGTTGAGTTTCAACATCGGTGAGCAGCGGCTAAGTTTCCAAGAGTTAGCTGACTGGATGGCAGAGAGAATTGACACTCAACCATCTTTGAGGTACTCTTCGAGCTGACCGAGGATGAATAAAGAGCCGATAGACGACCTAGCGAAAATGATGCTGGTGGTAGTGGTTGAACCGGGAGCCCCTATCACTTGCCCATTGTGACGTCGTTACATGGGTGTGACCATGTTGTTGATCTGTGGCTCTGCTCCGTCACAAACATTGAAGCGTAGGTTCAACAACTTCAAGTTCTTGTGTAGCGATAACTGACTCACTTCTAGGCCCATGATGCGTCTCTTATGGATGGTGCAGCGAATTCGTCATGTTCGCAGAGAATTCCAATTAATTAAGAGTTGCAGGCGTGCACGGGATGAAGGACAATGAAGGGGACACTAGAAGACGCTACAGTTTCCCGAACATCTCCCGGTCGATTCGCGGTTGCTGCAGCTGTGCTAGCTTGCCAAATCTCATCGCTCAGCGGCGTGACTGCCTTTTGCATGTCAGGGTGAGCTGTGCATCATGGCTGCCGATATCACCACTCTCATTTGTGTGTCATTTTCTTACTTCGCTGGTCTTACATCATGATTGCGTCCCAGGGCACACTTGTACGATATCTCCACTAAGACTCCCCAGTACTACCGGACCAGTCGATCGACTAGTTTAATCAATCGTTTACGACGGGCCCCTGGTTCTCACAACCTTTTCTCTCTGAGGCTGCTGTCCCCAGTCCATCGTGAGAGTTAACGAAGATCACGACTGTAGCTGGGCGTTTTTTAAATCACTGTATCGTTTCCTATCCATCGCAGAACCCTCATATAGAAGCCTAACCTAGGCGCGTTATGTCAATTTTCCCACCGGAGGCCCTTAGTCCGCATCCCCGCTTTCAAGATCGTTATCACAAATCGTGGGACGTGGGCCAACTCAATGGGCTCGAAGAGAACGCTGGAATGGCGGTCATTCTATACTATATGAATGATAGGCCATGTTATTGGTTTGCGAGGCTTAGGTCCTCAGAGCAACTTGAAACTAAACTACGTCGACACCGGGGTAACCTCGTTCGGATGAGACTATTCGACTGGTGCTTATCCTGTCATGGGAACCTTATGACTACCAAATTCGAAGCGATATCATTCGCAGAGTGGAGAAGCTTCCCCGAGTCAAGAGCTGCTCAAAGATTCCTTGCGGCCGTCGGGATGCACGCCTGCAGGTGACGCATTTGCTGGGGCTCAATGCGATGTTGCCGAACTTCCTCGCCATGGCTATTGCCAATGATTCAAGCAAGGGAGGGCCACTCTCTGCTGAATGGCGGCCCTTCAGCTTCAGGTATGTCGCCTTATCAACTGCGGAAGCCGCTTTATTCTCATTATCCGACTCTCACGCTGAACGCATCCTCTTTATAGACGGTTAGTTTGACAAATATAGCTTTGGATTTGACACATGCCGTCAAAGCTGACATGTAGATATGTATTCTTGTCTTCAGCTGTCTACTGCTCCAGAAGATAAGAAATGCCGTAGGAAGTTCGCGATAAGCACTCTAAAGCTTGGCTTGCACCCACCCAACAAGTCGCCGTACTTGTCCAAATCATCCCTTGGTCAATATTCGTTGAGCTGTGTTGCACGGTCGGGTCAGCTTGCGATGTTCTACTCGAGAGCCGCAGCTGAGCAGGTACGCTATATGATAGATTCTCTCGTGTCTGTACAAATGAGTTGCCAATATCCAGGGCGGTGTTCTCTCAGGCGATAATCCTGCCTTGTACAATGAAAACGAGCCTTTCAGACTCTGGGTAATCCAGATCGGTACGCTTATGATCAAGTCATGTCTATGCTTACTCGCTCATGCATCGGATGACAGTGCTAATCATTATCGTCTCCCGATTGTGCTTTCTTTTACTTTCTAAAATGAAGCAACCCCCCGTCGTCGCAGAGATCTTTGGAGGAATTGTTCTTGGTCCAACGCTGCTGGGGCGCATCTCTGGGTTCAGCAGCACAATCTTCCCTCAGGCGTCCATTCCTTCACTTCAACTCTGTGCTACGTTGGGACTTGCCTTCTTTCTCTTTACTGCAGCGCTCGAAATTGACATTCAAGCGATGAAATCTCAGAGCAGAAGTGCGTCGGCCATTTCTCTCGCTGGACTCATCATACCAGTTGGTTTTGGTGCCGTTCTTGCGGTCATACTCTATCCTGAATTCAGCGATCCTTCCGTTCCCTTTGGCCACTTCATGCTATTCATCATTGTCTCCGTTAGCATCACGGCTTTTCCTATCCTTTGTCGGATGCTCGAAGAACTCCGGCTTTTCGATACACACCTTGGCGTCGTCGTCATATCTGCCGGCGTTGGGAACGATATCGTTGGATGGGTACTTTTGGCTTTGGCCGTTTCACTAACAAACTCGCATTCAACACTTACACCTCTGTGGATCATCTTGACCTGTATCGGGTTCACATTTGTGAACTTGTTTCCGGTTAGGTGGTTATACGAATGGCTGGCGCGAAAGACAGGCTGCCTCCAGCGTGGCGACCCTTCGCCTATGATGATGTCTCTGGCCATCTTCATCCTCCTTGCCAATGCTTTCTTCACAGACATTATCGGGCTTCATGCGATATTTGGTATGAACCATTCGTTTTGATAATCAAATCGCGAAGCTGACAAAGTCTAGGTGCATTCTTGAGCGGGCTCATCATTCCTCGGGATAATGGTTTCGCTACTTCCATGTTCGTCAAATTGGACGACATCGTTTCTACGATTTTTCTACCGATTGTGAGTTACCCCCTAGTCTTGCCCCTATTCCATCACCCCTGATGCACTGTCATGCACTAGTACTTCACGCTTTCTGGACTTAAAAGCGACCTCGGCCTATTGGACACCGGCAAGGCGTGGGCATTCACCATCGTCGTGTGTCTGTTCGCCTTTTTCGGAAAATTTCTGGGCTGCGGTGTTGCAGCGCGAATCTCAGGATTTTCAACTCGTGAATCCTGTGCGATTGGAACTCTTATGACATGCAAAGGGTAATCGGTAACAGTCTATCTACTCCTAGCTACTCAACTTACATCGATCATTACTATTGCAGATTACTCGAACTCATTGTCATCAACCTTGGCCTGCAAGCTCGTATCCTTACAAATCGGTTGTTCGCTATGTTTGTGGTTCACGCAATGGTGCTGACATTCATCGTCACACCCGTTACGTACTTGATTCTATCGGCGAAAGTTCGCAGCGAGCCCTCCTTGGCAACAGAAGTTCCAGTGGTTGGAGAGAGTGATGGCGACAATGGAAGCAAAGAAGCTTAGAGTAGGTATCGTCAGTGTTCAACATGCTGGCCATGTCGATCGAGCTGGGATGATCAACGGTATTTTCGTACCCATCTCAGTCTTGATATTGGTAGCCATGAAAATCACAACGTACCGTTATCCTTCGAATGTCAAAGAACGTAGCAAGCTGCTGTCACGTCGCGAAGTAAGATTGCTCAACACTCAGTGGTCCTTCCGAGAGAAACGGGTCTTTGACAAACCACGTCAGGAAGCCGAGGCACGGTCCCCAGGAAGTCAACACCGCAGGACGATGAACTCGAGAGCCGAACTGAAAATCATCATCAGCATCGTGGAGATGGAGGCACTATCAACTCACTGTGACTGCCCTCTGCTCAAGGTTGCGTTTTCGGTTGGTTGGATATGGTTGGCTGGATCCACCTTCATGTTAAGTTCATCAACTCGTCACTGGTCTCGTTAGTTGCGTTGACTTGACTTACGTGGCGTTTGCCTCATACTAGTCCACAATGCTACCACCAACCAGATCAAGGGTCAGTATGGGTATGCTTCTTTATCTTCATTGGGCTCTGTCTGAAGAGCTTGTCAGATTTCTTGACGCAGGTCGATACACGAGTCCGTCGGACCGTCCAACGTTTAGTACGTCGTCGCTTCCATCGATTGCTTGGTTAGTACATTGACGCTCAGGTGACAATAAATATTGTAGGGAGACGAGTTGAATCATACCCATAGTGTAGTCGTTGCACATGTCTATGGGCGGTCAGTTCTTAATGTGGCTGGGTCAATCGCAATGATGCTTCTAAGCTGCTACTTCCCCGCTCCGAGTCGCCGTTACCCAGCCAAGCTACCGGCGCCAGTGCCTAGGTACTTGTAATTATGGGGCCAACAAACTGCAGAGCTTTGTCACCTTCCGTCGGCTCTGAGTTTCGTAAAGCAGCATGCGTTCCTTGAGGGCAAGTTTCAGTTCGGTGATGTCGCATCCTGCTGAGTGTGCGTAAAACCATTCTCATTCTCACAACCAAGGTCGACTCGGTGAAGCCCTTGGCACTCTGGACGCCCGTCCATGAACTGGATTCATTGTTACCCCTTGACCATCTGATCATCGAAGCCATCTTTCCTGATTTTCGTGCAGTTTCCGTAATTGCAGTGGGCCGGATCAGCCCGAATTGTGCAGTTCTGCCCTCGATCCCCGCCTCTCAAACACTTTGCTGGCCAATTGGATCACTGGCATTGTCCGTAGCTGCTCACTTATCTCCTTGGTGTCGAGTACCCTCCTTGTTGATCTAGTTTTATCCGATCCTCTAGCGACTTCTGACAATCATCCGTGGAACTCCTGATTGTGTCCATCTCCATCAATGACAGTACGCCGTTTGCATTGGACCTTGCAATTACTGTTCGAGATTACCTAAAGCAATTCCTGTATTTGTATGGTGCCCATAGGTACGCCCTCTTCTGTATTGTCTGTAACACAGCTCAACGGTACTCTTCAACACCCTTGCCTTTGAAATGCCAATTACGCAAGGTCCTCTTCCCCGATGCATAGGCATTTGAGGCGAATATGACCTCATGGCACCACAACAGTCTAGCTATGTCATGGGTCTCAGCGCATGAACGGCTCTTTGTTTTGGCAACTTGCATCCCCATCGGTAACGAATCATTCCAGGATCAGAGAACCCTGGAAGTAAGTCTGGTGATCGGGTGTGTTGCTCTAGCCTGAAGCATGCCCTCTAATTCGTCTGTCGAGACATGTGCGAGGTGTGCAGAAATCCCATACCTAGCTCCTAGGAATAATGAAATTTGCGTAGTTTCTAGTGCGGTTACCTCGAAGAGCTGGAGGTATAAAAGGTCATCGCATTTGCGGCAAAATAATCAGCAACCAGACACACTCGAGTCTAATCGCCTAACACCTCCAGAACAACGATGTACTTCAACGTTAAGCCCGTCGCTCTTCTCGCTGTCGCCCTCAGCCCAGTTGCTAGTGCATTGCGCTACGCCGGGTTCAGTTCTACCGTCGCCTGCTCCGGTGCCAACTTCTTCTGCGACGATGGCGGCAACGTCTGCTGCTCTCTGCCCACCGGCTTCGGTTTCTCCGTCCAGTTCCTTGGTCTTCCTGCGGGAACCCAAGGGCAGGGATACACTGGCAGCGGGTGCTCCAACTTCTTGTTCTCCGTCTTCGGGCCTGGTGACAGGTGCTGGAACGGTGGAGGTGCTCGCGCCACTCACATGAACTGGTTCCACTCGCCTCAAGGTGGCCGCCGCAGCATTCTCCCCAGCCGCCCAGCGTCGGACAACTCGACTTGTGGTCCCTCCGGCTTCAGCTACAAAGATGCTGCCGGAGTTGAGAAGGCTATCAAAGTCCCTCTTGGCGAAGCCGACAACGTTGCGGCGTTGTACACCCAGCAGGACTTTGCTGCTCTTGCTGAATATGCCGCTTATTAAGGTGAGCTGCCGTGCTTCCTGGCGACCGTTGCATATACTAATTGATGTAGCGAGAGGCCTATTCAACCGCCTCGGTTGTTCATCAAGTGTCTAGCGTTCAGATTTTCTTTGCGTCGTTCTGTATGCGAGTAGTCAGTATAAGTTGTAGTCAATGCTCTATTCAACTAGAGCCTGAATTGGATTGGTACCAATAAATTCTTGATCGTCGATCTGCCTTTTCCCCCCAGTTTGACTTTGGCTGAGGCAAATGGAAGATGGTGCTTCCTTTGCGAACATACTCTGGTAGGGACCGGAAATGGCGCTAACCTTCAAAGTATCGTTTCTTTCAGGTGAAATTTGTCTATTAACCGTCGTTCAACTAGTTTAGATCCTGCTTCTGGTGGCGACATGAAAGTAAATCCAAACGGCCACTTAGTTTTGTGTTAGTATCATGAGAGCAATGGTGAAAACAACCTCTCCGCGAGTCGCGCCTCCTATGGGCAACATTTGACCAGAGGATATACCGAGTGGCAGAAACTCTACGAATAGACTAAGTCCGAAGGTTCTTCGCACCACGAAATTGAAGTTTGGAAATATCCACGTCACTGGCGCGGTCGGCTACTGACATCCATTACTGTACAGTCTGTACTCAACCTGAGCTGAATTGTTAGTTCACGAATTCTTGACAAAGTAGCGAATGCATAGCAAAATTGCCGATCCAACGAACTCCCCGTCTCCTACGATATCGAGCTGTTCAAGTCGCGAGATGAACTTGGGAGTATTTGAACGGGGAACTTGTGTCAAATATACCGAGGAACGGCGAGAGCGGTCCCGAGGAGGCGTGAGAATGTGATGACTTCCCAGGGACGATCTACCTGGAACCACGGACCGGTCGGGATTTCCGCGCTGCGACTCTTGTCTCCGAACCACCACCTCCCCGCCTGGTGGGGAAAAAGTTGGGATCAAACGGATGTTGTTCAAAATGCAGACCCCCCTGCCGTCTCTTCGTGCGAGAAGAGAGATAGGCAGCAGAAGACACTGGAGATACCAGGACGCTGAGGACGAGGATGGGGGAATGGGATGAAGTACGAAAGTCAAGGTTCCCTACCTTTACAAAGGTCAATTTCCGTCTTTCAGCGACAACGGAGACCACTGTACTAATTTTGAATAGACTGCGCACGTATTCAAGTATGATTGGAACATCAGGAGAATGACTTTGCGGGGCATACCCAGTCAGTTCGCGTGGTAACACAGACGGTACTAAAGCTGACAGTCTGGTCACTAATGCATGCAAGATAGGCTCCTAGTCATTATGAATTACCTTTTACCCCATATCAACTGCCGTTGTTCTCGTGGATGTGAGTAAATGGACCATCTTCATGATCGGGGACCTACACGACTACCCCGTGCTGCGCCCACCAACACCCTCACCCGTCACTGCCGTGCGTCATGCGAATCTTTTCTGAAACCCGAATCCTTCGTGGGGCGTCTTACATTAATTCCTGAATCTTTTCTCGCGAAATGGCTATATCTTGACCTACTCGTATGTCCGATTTTTGCTAGTGCTACCCTCACTCCTCCCATTGTGAAACATCGGCGCCATTTTCGTGTACCCAAACTATGATAGAGAAGATCTTCGTGGAATTCGATAACCACAAGTATCGTTGGCGCCGACTCCCTTCGGAGCACAGCGCGGTTCGCCTCTTAGGCGGAGGCGAGCTTGCACAGGACGCTTTCAATCGCTTCCTCAAGGGCTACCAAACGCTGTTTCTCGGAGCATACCTTGACCTCACTGGTCGGGTCGACGAATCGCAGCTCGTTACAGCAGCTCACGATGCTTGGCTCCATGTTCCCACCATTGCGACCCGCATTAATACAAACGACGATGGGACCTCTAGCCTGGTATACGAGTCAGGAGATATCGAATCGTGGGTTTCGCGAACTTTCATCGTCTCCCGTCAGCTGGAGCTCGACCTCGACACCTTCCGTAGCCAAGTCGGGAAGAGTAAGATTCCTTCTGCTGAAGGTGATCAAACCTGGGTTATTTGCTACTAGGTCCCAAGAATCTCGATGGTTCGATGACGAAGTTCGGCTTCCTCATCCATACCCACCATTCACCCTTCGACGGAAATGGCCTCAAGATAACTGTGAGCAAGTATTTGGCCCAGATCACCAGAAATCTGGGAATACCGAACGTGCCACAGGGAATTCTTCGGTGGGGACAAGAATTTTCCAACCTCGCTCCTGCCGTATTCAACATACTGTCACATTCTGTCCCCCTTCCTATCGCCCCTGGTTCTTCGGAAGAGCGTAGCCCCACATATCCATATTACGCGTCACTCTGCTCGTTTCTGACAAGCCTTTCTGAGAGTGTAAATGTATGTGTTGCGATGATCCTGTTTTTTAGATGACTTTCCGAATGATTTCTCCGTAGAACCCATATGGATTCCAGCCTAGACAAGCCGACCCGGGGTGGCCTTCCCCTGGCCATGAAGAAATTCTTTTCGTAGCGGCCTTGAAGCCCAAAGGACTTACCGACGCTGCCAAAGCGATCACATTAACACACTTGGGTATGTGTCAGATCCCTTTCTTACGGCAATCGCTCATGACATTCCGTACTCTTTAGCGCACGCCGCCCTTGCCATGACGGTTATCACAGATAACCCTCCTTCTTCGGCGTCGACTACTCAGTTCATCAACAATCTACTCCTGCGGGACTGTCGTGCATCGGCGTCGTCCGAATTCCCGTATCTCTCTTCTTTTCAGACAATGGTCAAGTGCTGCCTTTAGATCGTCAGACCTTAGCCAAGGTTACTTAGACAGTCCGCGACCTCTATAGAGCTCTCCGCGACCCTCTTAATTATACGGGCTTTGCGGGTGAGATTTTCTGCATGAACCTCATCGCTGGTGCGAAAGCAAATATGTACGGCTACTCTATATTTTCATGATCATAACGCTGCCTACTCAACTCACTTGGACCCAGTCTTCCTCCTGAAGCCTGTATTTGAACCGTCCAAGCACTTTTGTCCTTGAATCATACCGATGCAGCACCGTAAGTTTTAAAACCGCCTTTACCGATGGCGCTGATAGCTTTTGCTCGTAGATTCTTCCGCATCACTTATTTGGTGACTTGGAAGAAATTTATGTTGATGGGGACCAATTTCCGAGTCACAGTTGGCGAATTCTAAGATGGCTCGGCGCTGTCGATCCACTCCCTTCCAGTGAACGTTCTCCTGTTTCCGCAATATGTCAATTAGACACATCTTGTCGCAAAATCTTCACTTGGGTACCTCCCTTGGTCGACGCCCACACAGATCAACACGCGCCGACTTTCTTCGCGATTGTGGGTCCATGTGAAGGGTTGGAAGAGCCATATTGTTTGGGCACTGGCCCACAGTTGGCGAGTGTGGGGTACCAGTAGGCGTCCACTCGTGGAGGTTTCCCCTTCATCGACCAGGAGTGGTTTGAGTCGCAGGGAAATATGCCAACGTCCCGATGAGACTCGAAAGCACTCCGGTTGTACCTGTACGACCCCGAGGAAGCTTTACTTCCCCGCGCAGTCGGTAATCATTGTTGAACTGATCACTCCACCATGGACGGAAAATTTAACTAAGCAAATGTAAGCGACTTTCCCATTTTCTTCCTAAATATCTCGACATTTAGAGCCAGAATGCGTCTGAAGGTTGCGCGGAGTGGTGTTGATATCTACGGAAGATTGTTGCGAACGGGGTCAGGTCCCTCACCTTTCAAGCAGCACATAGGCAAGTTTGCTTCTAGCAATTATAAAGCATATGTCGGCACATTAACGAAAGATTAGAAGGGGATGCGAAAGCGAATTTGAGGATCCCATGCTTTGGAGGTTTTGGGTGCTCTGATGCTGGTTTGTGCTGCGCCGGAATTTCATGTATGTTATCTTCCTCGACGGTAAGCTCGAGAACATGTCAAGGGGAGCGTTTTGTCCAGTCAATGATGTCCATTGGCAGGCTAGTCTGACTCTTAGTCTACGCCCATCGGAGAGCCCACCGTTTTTGCTGTCACATGACCGGTTGATCAGCGATCCGAGCGCGGGAAACTGAAACAACCTTGAGACCGCTCAGGCTGGCCCTCGAGCCACACCACCTTTTCCCCTATACCCAACCTCCCGGTATGGCTATGGCTGATCCCCAAGCATACGATACAATGGATATAGCGGCGCTTACCGCGCTAGCAAACAGTAAACTTGAAGGAGTAAAAACTGTGTATGAAGCTTATGAGGAGAGATTGGAGGACGATGAAACCGCTCTGAGGCAGTGGCGGGACTCCATGGCAGTGGCTCTGGCGAGTGGTTTCCATCGACCATTATGTGCGGATGTGCTGACAGTTCCTGTAGGACAAGTATTATTCCATTCAGCCCACGGTTGTGGGAAAGAAGGCGGGCGTAAAGCGAATTTTGCTCGAGATGGCCAAGAACGCCAAAGATCTGTTCAATGATGTCGATGCTAGCCTTGAGAGGAAGAGGCTAGAAAGGGAGCGACTTGAGGAAGAAAGGAAGATCGAACAACTGAGAATGGCTGAACGGAAAAGGAAGGAGGAGGAACTGCTGCAGCAAAGGATTGTGGCGGCAGAGAAGGAGAGAAGTCTGAGAACTGGCGAGACCTCCGGCGAGGGAGTGCAAGTTGAGGACGTAGGAGAGGACGCCGTCGGTAATCTTCCCCCCTCTAGTCGGCGAAGAATACGCAAACGTCATCATTCGGAACTCTCTGAGGATATTCCCTCGTCTACGCCAACACCGCGTCTACATACTGGAAGCAACTTTCCTTCTGTACAGAGTACAGGTTCGTTTAGCCTCGGATTCTACATCATCGAGGATATGAAGCGCCTTTCCTCTTATGATCTAGTATCAACCTACGAAACGGATGTTCTCGCCCTTCTTCCTGAGGACCATCGCCTTAAAATGATAACCGAAGGAGAAAAAATCGGGAGATGGGCAATCCCAAGTACGTGTGTCATTATTCTGCACCTCGGATGCTAAAGTCGGGCATAGATTATGTTCCGGAGGGCGATGAACTATCGAATCCCAATTCCCCCCTCTACAAATGCGATCATAAAGGAAAGACGCACGACGGGGCCAAGGGACGGAAAGAAAAATGGAAAGGCGATCAACGTTGTACTCAGTGTCGTGTTCACAACGTTTCGCCGTGCCTCAGCACCGGCTGCCATGCCTGTGCCAGCTGCACCCAAAAGAAACAGGGCCCATGCAGTCACACGTACGGCGCTCGTAAATCTCTGGAGACGCAGTTAGCGGATAAACGAGCGAAGGAGGAGAAGGAGAGGGCAAAAGCGGACGTTGTGAAATCGGCCCCAGACAACACTGTGGACCCTCAGAAACGAAATCCTAAGCCAGTTCCTGGTCCAGCACTGAATGGCCGGCCAACGATACCCATTGAGAGCGATGAAGAAGAGAATAAGAGTGGAGGGGAGACGGAGGGAGATTTGACCAAGTCCGCGGGAGCTTCCATGCGATCGAAGGTGAGCATCTGTTGCATGGGACCCTTGATAGGATTCTGAGAACTGTGATAAGAAACGGCCTCGTCCGATGGGTCGGATGGAGCGGTTGGAGGATGAACTTGATGAGGTGAACAAACGGATTGCCCAAGCCGAGGAAGCCCAGCAGCAAGCGTTTGAGCGAATCCATAATGCGACGCTCGAAGCTCAGAAGGCGACAACCACCATGCAGCTTGGGTATCGCGATAAACAGCGAATCGAACACGATCTTGAAAGAGAGCGGGAGCGAACAGGGCGAGAGCCGTAGGATGGCCCTGAGGTTGTCTCCTTTCTGTTCTGTTTATCTCATTCTCACTTATGCCTTATTGTAAAGTTGGGTACTTCGGACCATCGTTTATTTCTGTTATAGGTTTTGTTTATATTTTTTGGAGTCTGTTTATCTTCCTTCTGGGTCTCCCTTTTCGTTTATATGTACAGGCGTTATCTAACAGAGCGCATCGAGTCCACTCTTGATTAATTTACCCGTCCTTTTTCGTTCGACATATGTACCGTACACCTAGCCTGTTTTCTTGACACCCCCACCCCGAGCACTTTCTATCGTGGTGTTATTGGTTCCTTGTGAGTGTTCACTTGACTCATGCTTACCGGGATCGCTTTCTGAGCCACTCTTCTACACTCTAGGCCCTCAATTGCTTGTCCAATCCATTACTTTTGCTCCAAGAGTCGCACCAACCTCCCGCGGGTTAGTTGGTGGAGTGTCCGCGCCTCAATCCTATCCTTACCCACATCCGAAAGGGTCCAGTGGCGCGTGAAGATTGGGCCAAGGAATACTCGAATATACTTGAACTAGTCTTCGATATCCCTGAGTACCCTCGTGGTGGGACGGTGCTGGAGGTACGTACCCGTACCCCTCCACAAAGTACTCATAACCAACTAGTGAGTGCTATAGTGCTATAGAGATATAAATTCGGCCTCGCCCAGCGTTTTAGCAGCATCGCTGAGAGGATCACGATATTCAGCGAAGGGATGCGGAACACATTTTGCTGCTCTGAATCAGGCCTTGGAGATTCTCTATGCGCCAGGAGGCTCCCCGACTGTTATCCGGTGTTGTTCAGACGACTGAGTCCTCTTGGTAAACCGTATTATTAACACTTTTGGCCTTTGAGGTGCTTATTCAAGGGGCCGACGCAAAGCTATTACCCAGCCGATGTGTTTCGACGGTCTGGATTCTACCGTGTTCCTAGTGCGTATTTCTTTTTTTACTTGGATATTGGTTGATGATCCTCCGTCGTAAGTACTCGGAAGCCACCGCCAACTCCTCCTGGATCATGTCACGGTTGAAGCTGCTGAAGTCTTGTCTTCCTCGGATTGCAAGCATTCCCCTGACCAGCCTCTCCGCGGATCCCCCTTACTTTAGGAGCATTGCACATTCGCTGAGGTCTCTTTGCTCACTGGTTTCACGCTGTTCGCTTGAGAAATGCCAAGGGAACCTCTACACAATAATCCTGATGCTCTGAGTCTAAGGCTGAAGCTCTAAAGCGCTGACCGTCGAAACGTCGACTTCCTCGCACCGTTACGACAGAATACAGTACACTCGAATACTCGAGACTCCTCGACGGGCGTGGTCTGGGTACCCCTACGCGAACTTCATGTTCACTACATGTCTGAAGGGAGCCACTCTCTTCCATCTGCTTTATGTGTCCTACTTGTAGGAGTACGAGTGTCAGTTGTGTCTATTACTGTAATTAGTGAGAAAAAACGAACTAACCCCTACCTGTGACCGGCGTGGCCTCCAGGGGGCCAGTTTGAGATAACTTACTGTCCACACTGAATCTCTCTGCTCAGCATTCAACCTCGGCGTACAAGACAAGCTCCCTCAGAGCATGTTGCATGTTAATTCTTCAAATTGACCTCCACCCAGGGCGACTCAGACTTCGTAATACACTTACCTTCCATTGGATATTTACAACGTCTGGCGGCCTGAATTTCAATGGCCCGTTGGTCGCTTTGCTGACGAGTCAACCTAGAATCCACTCCACATCCTGTTACGGGAATGTACCGAGTATGAGCAAGAGTATGATTGTAAGGTAGTTAAAGATCTTATTCCGAAAATAACACACAAGTACTTACCAGAAACAAAATCAATATTACCAGGGATTGCTTGGCGTCTTTTCATTTGAGGTGACAGCTCAGGGGATTACTCCTGCGTGACCCCTACTTAGCCCAGGCTCAGATTTTTCCCACGTGGGTTGAGCGCTTCCGACCCAGTCAGAAACTCTTCTGTTGATCCATTTTCCAACTTCAAACTGCCTCGTCAACCTTCCCTAGCCAAGCTACTAGCGAAGGACGCGGATGTGGTGGAGATGAGTCGCAACGAAATCCAGTCATGGGCTGCTTCGACCGAGTCAGCGCAGGACTATGAAGCCTCGACTTCGTCTGAGGACTCATGGCAAAGGGATCGCGTCCTGAAGGATTGGGCATGGGCCATGCAAGCGGCCCACCGCAGGATTATGACAAGTAAAACGAAACCTAGGATACGGTTCTTGAAGGAGGAGCTTTTGGTTCTGGCGAAGCATGCTGGTGCGTGCCAACATCTATTCAGATCGTTTACTGATCTTCATCTCCCCATTCAACAGATTTGAATCTAGCGCAGACCCTCGATATCTTTAAGCTATTGACGGAAACGTATCCACGATACTCTGACTCTTCATCAAGAGATGCTGTGGAGGAAGTTGGCATGGAGTTGGTCCGGAGAGATGAGGTGCGGGGCACGCCACAAGGCCCGGCTGACGAGAGTAAGATGGGTGTAACTGAGCAAATACTGGGATGGATGAGTAACGAAGTCACTCGTATCACTAAGGGCACGTCGCCCGCTTCGTCAAACGTCTTCGTCCTCCTTAGCTGGACTTGCGGGATATACACCGTTTGCCTCAGGACGAATCCCGACTTCACGCGTTCACAAGCCTGGTCCGGCCTGGTTATTTGTATGGCTGTGCTGCTTGATGCTCTTCTGGACTCCGGACATGCGAAGCAATCGTTGGTTCATAGTGGTTTGGTACGAGTGCGCCGTGCGATCCGTTTGGTACGAATTCGCGTATCCATGATGGATATCTCTGCTGATAAGTTCAGGCATCTCCTCAAATACCGGAACTAGTGGATGTACTATTATCTCAAGCCAAGACTGGCATTCGATGTATACCCCTTCTTTGCACCACAGTGGACGTACTGATCCGCCTTAAAAATGTCACGGAATTGCCACCCCAACGGTTGACGCCAGAAAGAAAAGTATGTGCTCCCCAAACAGACCCCTCACGACACTTAGCTGCTAGTAGACAGGTATCCTCAACCTGTACACCTCCTCGGTTCTGATGTCGAAGACGGCGGTCCCTCCCCATGTCGCGGTCAGTCATTTTCTGTATGAATACCGTCGTCCGACTCATGACTTGTCAGAACGCATACCATGACTTCATCCAACATTTTGTTACATCTAATGATCTGACCACTATCATCATACCCACCATTGAAAAAGCGTTGCTCCGATCTCCTGAAATATCTCTAACAGGTGAGTCTTACCTTTATAGGTCTTCATCAGCTGACATCGTCGCTAGTTATTGCCCAGTTCTTCAATGCCTACTCCTCTCCCTTAACGAAGGACGATCTACGTCGTGTCCTTCAACCCACACTTAACGCCTCCAAATCTAGCCATGCCATCGTCCGAACCAATGCTGCTGGACTTTTCAAGGCGTTGATGAAGGATGATTTGGATGAGCTATGCTTAGATCTCGCCGTCTCCGAAATTCTTAGTCTTCCTAAGGCAAGCAAATCAGCCGGACCAGACCATCGCATCGCCCTTTATTCCATGCTGGGCCATGTACGACCTTCTCCATCGGCCTCAAGATTGCTGATACAAGATGCAACTCCTTTGTTGGCAAAGGAGACTAACGATGCTGCTGTTTTAGCGCTAGCCACCGCTCTGCCCTCCCACTTGGCTTTCCTTCTCTCAACCAATCAATCACTCCCGACGGAAACATCGGCCCTAATTGTGAAGGAAATGAACAGCACGAAGCCTGTTATTCGACTCGCGTTCTGCTCCCTTGCCGGTGGCGCTCTCTCAAGACCTGAACTCCTTGAAAGTGAAGCCGGTCTCGCGTTTGCGAAGGCTCTTCTCCCAGCCTTAGAAAATGCCCTCAAGACGGTTGCAAACAACCCACTTAATTCTAGTGGAGGTCCTGTGGAAGGTTATATTGCTCTCTCCTGTCTTCTTGGACCCCTTCATGCTTCCGGCAAATTCAGTAAACACGATTTCGTTTTGCTAACGATTAGACACCTGTTAATGAAGTTTTCTTGGTTTATTAGACGAATTTATCTCGGGAAATGCAACCATTCAGTCATTGTTTGCGAGCACAGTGAAACCTTCGTTTCTGGTATGGGATAAGGTGTACCAGAAGGTAACCGATCCAAAGGACGAGCGGTGGCTCTTGACAGCTGCATCTGCCTGCCTCCCTTTCTTTAGCAAGGAGCTAGCAAAAAGTGAAATATTTCGGTCAGTCAGGACATCACTTGCGGAACTTGAATTTAATTCTCTTTGACCTGTTATGCAGCACTCAATTCGGCCTAATATTTGTCCATCTCGTCGTGAATGGCTCGACCCATGACCTTCGTAAGGAGGTGCTTTCTACCTTGACGTCAGCCTCGACTCTCTACCCCAAGTTAACGGCGAGTATTATTCATGATGCCTTGACCTCTTTCCTCGCCGCCGGACTGCCTTCCCACAAAACATCAAGTGCTGAAGCGCACGATGCTACTTGGAAGAATCATAGCCGCTTATCTTCACTCCTACTCGCCTCTGTTGGTCCTTCGGAAGAGTTCAATAGCACTGCAATTGAAGAAGCGTTAATGGGTGCATTGATCATAGGCCATCATGAGCTATTGTGTATGTGTCGTCTCCTGTACCCTTCATGACTTCCGTCCTTATGACTGTCTAACCAGGTGAGCCCTCCCGTCAAGCTTGGGTGGAGTTGTGCCAGAAAGCCAACGTCGACCCTTTGGTTCTCGTCAACCAGCACATTGATGAACTACTGGCGCATGTGCTTTCTGCTTCCACTCTCCCAACTAAAGTACGTCAGGCTCTTTTTTCCGTTCGTAGGGAGATTTTATTGTTGTTTTATAGTTTGGTTTTGCTGAGGCTACTTATCGTGCAATTACGACACTCGTTTTTATATCTCCAGCGACGGTCGTCCCCAGGATAGTAGAGCAGCTGCGCGTAGATCTTAGTCCATCTGCCGTTCAATCCCTGACCGAGCTGGACTTGGGCGTTTGGGCAACCCCGGAGGGTACCACTTTTGTCGATGGTAAGGACTTGCTTAACCGCTCAGCTCCATCCTCTGACTCAGCTGACAGTTTTGACCATGAAGAAAGACGATGAACCTGTTAAAAAAGGGAAAGGAGCCAAGATGGCACAGTGGGACGCAGATATCCGAAAATCCCTGGCCAACAAAAAACCGGCCAACGGGGCTCCGCTGTCTAAGCAAGATCAGGCAGCTGTACACGCGCAGCTAGAAAAAGAACAAAAAATTCGACAGAATGTTTTCACAATAAAGGCGAGCCTTGAACGCGGACTGCAGTTCATTCAGAGTCTCGTTGCTGCGAACGTGGACGAATTCAAGCCATACATTTCGAGTGTTGCTAGCTTGTTAGTAGATGGTGCGCTCGATAAGGGCCATGTATTGGTCGGGCCAATAGCATTTGATGCCTACGTAGTAAGTGGTGGCGCCTACTTTCTACCCCACTGGTGGCGAAGGATTATTCTGACTTTTTATAGGACCTCTCAAAATGCTGCTCGGACCGTCTAGGAATTTTCAAGCAATGGGTCGGAATCGCTTCCTTGAGATGCTTGGATCTAAACGCTGTACCTGAGGAGCTCCAAGCCGAACTTGTCGATTGTGAGTTCTTGCCCGGTATTCGAGGAGGACTGGTTCAATTGTCGTTCAGCTCTGGTCATCAGAGTCCTATATCGCCTCCGGACATTATCCGAACAAGCGCCCTTTGAGGCTGCGACCTTCTCGTACGCTTTTCCTCTGATCCATCAAGTCCTTCTACGTGGGGGCATCAGTCCACCGGACGAAGATAATGCCCTAGAGCAAGTCAAGCTTGCCTTGGACTTTATACGATTCCATGCTGGTGAATGTAAGTGACTGGATGGATGCTAACAGCTTGTACTCACCATCCATCAGTCCAGGACCTCATGTTCCCTCGCAAATCGGTGATATCCGACCTTCTTCACATAATCAAGCAACAACCGAAGCTTGCTAAAGAATCGTCGTCCACATTGGTTGACGTTGGCGAAAGTCTTAACGTGAATGTGACACCCGATGAATTTGATACGTTGCTCCAAGGTACACTGCTCCAAGAGGCTCACATTCGCAACGCCTGCTTGCAGACGCTTCAAGTAAGTTTCTCAATGCCTCTTTCCCCATATGGACTGACACTCCCTTAGCCGTTTGATCTAACCGATATGGATTGGTCCCCAGCGCTATGGATTGCCTGCCACGACGATGACGAGCAGAATTCAAGGTTGGCTCGTCATCTCTGGGAAGACAATGGTCTTGATGTGCCAGAGGATTTCTTCGGCCAACTTCTTCCTTACCTTGGCAAGTTTTGGACCTGTCCATGTCGGCTCCCTCTAAGTTGTGCACCTTGGGATAGGTCACGAGCATGCATACGCTCGCAATAGCAATGCAGAAGCAATTGCTGAAGCTGTGGAAACCTGGCCTCAAACCGTGCAACCCACAGTTGAAGCTCTCCAAGACTTCTATCGAGACAAGGTTCACATATTCCTTGGTCCATACCGACAAGCCACTGATTATTGATATCAGGCGAAAGTCCTTGCCCCAGAATATGATGAATATGTAGGTCCATAGCTCCGTTGTTCCGCGTTGCCAGTTGTAACCTTTCTGGTCTCTCAGG
This sequence comes from Pleurotus giganteus, assembly GCA_032158425.1. NCBI lineage: Eukaryota > Fungi > Basidiomycota > Agaricomycetes > Agaricales > Pleurotaceae > Pleurotus > Pleurotus giganteus. The sequence goes on from JAPEHR010000014.1 coordinate 740,158, forward strand.
GAATGCTCATCGCCCAGAGTATAGAGCGCTCAGATCCCTGGCCCACGCGTCTGGCCATAGGTCGTGCCTTTACTCTGCTTGCTCCTTCGTTCGTTCCAGAGGCGGTCGTTCCTTTCTTCCGGTTCCTCATGAACGATGGGCCTCTTGGCGACCAAGCTGCTGACGTACGGCGTGAGATGCTGACATCAGGCATCACCGTTATCGACACCCATGGAGCATCGAGGCTCGCCGATTTGATTGCTATGTTCGAAGCCTATCTTGCTTCTTCGCCCGCCACTGAGGCTGATGACCAAGTCAAAGAGGCCGTGGTTATTCTGTTTGGACGTGTCGCGAGACATCTTGAGCCCACAGACCCTCGTATACCTCTCATCGTTTCACGCTTGGTCGAAGCCCTAAGAACACCTTCTGAGCAGGTTCAAATGGCGGTCTCCGATTGCTTGGTTCCTCTCGTCAAACTATTGGGCTCAAATGTCTCCAAATTAGTTGACGATCTTTTTAACGAGCTGTTCACTGCCCCCAAGTATGCTGCACGCCGTGGCGCCGCCTATGGATTGGCCGGCGTCATTAAAGGAACAGGTTTAGGTGGCGTCAAAGAGTTTAAAGTCCTCGTTCGATTGCGGACCGCAACCGAAGACAAAAAGCAGTACGAATCCCGTCAAGGTGCCATGCTCGCTTTCGAGACCCTTTCGACGACACTTGGACGGAACTTCGAGCCCTATATTACCTTCGTCCTGCCGCTCCTGCTCGCTGCATTTGGCGATTCATCTATCGATGTCCGCGAAGCTGCTCAAGAAGCTGCTCGGGTCATCATGGGTAATCTCTCCGGGTATGGGCTCAAAGTTATCCTCCCTTCTCTGCTAGAGGGTTTGGAAGAGAAACAATGGCGCACCAAGAAAGGTTCCATCGAGCTCCTCGGAATGATGGCGTATTGTTCGCCGCGACAACTCTCGTTATCTTTGCCGATTGTCATTCCTCAACTGACTGCTGTTTTGACCGACTCGCACGCACAGGTGAAGAGTGCGGCAAATAAGAGTTTGAAGCAGTTTGGTGAGGTCATCAGCAATCCCGAAATTCAGTCATTATCCTCGGTCCTCCTCAAAGCCATGGTAGATCCTGCCAAAATTTCAACCGCCCTATCTTCTCTTCTGAAGACCTCATTCATGCATTATATTGACCATTCTTCACTTGCACTTGTAAGCGATGCATTCATTCTTTCTCTACACATTAACCTCATCTTGTTCGCAGGTCATTCCTATCATTGAACGAGGCCTGAAGGAGAGAGGTGCCGACACCAAGAAGAAAGCCGCGCAAATCGTTGGGAATCTAGCTTCACTCACCGATTCGAAGGACTTTGTGCCCTACCTCAACACGCTGTTACCCTTGGTCCATACCGTGCTAGTTGATCCTGTTCCTGAGGCCAGAGCAACGGCAGCCAAAGCGCTGGGGACACTGGTGGAACGCCTGGGAGAGATCCATTTCCCGGATCTTGTTCCCGGGCTTCTACGCATCCTCAAAACAGATACCTCTGGCGTAGATCGTCAAGGTGCTGCCCAAGGTCTCAGCGAGGTTCTTGCCGGCCTCGGAATGGAGCGCCTTGAGGGCTTGCTTCCCGATATCATTGCCAACGCCCAATCCCCTCGCCCAACAGTTCGCGAGGGTTTCATGTCTCTTCTTGTTTTCCTGCCGGCTACCTTTGGTTCCAGGTTCCAGCCTCATCTGCCCAGGATTATCACTCCTATATTGAGTGGAATTTCTGATACCGAGGATTACGTTAGAGAGGCCGCAATGCGAGCTGGAAGAATGGTGGTGACAAACTACTCTCACAAGGCCATTGATCTTCTCTTGCCTGAGTTGGAGCAAGGAATGTTCGATCCTGGTTGGCGAATCCGAGTAGGTTCCTCACTGTTCAATTTCTGTGATCGATGCATGCTTACTATTGCCCTTTAATACCTTAGCAATCGTCGATCACTCTGGTCGGCGAGTTGCTTTTCAAGGTTTCAGGAATTAGTAGCAAGGCGGCACTTGACGAGGACGAAGTTGCTGAGTCTGCCGTCGCTGAGACCTCTCGCAAGGCCCTCACCGAAGTACTGGGCGTCGAACGCCGTGATCGTATCTTGTCTTCCCTGTACCTTGTCCGCCAGGATAGTGTCATGGTCGTCCGACAATCATCCGTCCAGATCTGGAAAGCTCTTGTGCACAACACTCCGCGCACTGGTATTGTCTCCCATTTCATATTGCTACTATTCCTTATCAATCTCATCCAGTCCGCGAAATTCTTCCGGAGCTCATCACCCAGATTATTCGGCTTATTTCCGGCTCCGAATTCGAGCAACAGGAGGTGAACATGCTCTCTGCGCTATGTGTCCACGTAGGCTAAGTCAGGAAACAGATTGCTGCAAGGACTACTACAGAAGTTTGCCGCAAGTCTGGTGAAAAGATCATGGGAGAGATCATTGCTATTCTCAAGACAAAATCCTCGTCCTCCGACCCCCGCACTCGAGAAGGTGTCTGTCTTACTCTATGCGAGCTCATGTGAGTCCATGTTCTTGAGAGTATTCTTACTCCACTCACCTGACGTACGATAGGCAAAGCTCTTCAGACGGTCAGCGTGACAGTCATGAGGATGAAATCATTTCCATGGTCCGTGTTTCGTTGGTGGATGATGAAGCCAACGTTCGCGCGGCAGCGGCCAAGGCCTTCGACATCCTGCAAGAATTCTTGGGCGCCAAAGCCATCGATGCCACCATACCGACATTACTGGAAGCCCTCCGCCAACCCGGAAAAAGCTCAGGCACTGCCCTCCAAGCCCTGCGGGAGGTCATGACTGTATGTTGCTTACTGCTTCTACGGGATTTTTCACTAATGCCTTTACACTAGGTCCGCGCATCGACTGTGTTCCCCGTGTTAATACCCACTCTCACAGCGATCCCCATGTCTATCTTCAATGCTCGAGCGCTGGCTTCATTGGTCACTGTCGCTGGCGATGCTCTAAGCAAGCGTTTAGTGCCTATCTTGAACGCGGTAGTCAAAGCCATGGAAGATGGTGGAGAAGAGGAGCTAGTAGAGGCTGTGGATGAGGCAATCAAATCCCTTCTTGGCTCCATCAATGATGACGAAGGTCTGAACACCCTGATGGTGATTCTGCTAGGATGGTTGGTTACCACATGCTTCATCTCTTACCACAATGCTGACGTTCGATTCTAGGACCAAAGCGGACTCCCCAACTCGTCGAACCAGCGCGTTCAAGCTCTTCACCAAGTTCTGTGAGGAATCGGAAGAAGATATGTCCCTTTACCGCGTCGACTGGGTTAGGCGACTTGTCTCCGGGCTCGAAGAAAAAGAAGTGGAAGTGCATACCGCCGCATGGAATGCCTTCGACGTTTTCGTCAAAGCAACGCCGAAAGATGAACTGGAGCCCCTCGTTGTACCTCTCCGCCGGAGCGTTGAAAGCAGCGGGCCGCCGGGATATCACGTGCCTGGATTCAGCATGCCGAAAGGGGTCGCCCCTATGGTCCCTATCATTATCGCAGGTCTTACCACTGGCAGCAATGATCAGCGAGAGAACGCTGCCTACGCTATTGGCGACCTTGTTGAGAGAACGGAGGAGGCCGCCATCAAGCCATTCGTCGTTCCTTTCACTGGTCCTCTTATCCGTGTGGCGACTCAGGCCACGACGTATCCCCCAGCAGTCAAGACGGGTATCCTCAGTGCTTTGATGTCCATGCTCCAACGAATACCAATATTCGTCAAACCTTTCTTCCCTCAGCTTCAGCGTACCTTCGTGAAGAGTGCTAGCGATCCAGCAAGCGCTGTCGTTCGGACGAAAGCTGCCCAGGCATTGGGTGTACTGATGAAACACCAACCTCGAGTGGACCCTGTTGTTACGGAATTGATCGCCGGTGCTAGGGGTGCAGATGATGCCATTGCTAGCAGCTTGATCCTTTCGTTAGCTCATGTTATTCGGAATGCATCCGCGAATGTTGGTGACAAGGCCCGTGAAACTTGCGTAGAACTCGTCGCGGATGCTTTCCGCGAGCCTCATGATGGTGAGTTCCGCCATTGACTCATTTACTGTATACTCATCTCGCCTTCAGAGTCTTATGCACAATCGGTGGCTGTTTTGTTTAAGTCCATGAGTCCGTACAAGGAGATGCTAACGCCTATCATACGGTACGTTGTCCTGATCAAAGTGGCTGATCAAGAAGCTGAATCCCTCCTCAGGTCGCAGCTGTACCCGGGGACACCACCATCTGTGCTGTCGTCTCGCACAATACTCACCGTCCTCAGCCAAGATGATGAAGACGAGAATGCGGACGGTTTGCCTAATGTCTTCAAAAGCCTCGGTATCCTTCGCAATGTAGCTCAGAAGATTCAAGAGAGCGTTGGCAACGAAAAATCATCGATAGCGCGCCCTGCACGCGAGGCTAGGGATTTGTTGAAAGATATGGATGACGATGACCTGCGTGGTCTTTTCTAAGCTTGCTCACAAACCCATCATTTGTACGACCGCAATACCATTACATTCAGTCCCTTGGCTGGAGATGTAAGGCCCGACAGATCAGCAAGTCCGAGTCAGCAACCTCCCTTGAGAGAGCGAGAGCAATGCTCCACCCTGGATTAACCCTCACCAACCCGTTAGTTCATACGATATTATTACAGAACGTACTTGTCCTGCAGTGCTCTGGGTCGTTTTGCTATCTCACAGCTCCGTCTCTTTCCCCACACACATAACCCACGGCTTCTCTTGGCCTTCCATGCCTGATGGGGATGGATTCGATGGGACCTGCAAGGTTTGTTCCACGTGGGACCGTTGCTCCGACCCTGTTGTGAGGCTTTGGTGCTGTTGCGATTCAATGGCTGGAACACAACGACTGAACGACAGCCATCTTGCTTGAGCTCATTTGTATTTTCAGCGTTGGTTTAATATTTCTCGGTCGAGGAAACTCTCCCACCGATTCCGCTAGTGCGTTCGCCAGCATGGCTGCTTTTGATTGATCTCATCAGGTTCTTGTTCGAATACACAGCGACAGTGCACGCTCTTTGACGCCCAGTGACGGAGTTCTAGGTCAGTTTTTCGGTAAAATATAACACGCATGGTCTCGTTCTGACTTGCAATCCATCCCCCTTCCCCACCTTGCAGTATTTCGACGATTTCAGGAGTTCTGAACGTTCACTCTTTCCGTTCAGAGCCGCACCCAACCCGCAGCATCAAACCGGAGCGCTCGCGCGGTCTAGTGACTTGTTGACAGCATTCTTTCTCATGTGCGTTGCCAACCTGTTGTTGTTTGGGAATTTCCAAGAAATCCGAATGTCTTCCTAACTCTTGACCACCCAGTTCGTGAAAGAATGCCCCCTTCACCCTCAGGAGCATCCACGACAAGTTCTGCAGCTGCCTCTGGTCCCTCATCTACACCCCATGACAATGATTCCCGTGTATTAGTTCTTGGAGTGGTTCTTGCCATAGTGGGCGCGCTCCTTGTTGCTGGCATCGTTTACATGACCATTCGTTTCCGTCGGCGAGCTCAGACAGCCGCAAACGACACCAGCCCCAAGGTTGACAATCGCTCCTACCCCTCGCACGGCACTTCTCTTAGCCGAGACCACGTCGCTGCACGTATCACACCATTTGGTTCAGTTGGAGCAGAGGCACCTCGTTTCGGTGAGTGATCTCCGCTTTGCCTTGTCAATCCTGCCCTTACCCTTTGCGGTCGTAATTTGCTTCAGCTCACAGGCCGGGCGAAAACATGCGTATTGCGACACGTCGTTCGGATGGTGCTTGGACCTTCTTCGACCCCCGGGCCTCAGTCTCCCCACTCAGTCCCTACACTCCCAGCACGGATGGCCACGATTCCGCGCTTCCTTCGCCTGCTCCTTCAGCTCTAACCTTCACTACCTACTCTTCGGGCCACCCGCTCCTCCGGTCCGATCATGGACACTCGCCACTGGCAAGGACTGCCAAGGAACGCGAAGTGCAGATGTATTCCGAGCGCGCGCGTACTCAGTCTCGCCACCTTGATGTCCACGATTCGGAGTACCCGTTGGAAGAAGCCCCACCTGCGTACGTCCATGAAAGTAGGGAGTCGACTCGAGGCAGGGCAAGACGTGGAAGTCTACCGCCAACCCCGCATTGATATTCACCTCCACGCTCATCATCCTTTACTTGCTTTTTTTATTTTATGTTAATTGGGACAATTGTCTGGCTATCGCTTTGTGTTACAAGCTTTCATGTCCGTCTTTATCTGTTCAACCATCGTTTGTACGACCACATTCTTTTCGCTATGACTTCGCGACGACCACTGGCATGCGCTTTGAACGACTCTTCGCACTTTCCTCCTTCGCTTTCGTTCAATCCTACTGTATCTACTCATTCTCGTTGAATGCTCTTTGCTCACATATTCGTGTTCATATACATATCCTGATTTCCAGCGGAAATTCTCAGCATTGATTTATTCGTTGTTTATTGCTCGTTATACCGCCGATTTGTATTATCTCCTAATTGGTTGAAGACCTCCTGCCCTCTCACTTCTTCATCACTTCGTCCATCAGTAGCAGCCAATTGCAAGATGTTTCCATAATACATCTGCTGCATCAACATTCTCTGGCCGTAAACGCCACCGTCTATTCCTTTCCATTATGATGCAAGGCTGATATCCATTCTACAACAGTGACCCACACTGTGATCGTCAATACCATTTACCAGCGCTGGGCGCGGATCATCTCGTAGGATAATTACATCCCAGAACGTCGACTCCACGATCAACGCCAGTGATGACATGGCATTGGGTGACAATCGCGCTCGCAAGTATTTGGAAGTGATCATGTAGTCCCATCTTCCTCAATATCCAACCATACCGTCCCAGTCGACTTTGACATGGCTCTCGAATTCTTTGACGACTTCCCTACTGATTTTACAGTTCTCTATCTTCAGTTTGTGGATTGCCATGCCGTGCTTCTGGCGCCCGCTGAGGATGTTGATTATCGCGTCACACATCCTGTTGTCTCGCCCGCACATGGAATTGAATTCCAATTTACTCAAGACAACCGTCTCGACTTTCTCCAAGGGTGGCTTCTGCCCATCGCCTATTCCCAGCAGGCTGATGAGTATGTCGTCCCCACAGTCAGTAAAACACGCTGTGGTGAGGTGCTGAAGGAGTGAGAAAAGCGGGAGCCAGTCTGCCGTCCCCGTACCATGAAGTCCGATAAGAGATAATGTCCGGATTGTTGCTAAGGGGAGTGACGAGCATAGTTGCACGAATTGGACCGGGGATGGACGCGGATAGAGCGAGAGGCTAAGTTGTGGGGGGGATTTCGCATCAGATGGAAGTAGCTCCACCACATATGAGAGGCGACTATTCGCGACGTCGATCCGGATTTGGTCAACGGCAATTGCTCTGTCTGGCCTCGAATCGAGAGCAAACGCGCTCAAGGCTGGAATAGTCCCGAAGGCTGGTTGAGGAGGCGTCACATTGGAACAAGACCATCGCGGAGCCAGGGTAGTCGATGTAATGAAAAATCTTGGACATTCCAGGGTGGGATGTTTTGACGCAGATAGAGGTGAGTTTAGACAGCGAAACCGGAGGGGAAGCGGGCATTTCGCCAAAGTCTGGCACGAACTCTGAAATGTCGATTTCTTCGAGAAGAGGGGTGTTGCGTAAGAACTGAATCAGCCGTGATGCAGACGGGCGTTCAAAATGTAAATCGATCCGATCTTCCAATGGACCGTGGAGCGTAAGTTTGGTCAATTGGGGAAGCATTGGTAAGTCGGAGGAAACGCATATGCCATAGATCGATAAGACACGTAAAGCCGGAATATCATGCCAAAGCGCTGGTAGTAGAATCGAGGAGGCTGGTTGAGATAGCAACAATTGGAGAACCTCCAGGGAAGGTGCGCTGCCTGATGGGTTCAACTTGAGGAGCCGTTCTAAAGAATCTAGATTGTTGACCCGAATCTCTAGTACTTGAATCGTTCGCGACATGACGACCTGGGCTACGGGCTCGATATCAATAGGCGCACCGTGACGTTCAGAGTAATGGACCCGGAGCGGCGAAGCTTTCGACCGCTTGATTATTTCCAGAGCGGGTTGCCCTTCCCAGGACAAATCGATGGAACTCCACAGCTGAGGCGTGGCCAGAACGATCTCCCGCCACATACGACAGACGCACGAGATATTCACCGTGTTTCTGTACTGGTTGCGAATGGTGGAGTCCAACGAGTCATGGTAATACTGCTTGGTATGCAAGAAAATCTTGGTGATGAGCTCGGTGGGGATTTTGGATATGGCGCTATGTGTATTCCTTCGAGTCTTCAGTGCAAGAATGGCTGCCTCGTGCTCCGAGATCTCTTCATCTATGATTCGTTGAGCCTCAACATCGGTGAGTGTTGGCTATATCATGATACATAAGATTTGTACAAGATTTAGCTGATTGAATAGCATTCAGAAAAGTACTAACCATTTTCCTTAAGCCTTCACGCTGAAAGACGAAGTGAGTGAACTGTGTACTGCAGGACACAGCGTGGCGAACTCATGTTGGCGGCAATCCGTGAGCGCCACAGGTCAGGCAACCCCTATTCTCGATGACAGGAGGCAGCGCCGGCAGCAGCGAGTCGGGTGCTCCACCAGTCGGCGTGGTTGTTCGGAACGCTTCGACATATTGCAGGTTCGTTCACCCTCTTGTCCGTCTCAGGTATATATCTGATACTCTGAATCAGCTGCTTTCTGGAGGGGTTAGCATTCCAGATCATACTTTGAAATCTGCCAAATAGCGAACGCGAGGTGCTCAAATCCAGGTGCGAGTTATAATGTACATGGGAGGCTGGTATGTGGCGATTATCTGTGCTAGCGAATGCGACGACGATATGGTTTCTGCTCAGCGGACCAAGGCACAAATGGTATCCTATACTCATCCGGACATGTCCATGTACGGGCCCTCACTTCTCCGAAACTTTTCAAACTCTCATACCGATACTGGAGCATCTGCACCTCGTAGGCCTTGAAATAATTGAGCCAGCTCGGCCACCTAACCACGTAGGATTCAGGTCCATCCGAAGCAAAAAATTCATCTCCGTCGGAGGCCAGTAACACCTGGTCACGGTATCGCCCCATATCAAGCAAAAGCCATACTCCATAAGATCCCTGTTCGTGAAAAAGTGGCAACCCTGGAAGGGGTTCAACCAGCTGTTCATCGTCATCCACATTGGCATCCGAGTCATCGTTGATATGCTTGACGGTGCATACGAGGGGTTTCTTCCAATTCATAAGATTCCAACCATATCGTCCGGAGCCAATGGGACCGACGTCGTCGCGGATACTTTCTGGCAAGCCAGGCCAGGTTCCGCCGACGACCGCCTTTGCGGGCCACTCTAGTATCCAGATTCGGAAGTCTTCAGGAAGATAATGGTGCTGGGCGAGGATGGCATGGACATAGGCTTCACGATCGAATCGGACGAGGTTGTCGAGTACCCAAGGACGACCCTCCAAGAACCATGGCTCTGTTATAATTTGCAAGTAGATCTCGAGAAGAGTTTTGCGGACGGGATGGATTTCGGCGAGCTCGAGGAGGTTGCGCCATTTACGACAGACGCCCCGAGCGATGATGAGAGAGGTCAGACGGAACTCGCTGAAGAGGGCGAGAAGGAGCTCGTTTGGAAGGTGAGTCATTGCTATGATGGATGAATGCACAACAACGATGTTGATTCTTGCTCTTAGGCAGGGGCGTCACATGTCGTACCACGCCTCTGCCACACAGCCGGACCCATGGTGAGTCGCCTTGCTGTTGCCGCCAGTGGATACTCCACAGCTCCTGGACCAAATCCAAATAGATGGCGAGCGTATTGCTCGCCCGCCCCCTTTCCACGGAAAACCCCAGATCGACGTGGACAGCGCAAGGCTGAAACAGCTCTGAGTTCCCCTCCTGCTGCTGGCCTACATCGCCTCTGTTATATAATTGTCGACATTGCCGTTAACCCCCTCATGCAAGCACCAACAAACCCTGAAAGGTTCAAGGTGTTAGCACCATGTGTGATTCCAGGGGATACTCACGATCGTTCTACATTGTCCACGACTACGCGAATTCATCTATCCTACACTCACCAAGTTGCCCATACACAGTGCTCTAACCCATCCCAGTCAAGCTCGACGTGGGCCTGAAATTCTTTGATTTCATCTGGGCTGATAAAGCACCCCTCTACTCGAAGCTTCCGAATCGGAATGCCGTGCTCTTTGCGCACTCTGAGAAGATTGATCATTGGGTCGCATATCGCGGCCTTCCGCTGACGCTTCGCGCCGGAGTATTCGTTGAACACACATGCGTTCATGATGAGGGTCTCGAGTTTCTCGAAGGGTGGGTTTTGCAGATTGGCCAGGATTGTGAGCATTTCGCCGGAGCAATGAACGAGACAGAGGGTAGTGACTTGTTGAAAGCGGGAGAACAAGGAGAGCCAATCGGCAATTTTGGAGTCAAATTTACTCAAAGCCAGTTTGTGAACTGTTTCAAGGGGAAGCGTTGAGCACAAGTGAATAGGTTTCATGGCGGTGGACATGGGAAGTTCGAGTTTAAGCTGTGGGAGTGATTCTGCATCGGAAGGCCCAAGGCGCACCTGAAATCTGTTAGCAATGACCCCAATCCAGGCTTTCTCAGCTGCTCTGCCTCCCTCTGTGAACCGAGAGCAAGCAAGGTGAAGGCCGGAAATGTCCGCCTCGGTGTCTCTGTACCCCCCACAGGTGAACTCGACCCTTGCTGAACCGGGGTACTCGACGTGATCAAAGATCTTGGATGCGGCAAGGTCGCTTGTATGTATACAAAGAGACGTGAGCTTAGGTAGCAAAACCGGAGGGGATGTAGGCATTTCAGAGCTGAAGCTCTCCAACATGACTATGTCAATTTCTTCGATCGCAGGTGTGTTCCGTAACGACCGAAGCAACCATGATGCAGACGGTAGGGCAGAAGAGCGCGCGGAATATTCCATGGAAAGCCTGGTTAATTGGGGAAGCACGGGTAATTCAGAAGGGAGGATCGCCTTGAGGTCCAGGATTCGCAAGGCCTGCATGTCATGCCAGAGCGCTGGCAGTAGAACACTGGCATCATTTTGTACGAGCGCCAGCTTGAGAACCTTAAGTGAAGGCGCGCTGCCTGTCGGATTCAACTTAAGGAAATGCTTCAGAGAATCCAGGTTTCTAACGCCGATATTCAGTTCGTGGACGTGGTCAAGTTGCGACATGACCGCGTTGACGACGGGTTCAACGCGTGCACTGTTGTAGTCATGTGGCTTGCACTGGACCTGGAGTGGAAAAGATTTGCACCGTCGGATAAATTCCAAAGCGCACTGAGCTTGCCAGGACAAATCGATGGTACACCACAATTCGGGAGTGCCCAAGGCCATGTCCCGCCAGCCACGACAGACACCGGACACCTTCAACCATTCCTTGGCCAGGCGTAGATAGGGTACGGAGTCACGACTACCTTGCGAGTAACGGCTACCTTCCGCGTAGCCACAGCGCCGTTTGACCTGCAGAAAGATTTTGGCCATGATTTCGGTGGGCAGTTTGAATATGGCACTATGTGTATTTCTGCGTGTGTTCAGTGCGAGAATTGCCATTTTGTGATCCAAGATTATTTTCTCGTGCTCCAAAATTGCTTCATCTATCATGCGTTGATCCGCAACATCGGTGAGCGTCGGCTATGTAAGATTTAGCATCAAATAAACCAACACTCGCAATGACGCCAACCATCTTCTTAGAAGCGAAAATTATGTATTCGAGGTGACCGTAGATGAACAACGAGTTGGTAGATCAGCGCTGAGCTGCGAGCTGCGAATATGTGATGATGCACAGTGATGCAAATGGTGAACTTGAGGTTGTCGGCCACGTTGAACCATTGTCAGGCGGCCCCTCCCGTAGGTGACCACAGCCCCGCTAGCAAGCGCCTGTAAGCGCTTGGTCCCGCTAACGCAGATCATCCTGAGTCCTGACGCGCCATCACCACCGCTGTGCAGCCTCTCCGCTAGAAATGACCCGGCATCGTTCTGCATGCGTGGTCTCCCGTTAGTTTTCAGATTTCCAGGGGCCAGAGCAGACACCTGGAAACCTAGCCGAGACTTCATCCACGGTAATACTGTACCAAATTACTTATAGTGAACTTACGGTCATTTTGTGGTCTGCTAATGTGTCGTCTTGACTAGAGTAGCAAACGTTATTTAAATTCAGGTGATGTAGATGAGTCCTTGAGCATCTCAAGGGCCACTGGGTGCAGAATTGAGCTCGGAGATCCAAATGTGGAAATACGGTTCTGCTGGGAAATAGAGTTGTCTGGATGAGAACGCCAGGCCAGCTGGCATCCAGTGGTCGTTTGCAAAGTGAGTGTTCTATACCCTTGTAATCCACCATTCACGGCTCAACCATCTATGAATTCTACTTAGGTACCCATGCTATCTACTCTGACGAACTCAGCAACCGCTGAGACAAGAATGCTTCTCCGTCGACTCCTGCAATCCATAAATCCTATCCCTGCGACGTTCATGCGAGGTGGAACATCTAAGGGCATCTTCCTCAACAGATCAATATTACCCCCCGACCGTGACCTTTGGGCCCCCATATTCCTTGGCCTTATGGGCTCCCCCGACCCAGATCACGGCAGACAGCTCAACGGAATGGGTGGTGGCGTATCTAGCTTATCAAAAATATGTGTCGTTGGAGCGCCATCGCCCGAACAAGTCTCCGAGGGCATCCAGGTTGAGTACACTTTCGTCCAAGTGGGCATTCGGGACAGCAGCATCGACTATTCGGGTAATTGCGGCAACTTGTCGAGCATGATCGGTGTATACGCCCTTGATGAGGGGATATGCAGTGCTACGAGCCCATCCACCGACGCTCGAGGAGTCCGACGAACAAAAGTTCGCTCGTTCAACACGAATACGCAGAAGATTATCGATACTACTTTCCCATTGGGCGAGTCGGACCTTGCCGATTTGGACATTCCAGAGGCTACGGTTGCCGGCGTCCCCGGTTTAGCTTCTGAAATCGTGCTTGACTTCGTAAAACCAGCAGGAGCTCGAACGGGAAAGCTCCTTCCAACAGGAAAGGCCACGGAAACCGTTGAGATTCCCGGCCTTGGCCATAGTGTTCGGGTTTCTTGTGTCGACGCTACCAATCCGACTGTCTTCGTCAAGCAAGACGACCTCGATGCCCATTTCCCCATCAGAGAGTACTATCTACAGGAATCGCAGTCACCCTCTCTGGCGAAGCATCTCGTTGGTCCGTTACTAGAATCAATACGCCAGACATGCGCTGAACGAATGGGACTCGATCCCACCGCTAAGGCTCAGCCGAAGATAGCTCTTCTGAGTATGCCGGCTACCTGTGAAGACTTGGAACAGGGTGTTGATGTTGTCGTACATGCCCTTTCTATGGGCGTGCTTCACAAAGCCGTTCCTATGACTGTGGGCCTTTGCCTCGGCGTTGCGTCCCAAATCCGTGGGACGATAGCTTGGGAGATCGTTGAGAATGCTAGACCTGGCGGAAGAAATAGACCGAACCGTACTAAAATCAGGCATCCTTCGGGTTACGTTGACGTCGGCGCTGAATTTGACCGCGACGGGTCGGTGAGCAGTGCGAAGGTGATCAGGACTGGAAGAAGGTTAATGAAGGGTGTTGCTTGGTGGTAGTGCGATGATCTAAGTTCCATACTTGCCGATAGATTGGTACAGGCTTCTGTCTTACCCAGTGTGTTTTTCTGTTCTTTCCATGATATGTGCAAGTCGATGTCATCTATATAATGCAAGTTATTCGACATGCAAAAGCTGCATCAATAACTCTAGTCCTGGATTCCCTCCCAACCGTTCAATTTCCGCCAGTGTCCGTTTCTCCAACTCCTTAATCACCCCTAATGTGTACTCGAACGACTTCGTCTTATTCCGGAGATAATCAATGGTGAACTTTTTGAGTGTCGGTGTCGCAGGGCGCTTCTGCAAAACATCTATCCGTAACATGAGCATGTGGGTGATGTGGGAGAAAGCAAGGCGACGTACTCAGTATTTGTCGGTTAGACGGATCGGCATGGATACCGTGAACAATAGGGAAGGAGAATTTTCCTTCAGTGAGGTCTTCGGCGAAGCCTTTATTGTGCGAGTATTCGGCGCTCTGAAGGTTCATGTAGTCGTCTCTGACTTGATAGTAAACACCAATGAGGTTGACCAGCGGGACGTAGTCACTGCGATGAAGTTAGTGATGCTGTATCGCACGACGCGGAAAGGGGAGGCTTACACGTCGGTATTAGTCGTTGCGCACTGCATCATTAACTTGATACCGATGCGCAGGAGACCGCCGGTCTCTGTGATGACCATATTTTTCAGCGGAATATACACACGAACTAGTCGGGCGGGACGAACTGTTGTTGACCATCTTTATGTACTCTTCTTCTGTGGGGCATTTGAGACTGTCTCTCCATAGTAAATCAAGACCTTGACCGCCAGTGCCTCCTCTAATGGTAGGTCAGCCAAGGCGGGGGACAGCTATGAGTGACTCGCCAATGACGATAGGTTCTACTCTAGATCAGGTGTCCCAGTGTACGATGGGCTTTGTTTCAAAACGAAAAGATCCAAGAACGCCTGGAAATAAATGTAGTTGGCGGTATTGATCGTTTGTGGGATGCCGTATATTTTATGAGCGACTATTAGGTGATCAACCTATCAGGCTAGCTGACTTGGAGGAGGTGAGCAACGGACCTGGCTGTCCTCTTCGAAGCTGGGAATCATCTTCAATATCGTCGACGCTGTATCTCAGAATCAGAGTGAGAACAGAACTACATTTAGCAAAACTGACAGTAAGCTAGCACTGTGGAGGCTGTTTACGACCTTCGCGATGAGTTTTAGATGGTCTTCGGGAACATTCAGCCACATATTGAAGGCTGCGATCAGGCGCGTTCGGGCTTCTTTGCCTGGGTTCGTAGTGATGTAAGTATACGGTTCGAGGATCGCCTGCGTAGATAGACTCCTGCGTCAAGATGTCGTCCCCGATGGTGAGAAAGTTACTCACCGTTTCATTCTCGTCGGACCAAAGGTCTGTTCGCGTGAGGGTGTCAAAGATATTAGAGTGGTTCGACGACTCGGACATGGCAAAAGGTGTATAGCAAGATGTAAGATACAAATTTTCGGTCGTCCTTTAAGTAGTGGGTCCTGGTGACCTAGACTACTAGTGTGTGTGCAGCTATGTTGCACAGCTCCGGTACGTGAGAGGTTCGGAAGGCCTCATTAACGTGGACGCGATTTTGCTCCGAGTCGAAGCGAATTTAATATTTAATGCCGAGTTCTTTTTTTTGTTCGCTTAGATGAAAATTCAGCCAATTGTCACCAATGTCGAGGACTGACAGGTTTAGCTGGCGTGTTGAACCTTGGTCTGACTGAAACCTCGAGTACTAGTGCAAGCAACCGAATTGGCATACCATTACGTAGAACGGGGTTAAGGTGAGCGAGTTTGTTGGTCCCAGGTCTGAGTCAAGATGCTCCGACCCAAACAGCGCGTCACGTTCACGCAAGCGTGCCAAGCCTGATGCAGGCTCCGCGGAACTTTTGCTCGGATTGGGATCGAGATGATGCACCATTGAAGACGGAAAGTGAGCTGTGTTTTCTTAGGACGTCCATGGATTTATCGTTCTGTCGAACTTTTTTGTTCGTTTCTATCGTGGTTTCACAACAATTTCAGGCTCTTATCACCCGACCACTAACCCATAACTACGAGGCACTTCGAACAGGCTGGACAATACCTGTGCCATATATGTCAGCCCCCACCAAAGATCCTGTGGAACTCCAGCATGATACGCAATCCGTCCAAGTAAGCTCTTTCCGAGGATACCATGTTCTCGGTCTCTGCACGAACTTGGCTAATTTCCTCTATCAGCTTGCTTGAGTTCTCGTCCAGCTCTGCACGTGCCTCTCTGTCCTTTTGTAGGATGGCTACCATCAGTATACGGTCAGTATCAAGTATCGATTAGGATCGGGCAAGGGCACACTACCTTCACTCATTGCTTCTTGCAATCTATGTAACTCTTCTTGATGTTTTTTGGCCTGTTTCTCCCGCTCATCGTTGAGGATGCTGCCAGCATAAGACGAGGAAACGCCCACGCCTTCGTCGACCAATTCACGTTGAATAAGCAATGGAATGGGGTGATTCTGAAGAATGTCACGTAGAATCGCTAGAGTTCCCTCGCGCGTGTTGTTGAGCCGAACAAGCCGAGCACCACTATCTAGCGCTGGTTTGAAAAACATATCACTAGAGCTGAGCTCTACTTCCCGGGCGTTACCAATCTCGGAGGAAACTTCGTCCCACACAGTGGTTGCTAGAACTACGTTTGTCAACGACGCTTCCCCGCAGAGTTCCCGAAACACTCGAAAGTTCCTCATTGATATTCCACCCATCCGATGGTCGGTTATTCGGTGTAGGTAGACCACACCAGCGAGCTTTGTGCCCGATCGGTAACTGCGTACGTACGCGTAAGAGTTGGGTGTTGGGTCATACTGATAATGAAACAAATTATAAGCTACGGCTCACCTGCTTGCAAGGAAGGACGCGATTGTGGCAAGAACGTCGGCATCACTTCGCGCCGAATCATCGAAACCCGGCGTGTCAATGAGCCTCACTCGATGTCCATCCAATCGAAAAGGGTTGGAAACCTGCACTTTCTGAGTACAAGACTGTAGACCATGTCCTATGGGAAGCTTGCCGCGACTGGCAGTGTTGACAAACTAGGAAACGAGATATAAGTGAAAGCCAATGTATGGTAAAGATCCCGTATCGAACCGTTGTCTTTCCGCTACCAGTGGCACCCATGACCCTGCTCGCGACGTTAGTAATATTCGAGGGTTAGTTCAAAGGAGCGAACGCAATAAGAACATCGTTTTGCGGAGAAAATAAGGTGGCAAGGATGGTTAAAACGACGCCAGCTCCGACGGCCCAAGGAATGGTTCGCATTATGGGAGACATATGCCGAAAATGTGTACAGTGCACACAGGCGACCGCGACCGAGGGTGTAGTCTGTTATATATGGTTAGCTTTAGACTTGGGATTCTGCCTGTGACAGCAACAGCTCGAGATATTCGTCTGGACCAAGTCTGGGACGCAAATGCGGTTCTCGGACTAATGCCAATGATTTGTGTAGTATGCTTGGCCGCAGCCTTGCAGACCTGTCACATTCATTTTGTGAAGGATTGCTGTTGTTCGGCAGCATAGATGACCTATAATCGGTTCAGAATCAGTATGACGATACCATTGAGGGTGAAGGATGGCTGTTCACCATACGGCGAAATGGAGATGCGTGTATGCGTGAGAAGCCCCATCATTCATTCACGAAGTTCAGTCATGAACTTGAGAAATGGGAGCATAAGGTCAGCCACTGCTTGAGTCCGAGGGTGGGGAGCGAAGCATTGGCTGGGAGTTTGATGAGGACACGATCAGAGTAGATCTTCCAAAACGCCTATGCAGTATAGGTGGAAAGGGTGTAGATATGGCCGCAGGTACCCTAATAGAAGCTGGGACAATGAATATGAGGGACAACACGTTGCGAGCTCACGACATGGGCGCTGCGCGTCGAGATCGAGCCAGTGAACAGCCGGTACGACCATATCACAAACTCACAATCATTCATGTTGGTAGCTGTCGAGGTGTCTGTATAAAAACGCGTAGTACACCATGCAGGTCATAGGAGACGACTCGCCTCACCCACTCTACTAACAAGGCAAGAGACAAATCTCCATGAAAGTACGATGACTCTCATCTTGCTGAGTGTCTGTGTGCAACTGACACGACTTGACCAAAGGTTCATTTTATTCCCTTGCTGGCTATCGCACTAGCCAATACAGCATGGGTGGCGTCCCAGGCACCGAATGATCTGCATTCTGAATACTTGACGCTGCAGGATACAGGTGAGCATCCAATATAAATGAAGGCCACGTCATTGACAAACCTATCCGCAAAGATTATCCCAACCTCTTCAATAGTGCCTCGGATGGGGTCCCCGATGAGGTTCTCATTGCGTGAGTCTAATGGGATTATGTCCTAGTTCGCCGCGACGTTGACGCTTTTGTAGCGTCATGGGCGCAACCGGAAGCGGAAAGACAACGGTTCGCAGACAATGTCTCTTTGCTCGTTTTAATCTATGCTAAGGGTTCTTCAGTTTGTTAACACGGCGAGCAACAGCACCCTCCAAGTTGGACGCGGTTTAGAGTCGTGCACCAAGAGGGTCCAAGTTTCCCAGCCATTTGAGGTCGACGGACGATGGGTCACGCTCATCGATACGCCAGGCCTTGATGATTCGACGATGAGCGGCACCGACATACTGACGATTATCGCGTCCTTCCTGTCTGAAACGTAAGTCACATCACAAAATCACCCCTCGAGGTTACAACTGAGGTACTCACCTAGCTACCGGAATGGTGTGAAATTGGCAGGGGTTATCTACGTGCACCGAATAACAGACCCCAAAATGGGAGGAATTTCGATAAGCAACTTCAAGATGTTCCGAGCGCTTTGCGGGGACAAGACGTTGAAAAACGTTGTTTTGATGACGAATATGTGGGGTAATGTATCGCCCGAGATTGGAGAAGCTCGAGAAACGGAATTAGCGAGCAAAGACATGTTTTTCAAACCGGCGTTGGACAGGGGGGCGCAGCTTCTTCGACACAACAACACCGTTCAGGGAGCTAGAGCCATAATAGGCCGTATCATCCGGAATCATCCTCTCCCGCTCAGAATTCAAGAAGAACTAGTGGATGAAGGCAAAGAGATGATTGACGCCGAGGCGGCCGTTGTACTTAATGAAATGCTCAACGAACAGGCCAAGAAGCATCGAGAAGAGATGCGTCAACTAAAGGAGGGCATGGAGACCGGTGAGCACATCGACTCGGAGCCAACTTCGCTTAGGTTGATGATTTTGTAGCCTTGAAGAACAGGGATGAGGAAACTCGTAGGGAAATTGAAGAACGAACGAGAATTTTACAAGCGCAGATGTCGCAATTGAGAGCCGACGCAAACCGGCTTGCTGCAGCGTATGAGGCTGAGAAAGCGGCGCTCAGGGATCAGATCAACCATAATAAACGGTCCCGTTGCCGAGGTCATTTTTTCCGCAAGCTTGGTTGTTGGCTGGACAAGTTGTGACTAGCTTTACCCAATCGACCTCTCGGCAGATGTTGCCTGTGCACGTAGACATATGTGGCTGAAATAATGACAGACTGAGGACTATATGGTGCATCGTGGCTGAACAGTTGGCGTCACAGTATTGGCTTCGAACCGCCATGCAGCGTATCCAAACTTGGGGGCAGAGCAGCAACCGCACATAGAACCAGCGTCCCTCAACGGGGGCAACGTTCATGCAGAGAAGGCGCCATGGCTGATAGATCCAGAGAGGTATGGTGTTCAGAGGGCAAGCAAGCGCTTTGATGCGCCTCGTGTCGTTTATTTGCCAGGACGCTCTGATGCAAATAATATTGAAATAACGAATTTTTGTTCGTTCAACTTCTGCGATCGCTGAAGAACGAACTCTGCCTCAGAATCTGTCGTTGGGCTGTGGTTTTGATACGGGAAGGTGTTGGAGGTGCGTGTGCTGTATCATTTCTCTTGCAAGCCAGTTGATCTGTTACTGGACCCAGATGGATGTCGACGCAGGTCCAACAAATCGCTTCAAGGTGTGTCGTGCTCGAGATTCTTCAGGACGGGTCAGCTAACCGAACATTGGCAGCACCAATCGTACAATGAAACTCTGAAAGAGGTTCATCTCCCTTCAGCGCTCTCGCAAACCGAGTTTAAACATGACATTCGAGTTCGTAGCATGCCTACCACCCTCGGAACAAGACGCTGACCATTTGTCCAGGACAATGGATCCCAATTTTACGAGACATTGGAACAGTGGAAACAGCTCAACCTTGCGCCATCATTCCTAAAATATGCTCACCAGGTCGGACCCTTGTCGGCATCTATGCCCCTGTTGCTTCACAACTGGCGGGAGGTTGTGGACCTATGGTTGAACGCACTATCGTCATCTGATGACGAAGGACTGAAACCCCTCCTTGAGTAAGCTCGCCACTGAGCATTTCTGAACTCCGGCTGACTTGTGTACTTTTTACATTTCAGCCTACTTCAACAGCTAGCCCATGATTTACGGACCACCCTGTCGCCAATGTACGCCCAGTTGTTGGAGTCCTTGCTCAAGCTACTGCGCCGTTCCATCTCTGCGCCATCACTTGCTACTCTCTTGGCCACTTTCTCTGCTCTATTCAAATATCTCCTAGTCCCCTCGATACAAATGGACCTGTTGGAGACAACCTGGGCTTTGGTAGCAAGCACACTTCGTCAATGCTTGCCCGAAATATCTCGAGCCATGGCGGAGGTCTGGGGATCCGTCCTACGACGACTCAAGGTGGCCGCACGGGAAAGGGCTGTTCAGCTGCTTGCCAACCATTTAGAAGGGGTTGAAGACGCGTCTGCTTGGTGTCTTGTGTTCGCTTGCAAGGTTCGTATTTCAGTGGGCTTCTTCTACTCCTCTTGGTTCATTGTTTCCACAGTCTGTCTCGCAAACGTTGCATACGTCAACCCTCTCGTTGATGAAGCCCTTGATAACTGTCTATCTCACAAGTTCGGCTCCAGATCTACTGTTCGGCCTTATTCGACGTGTCATTACGTCGTTCATCCACCATGTCAAAGGCTCAGAACAGTTTGTTTCTTTTGGCGATTCATTAATCGCATTCTTGGCGGATTGCACCAAGTCTGCAAGTTCGGCTGAGGAGGAAGAGAGGCTCCGACGGTGTCTAGAATTACTCTCGATTCCTTGTGCGGTTCGGCAAGGTTCACGTCTTTCTGGTAAGTCAACTCTCTACACTGCCTTCCATGAATCTCATCGTGAGACTATCCCTATAGAGAAACAGCTGTCAACTATTGCCGCTGAACTCACCAGCAATGTGAAGCTTGTGCCTCATATACATCGCGCGCTTCTGAAGCTCACTTCTGCTGTCTTGGTGGCGGGCAACATGAGTCTCTGGCTCAGTCATGGCCGCACAATTTTGGATAACTCCTGGAGCGACACGGCTTATGCCATGAAACTACATGGCGCCCTAGCGGAACTCAACTGGGGAGGATGGAGGTCATTCGCTCTACCAACAATATTGAAGATGACTCCGACTCTACTGGAGGCAACCCCTGTTGAGGGTGCTTACTTCCTTGCGACATTGCATCGTCAAAAACGTCTGGGTGAAGTTGATCTGGTTTGGCGACAGCGAGTCGATACCTGGGCCAGTCAAAGGCTCAGTGATTGGAACGGCTCTGAAGAATCCGTATGTCCTTTTATTTAGCAAATCCTCACAGAGCTCATTCATATCCTTTAGGTGCTGGAGTTGGAAAGCATCCTGTCGCTATCATCTTACGTCTCAACTCTAGCTCCGCTATTAAGCAATATTATTTCTGCGACCTTAGCGAAGCCTTCAAATGCCGAGGAAACGTCGGATATTTGCAGCAGCTCAAGGGTAGTAGGATTATGCTTGCAAGGGCTCTCCAGACGGCACCTCGATGAATGGAGTGAATTTGACTTGCCGTCATGTACTCGTACCTGTTTGTCTCGGTGGCCTCAGTCAGAGTTTGTCCTCAGTGGTTTGGAAACTCTGTGGAATGCCAGGTGTGCTATTCACTCCCCAATTTTCATACAAGCATGCTCAGTCTTGTTTTTAGTACCGCATCATCGACTCTACAGCTGGAAGATGTTTACCCCCACCTGCAAGCATCTATCCTATCTCACTCACGACCTCTCCGTCTGAGTGTTCTTCGCCTACTCGCTTCTGGCTTCGTGCAGTCGCGACCTGGTCGGCAGGATGTTTTGAGACGGTGTCTCCAGGGAGAAGAAGTGCCGTTGGATGTCCAAGGTGTTAGGGAACGCGTGCTGCGTATCGGACGGCTTAGTCAAGTGATCAAAGACGATGACGAGCTTACGGCTGATATATGCATACGGTGGCTAACAGGTTAGCCCCAGCATTTCGTTGTTTATGTTGTCTAAGCTTTTGTTTCGCAGCACAACTCAAGGTTAACCTTCGCCCACTCTGGTCGCCGGCTGCTGGAGCCCTCGCCAGTCTATCGGAGCGGCTAGGTGATCAAGTTTGGAAAGTCATCTTGGAAGAACTGAAGGCGATCGATGCTTCTGGGACGGCTAATTCGCCTAGTGTAGCACAAGACAACGAAACTGAGGATGAGGATGATCCGTGGGAGGAGGAGCGGTCGTGGCGTGATCCTTCTGCCCACAAACTTCGGGTTGCTGTTTCACAGTGGTCGAATGGTGATCGACACCGTACGGAAGCCCTCAAGGTATGCAGGCATCTTCTGACCTCCCACTGTGCAGCTCACCGACCATTTCCCGCAGCGCATCCTGACCTCCAGAGGTCGACTTGATCGACAATCCTACGAACTTCAACTGTTGTTGTGCCTTGGTGAATGCTCTCGCCTCGCAGAGAAACATAACAGGGAACTTGTTCCTCTGTTCCTGACTTTCGCTGCGGGTTCGGGAGGCTCGAAGCCTTCCCACGTCAAGCTATCTGCGTGGCTCACACTCTTTTCCAAGTTCAGCAACCCGAAAGCCCTCTACTCGACTGAATCGCTTCATTCCTTATACATCTCGCTTTTATCTCACCCTGACCGCAATCTGCAAACATTGTCCCTCTCGTGTATTCTGACGTACAAGTCACCACATCTGCTCACCCACGAGGAAGAGATTAAGTCCCTTTTGGATGCTACACGGTGGAGAGACGCTCTTACGAACCTCGAGCTGACTTCGTTAGAGGGTCCTGACCGAAGTGAAGTTGTCAATGTCATCATTCGCCTCCTTTTTGGGATAATGCTTGAGAAGAAAGGTCGGTCGCGTGGGGGGGATCGTAGAGCAGCCGTGCTAAGCGCGTTTGCGGCGTGTACCGACGACGAGCTCCAGTTAGTTGTTGAGCTCATGCTCCACTCTACGACCTCCGCTTCCCTCGCGACCCAAGGAACAGTTATGGAGTCAATGTCGGAGAGACATCAGCTTGGTTTCCTCACTTTGTTGGGCGATGTTTTGCGAAATCTTGGATCTAGATTGGTTGAACACTGGCCCGTCCTTTTGAGCGAGGTTATCTCGATGACCAAGAATGCCCAGAATCGCTTGACCTCTCGGGATGAAGGGGACATCAATGGTGCTGAAGATGAGCAGGAAGATGATCAAGAGGAAGAGGATGGAGATCTTGGTACCCGCTCGTCGTCGTCCAAGAAAACCCGGATGATAAGGCAACTTGGACTCAAGCGGTTCGCCGATTTCTTCCGCCAGCCCATCAGTTTCGACTTCACTCCCTTCATGCGTGATGCCTTCGAATCCTTCATTTCGCCCCGCATTGAGACTCTTGATCAAGAGAACACCCAAGCCCCGTCGTCCCTCCTGGAATTGTTCTACACCTGGACTCTGAAGGCTGAATATGCCCAATATCTGACAAGCCTTGACGCTCGGCTTCTGCCCAAGATCTATAGCTGCCTGGTTGCTAAGAACGTGAAGCCCTCGGTCATCACGAAGGTACTGGACATCGTGGAGAGGCTCCTTGCCTTGTCGTCCACTGATCCTGCCATCTCCGCCTCCGTCGTCACCCCACATATATCCTTGCTGCTCAGTAATTTAGCTGAGCTTTCAGAGAAGACATCAGGCGACAAGGCAATAGCTACTCCGCTAAGCCAACGCCAGATCGCCATCCTGTCTCAGATAGCCCCTCATTGTAAAGACCCAGCCCAAGCAACAAGGCTGCTCAAGCTTTTCAACCCGCTCTTGCGGAAGCCCATGAAGGCTGTCCCAGAGAAGGTCAAAGCCGACCTATTGACCATAGTGTACAACATCATACCTTTGGTGCCCAACTTGGCCGATACTTCGGATAGTACAAGCGTGAAGACTTACGAGTTGCTTTCTCTGCTGTTTCAGAGGCTACGCTCCCGTCCAGGTCGCTTGGCGCTTCTGCAAGCGTTTCAGAGATTGGCTTCCGTCGACACCACCCTCCAGGAGGTGGCAACGTTGCTCTCTAATCTCAATGCATACTCGACCAAGCGTCTCGAGGAGCCAGATTTCGATCGTCGCTTGGAAGCTTTTGGGACACTGAATGAGACCACATATTCAGCCCTGCCATCTCGTCAGTGGCTTCCGCTGCTCTACAACGCCCTGTACTTCATCCAGGACCCTACGGAACTCGCTATTCGGAGCAACTCTTCTTACAGCTTCCGCCGTTTTATCGACAGAATTCCAGCAGGTACGGCGGACAACGATTTTCGTGCCACATTTTTGCGCGTGCTATATCCCGGCATAAAGAATGGCCTACGGTCCAAGAATGAGATGGTCCGATCCGAGATTCTTGGGGTTTTGGCATATGCAGTCACCCATTGTTCGGACATTGCTACTCTCCAGGAAATGCAGGTTCTTCTCGCCGGTGGGGATCAGGAGGCAAGCTTCTTCAATAACATCAACCATGTCCAAATCCATCGTCGGTCGAGAGCACTTCGGAGGCTGGCAGAAGTTTGTGATGCCGGTCACATTCGTAGCAGCACGCTTAACGATATCTTCGTTCCTTTGGTCGGATGTTATGTTACGTCGACTTCGTCCGTCGATCATCACCTCGTCAATGATGCCATCCTGACAACGGGACATATTGCCGGCCAACTTTCCTGGGGCGCTTACTACGCGTTGGTTCAAAACTACATCAAGCTAACTGGTGAGAAGGACGAAGCTGAGCGCGTTTATGTCCGTGCGCTCGTGGCTATATTGGAGAATTTTCATTTCCCCATGGAGGATTCTGTCGCCCAAGCGGAGGATGATGCGGAGGAAAGTGATGCTGAGGCAGATGACCAGGATGAACCACCCCAATCACAAACGATCACTACCAAGGTTGCCGATGCGGTGCAGTCTCGCCTCCTCCCCAAGCTTCTCAAGCATCTGGAGAAGCGTGACCCTACCACGGAGGATGGTTCGCGGATTCCAGTTGCGCTCGGAATCGTCAAAATCGCCCAGCACCTTCCCAAAGCTTCGAAGGAACCCCAGGTAACCAGATTGCTGACAATCCTTAGTCAAATATTGCGCAGTCATTCTCAAGATACCCGCGACCTAACACGCGATACTATCAACCGAATTGCAATTACTCTTGGGCCCACTTACCTCCCGTTGTTGCTCCGAGAATTGCGGACGGCCCTTGTCCGTGGGCCACAGTTACACGTTTTGGCGTTCACGGCTCACTCCTTGCTCGTTCGAGTTACCAGCGACGAACATACAGGAGAGTTCTCTGTCCTTGACGATTGCATAACAGATGTTGCGCATATTTCCTCCGAAGTTATTTTCGGAGAGTCAGGGAAAGACGTCCAAGCAGAGGACTTCAAGACCAAGATGCGCGAAGTCCGTTCATCGTCAGCAAAAGGGCTCGACTCTTTCATGATCATGGCTAAGCACATGAGGCCGTCTGCCATCAGTAGTCTGTTAGCTCCTCTTCGCTCTATCATGCAAGAGACAGAATCCCTGAAGGTGATGAACCTTGTCGATGAAGTTCTCAAACGCATTGTCAGTGGCCTGAACGCAAACCCCCATCTCGTTCCCTCGGAACTCCTGGTTCTGTGTCATACCCTCATCAGCCAAAATGCCGATTTCCTCAAGCACGTTCCTGTTAAACGCAAGGCCCAAGTGAAAGATGCTGCAATTGTCCAGACGAAGCGTCAACAAGCAGTCGAATCAGACCATTATGCGCGAAACGCTCATCGGCAAGTCTTTTCCCTTCTTATTTGTCCCAATCTCACGTTCATCCAATGTAGCTTCGTGGCCTTTGGCCTTGACCTTTTCAATACCGCGTTGAAACGTGGCCGGTTTGATTTCAAGGATAGCAATATCATGTCGCGACTAAATGCTATAATTGTTGTAATCGGGAATACGCTCTACTCGACCGAAACTCCTGTGCTGGTTTTGGGTCTCAAATGCGTCGCCGGTTTGGCTCGGTGTCCTTCGAAGGTTTTGGAAGAGTCTTTACCCGTCTCCATCCACCAGATTTTGGACATCATCAAGCGAGCGGGCAGCACAGAACCCGAGATTGTTCAAGTAGCCTTCAAATCTTTGGCTACTGTCCTTCGAGATGGTCCAACGGTGCATGTCCAGGAGAAAGATTTGGTATTCCTACTGGAACTTCTGACTCCAGATTTGGAGGAACCTGCTCGCCAATCTTCCGTCTTCGCCATGCTTCGTGCCATTGTTGCAAGGAAATTCGTCGTGCCGGAGATCTACGACGCAATGGACAAGGTCTCCGAGATCATGGTAACTAGTCAGTCGTCGCAGGTTCAGGAACTTTGTCGCAGCGTCTTCCTCCAATTCCTCCTCGACTATCCACAAGGCAAAGGACGTCTACGCAATCAAATGGTTTTTCTCACCAAAAACCTGTCGTATGTCTATGAAAGTGGTCGCAAGTCTGTTATGGAGCTTCTTAGTGCGCTTATCGTTAAATTCGACGAAAGACTGGTAATTGAATATGCCGATCTCCTCTTTGTGGCCCTCGTCATGGTTATCGCCAACGACGATTCGCCCAAGTGTCGGGAGATGGCAGCTCAACTCATCAAGAGCCTTATCCTTCGTCTAGACGAGGATCGTCGGAAGGTTATGATGTCGCATCTTCATGCTTGGGCTTCGCAACGCGGCCAGGTACCTTTGATTCGGGTATCTTTGCAAGTCTACGGTCTAGTTGTGGATGTGTTGCAAACAGGCATCGAACCACAGGTTCAGGTGGTCCACACCGACGTCACTAGCGCATTGGAATACAGTTCTCAACAGTTGCAGGCAGCGGAAGAAGAATCCGAGATGGATGTCGACCTCGATTGGCAGGTCCCGTATTATTCACTTGTCCTTCTCGAAAAGCTGCTCCGGGTATTCCCTGAGCACACTTCCAACACGGACAAAGTCCCTTGGGCAACGATTGTGTCCCTCCTTTTATTTCCGCATGCATGGGTTCGGACGGCATCTTGTAGGCTGCTTGGGCTGCTGTTCAATACCGCTCCAGTACAGCCACCTGCTCAGGAGCCTACCGACGCTCTCAACTTATTCTCCGTGTCCGGATCGAGGGATGTTGCGGAAAAGATGTCACTACAACTCAAGAGCGACCATCTCGACGAAGCTCTCAGCCTACAAATCGTCAAGAATTTATTCTACCTTGGCAAATGTTTCGCTGCAATGCCTTTCCCCGAAGCACCTGGGTCGGATGGTGAACTCGATCCCCCTGCGGAATCTAGTCCTTTACCTTGGCTCTTCTCGAAGCTATCATACCAGATTAAATCCGCTCACATTGCGCGACGAAACAAGTCGTCCACTCCTGTATGTCTCTTTGCTCTTTCCTAACCCATCTCCAGTTACTTACCCTACCGCAGGAAAACTGGCCTCAACAACCATTGGCCATTCTGAAGTGGTTCGCCGCCATGTCCTCGTACTTGGATCCTTCGATACTGGAACGATTCCTCGTCCACATCTTGACGCCGCTCCATCGAATACAAGAAGAGGATGTCCAAGATGAAAAAATGGGTGGGTGTCTTTCTCCTTTTAAGCTTCTCGTCGCCTCAATCGGATTACTCTATGTAGATGAGCTGAGGATCCTGGCGTCTGAGCTGCAAGATCTCGTTCAACAGAAAGTTGGTGTAACCAAGTTTTCTGCTGTGTACCAGCAGATACGGCAGGGCACGCTTGATGTTAGACGCGACCGTAAAGCTGCCCGCGCAGTCCAGGTAAGGCCTTCCACCTATGTCCAGATAAAATAAACTCAACGCTCCGTTGTGAAGGCTGCGGTCAACCCAGGGCTTTTCGCGAAAAGGAAGGCCCAACACAACTCTCTCAAAAAGGAGAGTCGCAAAAGGAAAACCCAGAGTTTCTCGTGGGTCACGTCCGTTTTCTTCAAGATAAAGTGTCTCACTCTGCGCTGGTCAGGGAACGAAAAGGCAAGATGAAGCGCAGGCGAGAGGATTAACATTCGGCTCATACCATTACGACTCCGTTACGACCACTCATGATCCATCATCTGCATTCGAACCATCTTGCCACAATCATTGCATCATATCATCTGAATCATTGCATCTGTTGTATATTTGTAGAATTAGATTGCATTTTTACTGTTGTACCTTCGTTTTCTTGAATTTTGTTGGAGAAGAGAATACGTCATCGTAGTAGGTAGTTTTGCGTCGTTGATGCGTCCTCACACCGTCGTGTACTCTCCTCAGTTTGCCTGCATCTGAGGTGAGAGTAATATCGCGACAGAAGCCTCGAGGAAGCCTCACCTAAATTAACTGAATGGAGCAACCTACAGGCTACAGTGGTAGGGTGCCGATGACATGTTGTCATTTATTGGTGACGACAAGATGCTCGGGAACACAGGTCTTCCTCTAGTTCAACTACAGTCCCTTCCGCTCTCTAATTTCAGTTGCCTCACTTTGCTTGGAGCTTTCACGCAAAGACTTGAACAACCATAGCAACAGCCTCGCGTCAACCACATTGCCACGTTTGACCACGATTCACCGCTCAACTACGAAACCAGGCTGTGTTAATGGTTGAGTGTTGAATTTCAAGATCGCTTCGGAATCCAAAGAACTGACTCGTCTCAATATAGCCTTCGCTCACTGATATCGATGCTGGACGGGTGATTGATGAAACGATTTCTGAGCATGAAGAAGAAATTTCAGCGCTCGAGGAACGAATACTGCAGCTTAAGACAGCTGTTCTCGCCCTGAAGACGCGCAGAAACACCCTTAGTGCCATATCCAAGCTCCCTACCGAGCTCATCGCCGACATCTTCCTCCATGCCAAGGGCTATGCGCAAGCTCCATCCGCCTTCAATCGCCGCCACCGAGTCTGGGATTGGTTGAATGTATCTCCTGTCTGTCGTCATTGGCGGGCCATTGTCCTGGACACTCCTCGATTGTGGCGGTGCATCGATTTATCCTGGGATGTACACTGTATTTCCGAATTTCTCAAACGGTCGAAGTCTGTGCTGCTGAAGGTTCAGTACATGTCATATGGCTACTCCACGGCGAACTTCGAACCTGCCGCCAGTCTTGCAATGTGCCATGCGGAAAGAATTCAGGAACTGGATGTCTCAATCAGCGGGGGTCCTTCAAGTTTGTTGCAGCTCCTGGAGGCGAACCCATCAGGCAGCGCCCCTGCGCTTGAGATTCTCCGACTGAAGAGCTGGTCCGTTGGAAAGATTACATTACCGAGGGGTAAATTTTGGCAAGATCTGCCAGCCTTACGTGTCTTGGAGCTCGAGGATATCCTCGTATCTCAGCTACCTATGCTTCCTTGCCTATCCAGACTTGTCCTCCAAACTTTGCCAGGGCTATCTCCATCTTGGCTCATTCAGGCTTTACAAAGCACACCTCTCATCCAAGAAATCGACATTTTAGGGCTGCCTTCAGATCTTGGCACTGAAATACCTACGCACACTCAAGTTTCGCTGCCTAAGCTCGAGTTTCTGCGTATCAGAACGGATCACCTCAACTCGTCCAATGTCTTCGATTATATTGACTACCCTCGCTCAGCCATCGTCCATTTTGCATGTTACACGGAGCCTGACTTAGAGGAATTGACGGACCTTTCTAGCCTTGAGCGCATTTGCTTCACGGCTGGAGATGGAACAACCCCATGCGACTCAGTCCAGATCCATGTTAGTGCCCAGTATATGGAGGTGCAAGTTTCACTTTCGGAGTCCAATGGGGAATCAGCACCGCGCCCTAGACTGACCATCATCGTCCCCTTTTCAAAGGCCGTCTTGAAATGCGTGCAACTGTGCTCGGCACTCCCCCTGTCGACAACACACACACTATCTCTAACTCTGGGGCCCCATCTTGAGTCAATTGCGGAGTGGTTCGTCCTGTTTCCCCTCTGTCGACAACTCACCACCCTGTGTATCCACGGTTGGGGAACAACTGACATCCTCGTCGGCCTGTTGTCAACGAACCCACATTTGGAGAAGCTAGAAACCATCGTCATCCGTTCTTATGAGCTCGACTTCGATATGCAGGATGGTGGAATGGCTGATGTGATGGTCCGTCTCCTCGAGGCGCGCCAGGAACTCGGCATGGCTATACGGAAGCTTCGGCTAGAGAGATGTGAGATCCCCAGGGATGACATACACAGATTTGAAGGTCTTGTTGAGGTCCAATGGGATGGTTGGGGGCCTGAAGGGGGGTCCGAAGGGAGTTCGGTGTGCTACGAAGAGTCGGATGATCCAGAGGATTCGGGGGAGGAAGTATCTAGTCAATGATACTGCGGAGTATCCTAACTACCATGGGCGAATTCCTTCCCCCGGCTCTCTTCGTTGGTCGATGTCGTCGCGCAGCCTAACATGAAGCATTGGATGGTAGCAAATAGCCCCTATAATGGTTTCCCAGGGTAATGCATGCTTGCAAGCGCCCACCATCAGCGCGACACAAACAACCGCAGAAGCAAGATGGATCCATTTGAAGTGAGAATGCAATTCCTTAGCCTTCTCCGCAGACTGAACGCGTCAGTCTCAGCCCTCCTGTACCCAGAACCTCTTATATGAATAATGCATCTTCAGCTCTCAGCAATCCATACAAAAAGTCGTCGCCTTCGCCATCAAATTCTTCCCCCCATGCGGTGAGGACCTCTGGGACTGTATCGTTGAAGAATGCCAGAAGGTGAGTCGACGCGATTGCTTCTTTCACGGTCGTTATTGACGCGGCGCTCACTGCAGGGGACCATAAATGCACGGATCAACATTCTGTATTTCCTGGACTCCCTATGCGAAACTTGTTTGCTCGTTAAATCGCATTCATCGACTTTGGGCTACGAACCGCAGTCCAGTTCATCGAACGGGCCAAACAGCAACCGCTACGTGGACTTCGTGCAGCGTGACCTAACCAAAATCGTGGAGTATGTTGTACCAGAGGGGAGACAGGGCTTGCCGAATCTCTCGAGCACGAAGCAGGTTCGAATTCTTCTTTTGCGCAGTACGCAGCCGCGTTGACGTTCGCTATGATCATCCTGTAGGTTCTGGAGAATTGGCGTTCGAAACGTGTCCTTGATCCTCAGGCTATCGATGAAGTCAGTTCGATATTGGATCATCGAATGTCAGTCTCAGAATCTGGCGAGTCCGCGTCGTCCCGTTCGTCCGCCGCTCCCTCCCTCCCGAGACACGAAATCTTCAAACGCATTGAGGAAGATAGGCAAAGGCATAAACGATTGAGGGAACGACGATGGGTGCAACCTATATCATTTACGCCTGTCGCATTAGCCTCATTTCTACCACTGGATGAACATGCAAACGAAGCTCTCCCCATCGATGTTGAATTTGAAAACGACTGGGAGACCACGAGTGACTGGAATGAAGACGATGATGAAGCCGCCATTGAAGAGAACGAGTTGTGTTTTCCTACAGACCCAGAGGGCGCCATGGACTTGTCGTGATGTTGAATTTTTGTATTTATTTCTGTCATGTATCCTTAGCTTTTTCGGCCACCCTTTCAGTCTCGCTATCGTGATGGTCTACATGCAGCTCGTCCGCAGCCCGTCCGAGGAAACGTTATCTGGGTACGAAGATAATCGCACTTCTTCCTACCTTATTACTCATTATACTTTCCGTAGCAACCATGCCGTCGACTGTGGGCGTACGATTGTCCCCTCTTCTCACCAAAATTATACTTTGCGCAGTATCCACGATGAGTCAATGCCGTAAACTGTGGGCGACGATTCCATCCCGCACACTGTGTTTGGTGGATACCATTCAGATGGCCACTCATCGGGACCGTATTCCCTGTTCGGAGCGCATCCTTGATAGCAACAAGGCCTTTCTTCTCTCTTCGCTCACTTCTGCGGTACACGAGGCGGATTTCCCTTTATTCATAAGATGAAAGGGCATCAGCAGCGTCCAGCTATATCTACCTCCCATTGGCTACATGACTAACCAGAAACTTATTCCCTGCTCCCCAACCAAGCCATCTCGACGTCATAGCAAGATGATGAAACCCACCTCACCATCCAGCCCAACCCCCGCCGCGATCGATATTCCTTCTTCGTCTCCTACGACCGATACTGAAGGCGTGGGTCTGGCCAATGTCCAATTGAGCCAAAGCCGTCGACGTCTTCTGGACTTGCTGAACAAGCTGTACAATACTGGGTATGTGGCCAGCCTCTCATCGCAGACACGCGCTCTAGAATCCATTGTAGAGTTCAGGCCGATGTGGATATCCCACAGATCGCTGTCATTGGCCAGCAGAGCGCAGGAAAGTCCTCGCTCATCGAATCTATATCAGGAATTACGCTTCCTCGCGCTGCTGGTACTTGCACTCGGTTCGTCCCTCCCGTACATACTCTCGGCCGGTCTAATACTAATTATCGTGAATGCTTCAGCTGCCCCACCGAATGCAAGCTTAGCAGCTCCAGTGACTCCTGGTCCTGTATCGTGACATTGAGATTCACCGTTGACGTGAATGGTCAAACTCTTGGCCAGCCCCGGACTGTTGTTTTCGGGCCGGCCATCACAGACAAGTCTAAGGTCGAGGAGCGCATCCGACGAGCCCAGCGGGCTATTTTGAACCCGAGCACGCAGCACACGACTTTCTTGGATGGAGAAGATGAAGACTTGCCGAAATCAGAGCTCACTTTCTCCACCAACTGCGTTACGCTGCAAATCAGCGGCCCTGGAGTTGCTGATCTATCATTCTGCGACTTACCCGGTAATGTGTCATAAAGTTTCACTGGCGATATCTCCTCATGCTCCTCACCGTCTAGGCCTAATTGCCAGTGTCGGTTCCAATGGTAACTCGAGCGACATCCAGCTCGTGGAGAGTTTGGTGGTTTCGTACATATCGAAGCCCAGTTGCGTCATCCTTCTCACGGTGGCTTGCGAAAGTAGGTTGCTCTCAAAAATCCATTGGATTACTGTTTCCTGAGCCGATCCATAGCCGACTTCGAGAACCAAGGCGCCCATCAACTCGCAAAGAAGTACGACCCCCATGGCAAGCGCACTATCGGTACGTCCTACGCAGTTTATTATGTAGCGCCGCTCTAACCGTGATGTTAACTCAGGTGTCCTCACGAAGCCTGATCGAATCCCCACCGGCGAGGAGGCTCGTTGGCTCAAGTTTATCCAGAACGAAGTTGAGCCCCTCGAGAATAATTGGTTCTGCGTCAAGCAGCCGAGCTCGAGCGATCTGAAGCAAGGAATTACATGGGCCGAAGCTCGCGAGCGCGAGAAGGAATTCTTCTTGATGACATCCCCGTGGTGCAACCTCGAAGGGATGTACCAGAAATACCTGCGTACCAGCAACCTTGTGGAACGTGCGAGCTCCATCCTTTCTGACTTGATCTCTCGTCGGTAAGCTAGCTTCATTCTCTTCCACCTTTCTGTAGTCGCTAATGACTCCCAAGACTACCCGCAATTCAAGACGAGCTACAGAAGGCTCTCCGGAAAACTGAGCAAAATCTTACCGAGTTGCCGAAAGAGCCTTCGTCTGATGCATTCAGCGAAGTGATGGCGCTTCTGCATGGCTTCGTCACCGACGTTGGTCACCATATTGAAGGTGTTCCTGACGAGGATGGCCTTCTTCAAACCATACGTCCCCATCAAAACCAATTTCGACGCGCCATTCGGTCAACGGCTCCGAAATTTGTTCCCCTTGAGAAGGACAAGGCTGGTACTGAAGTCATCGAGCTGTCGACCCCGATGTTCCTTGAACAGGAAGGGGAGGAAGAGTTCGAGAAGCTGAAAGTTAATGATCCCAGTATGCATCCCCGCTTCTGCCTCCCTTTGTTTTCTCATGCTATTCGATAGGCCTCCTTTACATCGACGAGGTGATGGCTCGCGCACAGAAGTATGTTATCCGCCTTCCGCCATAGTTGTGTTGCCTGCTAACTGATTGACAGAGCTCGTGCGCGAGAGCTCCCTGATAATTATCCGTTTGTCGTCCGGGCACGCTACGTCCAGACAATCACCAAGCAGTGGCAATCCCCCGCACGACTTCTCTGTGCCCAGATATACAACATTCTCATGATGCATGTCAAGAAGCTCATCCACAAGCACTTCGCTTCTTTCGGCCAAGGAAACCTTGAGCAACGAGTCGGGTACGCCATCCTCCACATCTATTAGTTGTAACATTGACATCGGTTTGTAGCGTAATCGTTCAAAGCCATATCCAACGCGCCTGCGAAAATGCGGAGGCCAAGATCACTTGGCTGCTTGACCTCGAGTCCCCCCGCCCCTTCACCCTCAATGATCATTACCTGGCTGACTACAAGGACAAGTTCCTCGCACATTACAAAGGTATCCGTGAATCTCAGCGAAACCCAGATCTTGTCAAGAGTATCCGAGAGCACCTCAAGCGGCCTCCCGCGCCAGCTGTCTATGACAGACATGGTAACGTCGTCCAGAGTGCTGTGCCGGCTAGTGGCATCGCGAAGATCCTCTTGGGGTTGGTGGAGGTCGGTGTATCGAACATCAAAGCTGAGGATGTTCCGAGGCTTCTTCCGGCCGATACTATGGAACCCGCTCTCAACATCATGGCCGAAGTCCGTGCTTACTTCCAAGGTAGCAGTCTCTTTTCCTGTCATGGAGTATTGGCTGTGCTAAGCTTTGTTTATTTAGTGGCCTACAAGCGCTTTGTCGACAATGTTCCCCTCGCCGTCGATCGCGAACTAATCTTTGGCCTTACTCGCAATCTCCCCAGTACTTTGTACGCTGGATTGGGCCTTAATGGTCCAGATGGTGCTCGCATTTGTAAGGAGCTGACGCAGGAGAGTCCCCAGGTCGCTGGGCGCCGCGAGGAATTGAAGAAGCGGTTGGAACGTTTGAATGCGGCAAGTCGGGAGCTCCTGTGTATAGGCCTTTGATGTTCATTATCTTTCGTATCTTCTTGGTCACTCTGTAAAACCTGTTGACCTGCAGCACCTGAGTTCGACTCAATTTGATCCTGCTGTGTTTTGAAAACGACTGGGAGACCACGAGTGGCCAGAATCAACTTTGACGATGAAGCGTCCATCGAAGGAACGAGTTGTGTTTTCGTGCAGAGGCTCGTGATGTGATTTTGTTTCAGCGCTCGCCTGCACCAAAGTTGTCGGCCGACTCGACCTCCTCCGTCGTCGCGGGTTGTCTCTTCCCGAACAAGCATCATCAAGGGTACCGTACGAAGATAAACACCTCCCAGGCTGCCGTTATTATAATTATCCATGATGGACCGCAACGGACGACACGCTCGGCGGCCCTGATCGTTCAACGTTCAACGCTCAACAGCATTCGGACATTCCTTGCTGACCACTGTGACTAGTACGCTCGATTCCAGCCGTTCTTGTAAGTTTTGAAAAAATCTCACTTTTTCCTCCGCCACTGAGGAATTAGATACCCTACGCTGTGACTACATGGTGATTTCAAGCGCCAAGGGCGGTCGCCAGTCTCTAGAGGCTACCGTTATTGATGCATCAATAATGGACAACGGCTTACGGTACATGATGATGTATCACTAGGACATCTACAGGTGGTTGTTCGGACCTCGTCCTTTATAGCAACAACGGCTTTCTTCTTCGACACTGCTCCTGCTCCACGAGGCGCTTTCCCTTTGTTCATTAGTTGAAAGACCATGCACCTATATTTACCACCAAGTCGCTTCATGACACTCCCGAAACTGATTCCCCACTCCCCACTCAGCCATAGCAGCATAGTCCTCGTCGTCTCCTTCAATGATCCCAGCTAAGCTCGATATTCCCACTTCGTCCCATACCTCCAATAGCGAAGGCGTCGGACTAGCGAACGTCCATCTAAGTCAAAGCCGGAGGCGGCTTCTCGACTTGTTGAACAAGTTGTACAATACTGGGTATGTGATGAAGCCCTCGTCGGAATCCCATGTTTACAATCCTGGTTAGAGTTCAAGCCGATGTGGACATCCCACAGATCGCCGTCATTGGACAACAGAGCGCAGGGAAATCTTCCCTCATCGAATCCATCTCCGGCATCACACTTCCACGCGCCGCTGGCACCTGCACTCGGTTCGTCCCTCCCGTATATACATTTGTCCGTTCTAGTGCTAACCACAAGAATACTTCAGCTGTCCCACTGAATGCAAGCTCAGCAGCTCCAGTGATTCGTGGTCCTGCACTGTGACATTAAGATTCACCGTTGACGTCAACGGTCAAACCCTTGGCCAGCCCCGCAGCATCGTCTTCGGGCCAGCCATCACTGACAAGTCGAAGGTTGAGGAGCGCATTAGAAGAGCCCAGCGGGCTATTTTGAACCCGAGCACGCAGCACACGACTTTCTTGGATGGAGAGGACGAGGACTTGCCGAAATCAGAACTCACCTGCTCGACCAACTGCGTTTCGCTGCAAATAAGCGGCCCCGGAGTCGCTGATCTATCATTCTGCGACTTACCTGGTAATGCTTCGCGAACACGACTAGTAGTAATTTTCCTCACTCCCCGATTCATTTCTAGGTCTCATTGCCAGTGTTAGCTCCAGCGGCAACACAAACGACATCCAGCTTGTGGAGAGTCTCGTGGTT
Source organism: Pleurotus giganteus (assembly GCA_032158425.1). Taxonomy (NCBI): domain Eukaryota; kingdom Fungi; phylum Basidiomycota; class Agaricomycetes; order Agaricales; family Pleurotaceae; genus Pleurotus; species Pleurotus giganteus. The sequence continues at coordinate 776,690 of JAPEHR010000014.1, forward strand.
TCGTACATATCGAAGCCTAGTTGTGTCATCCTTCTCACGGTGGCTTGCGAAAGTAAGTTGCTCACGAATTCCATAGATTACTGTTTACCGAGCCGATCCATAGCCGACTTTGAGAACCAGGGCGCCCACCAACTTGCGAAAAAGTATGATCCCCAAGGCAAACGCACCATTGGTACGTTCTACTACGTTTGTTGATGTGCTGCCACTCTAACCCGTCATGGTATTACCGTAGGTGTCCTCACGAAGCCTGACCGGATTCCCACTGGCGAAGAGGGTCGATGGCTCAAGTTTATCCAGAACGAAGCGGAACCCCTCGAGAATAATTGGTTCTGCGTCAAGCAGCCGAGCTCGAGCGATCTGAAGCAAGGAATTACATGGGCCGAAGCTCGCGAGCGCGAGAAGGAATTCTTCTTGATGACATCCCCGTGGTGCAACCTCGAGGGGATGTACCAGAAATACTTGCGTACTGCTAACCTTGTCGAACGAGCGAGCTCCATCCTGTCAGACTTGATCTCTCGACGGTAAGCCAGCTCATTCTCCTTCCCCTGTTCCATATTCACCAATGACTTGCAAGACTGCCCGCGATTCAAGACGAGCTACAGAAGGCTATCAGGCGTACAGAGGGGCATCTCACCGAGCTGCCGAAGGAGCCTTCGTCTGATGCATTCAGCGAAGTCATGGCTCTTCTCCACGGCTTCGTCACTGATGTCGGTTGCCATACTGAGGGTGTACCTGACGAGGATGGCCTTCTTCAAACCATACGCCCCTTCCAAAGTCAGTTTCGACGCAGCATTCGATCAACATTTCCGAAATTTGTTCCCCTGGAGAGGCAAGCCGCAGGGCCGGAAGTCATCAAGTTGTCGACCCCCAAGTTTCTTGAACAGGAGGGTGAAGAAGAGTTTGAGGAGCTCAAAGATGATGATACAAGTACGTATCCTTGTATCTATCTTTCCATATTTTTGCTCAGGTGAGATTGTTCTCTCGATAGGTCTAGTTTACATTGATGAGGTGATGGATCGTGCCCAGAAGTATGTAATAACCTCCTCTCGAATTGTTTTGTTGACTAATCGGATGATAAGAGCTCGTGCACGAGAGCTGCCCGACAATTATCCATTTGTCGTCCGGGCTCGCTACGTCGAGAAAATCACTAAGCAATGGCAGTCCCCCGCCCATCTCATGTGTAGCCAGATATACAACGTTCTCCTGAAGCACGTCCAGAAGCTCATCCACAAGCACTTTGCTTCATTCGGCCAAGGGAACCTTGAGCAAAGAGTTGTGTGCGTTATGATACCTTGTTGTGAAGGCTCGTAAGACTGACTCTTGCTGTAGAGTGATTATTCAAAGCCATATCCAACGAGCCTGCGAGGCGGCCGAGGCTAGGATCAATTGGCTGCTCACCCTTGAGACCCGGCCTTTCACCCTTAACGATTACTACCTTGCTGACTACAAGACCAAGTTTTTGGGCCACTACAAGGGTGTTCGCCAGTCAGAACGCAACCCCGATCTCGTCAAGGGCATTCGCGATTACGTCAAACAAGCCCCTGCACCGACCGTCTTTGACAAGAATGGTCACGTCGTGCATACCTTTGTCCCATCTAATGGTATTTCAAAGATTTTGTCAGCTTTGGCGGAAGTGGGCGTATCTGGTGTCAAGGCTGAGGATGTCCCAAAGATGCTGCCGACCGATACTATGGAGCCTGCTCTCAGCATCATGGCTGAAGTTTGTGCTTACTTCCAAGGTAAGACGATTCTTGTTTCTGAAACCTCCATGGTGATTATTGACATATTTAGTCGCCTACAAGCGCTTCGTCGACAATGTCCCCCTTGCGGTTGATCACGAGCTTATCTTCGGTCTCACACGCAACCTTCCAAGTACCTTGTACGCTGGACTGGGTCTTAACGGTCCAGATGGTGCTCGCATTTGTAAGGAGCTGACGCAGGAGAGTCCTCAAGTTGCTGGGCGGCGCGAGGAATTGAAGAAGCGGCTGGAACGTTTGAATGCGGCAAGTCGGGAGTTACTGTGCATCGGCCTTTGACTTTCTTTTCGTATCATATTATTCTTGCAAGCGTCTGACTCGTTGATTTGTAGAAACTACACTCATAAATTTTTTCTCGTCGACTGTACTCTACCTGCGTAATTTGATCGAATACACCTCAGTTGACCCCAGCTTTTCTTTCGTCGTCACTTCAACAAGCCTCGGGAAGAATTCCCGTTCTGTACAGCAACCCCCATACCCACTAGAAAAGCGATTGGTATGTGGGTTCGAAAATGGCATCTGAAGCTTGAAGCTAGGTCCGACCGCGCCTTCTAACACCCCAAAACGACGCGCCGCGTACTGCATTCGCCACCTGGCACCCTTCGAAACGTTCAACGCCTGGAAGGAACTTGTCCAAACACGTTCTTTCCGCAAATACCGAGGGTATACTCAGTGTCGCGGATCCGAAGGATTATTATTGGCGTCGAATGGGGAGTTGGAGAATACGATGACCGCGTTATTTCCGCTACGCTCAGTACTTCTGAGGTCTAGAGTCGTCAATACCGAGGTCTGCGGGGAAGCACGTTCTCCAACATCGAATGCTATTGGAGACGGTGGCAAGTGGGCAGGTTGAGGACCAAGGGGGGTGTAACATCTGGTAACCGTGGAAATTTTATTATTGACTGTGAGAATAAATGACCCTTCGAGTTAGGCGTCGGCAGGCTCGGCAGCCAAAGAAGGGTCCTTCCCCGCACCGTGACCTGGGAATATATAACGTCAATGGGGGCCGCAACGGAAAACCGTCGAGGCAGTCTCGGAACACCAAGGCACCCCACTTTCTCTTGACTACCATGAGCCCAATACAAACAGTGAGTCCCTCATCACGAAAATGATAGAATGATTCTGATTCCGTGCGCACCCTCGGTCACATCTAGAACTGGAACAGGCTGATTCGCTTCGTCGCCGCTGAAACGTCGAGGGTGCACATAGGAGAACCCGTCGATGCCTCTCTTGACGGTATGTAACCTGCATGGATGCCTGGAAACAATAGAACTGACGCTATGGCTGGATCAGTTGGACTGGCTTTTCACCAGGGCAAGCCCATCAAAGCCTACGAAATTGTAGGGTCTGCGCTTGACCCCTCGTCGCAAGTGTCCAAGAATACGTTGACCGTCAAGCACCTTTTGCCACCATTGGCGAACGAAGAAATCAAAACCGTGCGCTGCCTCGGACTCAACTATGCCGACCACGCGGTACGTCAGCCCACCTGTTCAATTTGGCTTGGAAATAACTCCTAGCTATCCAGGAAGAAGCAAAATTGGCCAAACCTGCGTCAGTACATTCTGTTGCTGTTTTGGGAATGCCCCAACTTATCGGACTCTTCCCGTAGTTTCCCTATCCTCTTCTACAAGCCATTGGCTTCGCTGATCGGCCCCTCGGCAACGGTGACCATACCGCGCGTGACACAGCCCGTAAAGGACCATCTCCCCGATTATGAAGTTGAACTGGTCATTGTCATTGGAAAGCCCGCCAAAGACGTGTCCGAAGCCGACGCGTTGGATTATGTACTCGGATATACCGGTGCCAACGATGTATGTCAATATGCTCCCTCGAGAGTGTTAAGCTAACGCCAGGCGATGAACAGGTGTCTTTCCGGTACCACCAAATGGCTGTATCTCAATGGGGATTCTCGAAATCCTTCGGTTCGTCCGCGGTGTTCTTCTGATTCGCTTAGTCATTCTTATCCCGCGTACCGACCGCCAGACAACACGAATCCGCTTGGACCGTGCTTAGTATCTTCCAAGTTGATCCCAGACCCCCAGAAGCTTCCGTTGAAATGTGTTCTGAACTCCAGAACTGTCCAAGATGGCAGTACAGCGTACGTACAGAGCCCACGCGTGTCCTTTCACCAGGTCTTCTCGACCAATTCATCAACTGTCCTTCTTGTTCAGTGATCAAATTTTCAACGTTCGTCAAACCGTAGCATTCCTCTCCCAGGGCACCACCTTGGAACCTGGAAGTATTATCCTGACCGGTACACCCAAGGTCTGTTCGCGTCTTCGCCATCAACCCCCCCTTCGGCTAACCCATGTTTGACAGGGAGTCGGTTTCGTCAAGAAGCCACCGTTGTATTTGAAGGACGGCGACCGCATGACGGTATGGGTTGGCGGCGGTATTGGTTCCTTAGTCAACGATGTGAAGGAAGAGAGACCCAAGTGCCTGATGACGAAGTTGTAAGTGGGATTAAATATGTGTATTTTTGTATGGTTTGCGGTAAACAATCCTCGACTTGCATACCCCGATCATCGGAATCTTGGCCGCCACCACAATTGCAATAGGGGTCTGTCATCCTCTTTGAATTCGACGTTCAACGTTCAACACTCTGATCTCGCAGCTATGAAGATGGTTGAGTGCCAATCCTCACCGTCGTACAATTCAGCTAACTAATTCCTCGTCATATAGACAGCGCTCACCGATGATGAGGTCCGACAAATCATGAAAGGTAGAAAGAAAGAACGCAAGTCAAAAACCCGTGCTCTGAAGCCACCCAGAAAACATAGCCCCATATCCAAACTCCCCGCTGAACTCTTGACCAACGTCTTCCTGCATGTCAAACAGTCCTATCAAGCTGAGTCGAAGTACTCCTATTGGCGCTGGAACTTGGATTGGTTGAAAATCTCTGGCGTGTGCCGTCTGTGGAGGACCATTGTCTTGGACACTCCCAGGCTGTGGTGTTGCATCGATTTGACCTGGAAGGTTGAACAGGTTATGCAATTTCTCGAGCGGTCGAAATCTGCGCCACTCCGCGTTCGGTGTAGGTGGAATTCCTATGACGGTGTGCAGTATGAGCCCGCCGCCAGGGCCGTTATGTGCCACAGAATTCAAGAGCTGGATGTCAGCGTCAAAAATCGAGGTTCTCTGGAAGGGTTTCTCGAGCTGAACCCGTCGGGCAGCGTCCCCGCTCTCGAGGTTCTCAAACTGACATCGCCCGGACTTGATCGGATTATACTACCCGCGCTCTGGCATGACATGCCAGCTTTGCGTATCCTAGACCTCCACGCCATTTGCATCTCGTCTGAATTACCCGTACTTCCCTGCTTAACGAGACTTACTATCAAGCTTGGATCGAGCTCCGGAACGCTGGCTGCATCATGGCTGATTCAGTCCTTACGATGCACGCCTCTTATTGAGCAAATCGAAATTTCCGGCCTGTTTTGCGACTTGGGCACTGAACGGCTTACGTCCTCTTGCATTTCGCTACCTAATCTCACTTCTCTGGTTTTATCATCGGACTTGGACACGTCCAAGGTCTTTGATTACATCGACTTCCCCGTCTCAGCAACTATCCACTTCGAATGGTACAAGATGCCCAACTCACCGGACTTCTCCAGCCTTCAGCGCCTTGGCTCTCGACTCGAGGCATCAACTGACCACGCCCGGATTATCGAAGGGTCCGGCATTGTGCTACAACTTACGGCTTCAGACGCCGAGCTCACACCCCCGCTTCTTACCCTCGCACTCCCCGGTTCTGTGACCCAATTCGTGCAACTGTGCTCATTGCTCCCCACCACCACCGTACATACACTCGCGCTGAAGGGATTTGATGGCAGTCGGGCGATCCAATCTTGGATTCCGTTGTTCCGGCTGTGTCGGCGAATCACCACCCTCATCATCGAATCTGGGGATGACGCAAGCATCGGTCTACTGAGGAGAGACAGCATGCAGGAGCCATTCTTTAAGAAGCTGAAGACCGTTGTTATGAGAGATTGTATACTCAATTCCCTCCGCGCACAGTATGTGGTAATGAGTGTGCTCGTCCACCGCAAGGAACTCGGCCGGGCGATCCGAAAGCTGAGAATAGAGGACTGCAAAATCACTGGGGATGTGATTGAAGCTCTTGAAGGCCATGTCAAGGTTGACTGGGATGGTGTATGGGATGAAGAGGCGTCGGAAGAGGCGCTAGATGATGACGACGATGACATGGATGATGTCGATTGGAGAGCTGGTGTGCGTTTCTATTACGACCCTCCACGAGAAATCAACACGAGAGTCTGGTGTCCGTATTGAGAGGACGATGCTAGCATACCATAGCCTCGATATCTAGCCTTTATTTAGATAAAATGTCTTGCGTCGTTCATACTGGATATCAGCAATTCAAGTGGGGCTCATGAGCAAAATTTCGCCGCCTAACCCTTACACAGCTGCAATGAAACCGCCCATCAACAGGGCCCCATAGCTGCTCGCAATGTCCGGCATTTGAATCCTTGTAGCGTTACGACACTGACATAAGGATTGGTGACTTTAATCAAGTTATATTCTGCTTAGAGGGAAAGGAGTGGCTCTATCTCCTTGAGGGTGAAATACTTCCTTAAATTGTCTCCTCGTAGATCTTGAACCTAGAAGAAAGTCAGTGCCAAGTTCTAGAGCGAAACTGAGCCATGATAAGCAACACACTTCTTGGTCCAAGTGGTGGAACAAAACTTCGCGGAAGCTATCCAAGCACGCCCTCATCTCGGTTGGGGAGTAGGATGTTTGATCGTGGCTATACTTATCTATAAGCTGCGAAAGTGCATCCAGTCCTGAAGGGCCTTCGTTATTCGCAAAGCGGGCTGAGGACTGGGAGTCAATACCATCATGTATTCCTCTATGAGAGTTGCAGTGAGCTCCGTCGGGGGTGTCGGCGAAGGCGGGCATGCGCTCAGACAGCGCCGGAAAGACGTATCGTTCCTCGATGGTGTGATGAGCGGTTAGATCTGAGCTGCAGTCAGTGGAGCTCACAACGGCACCCGCGTTACTACTCACGACTTATCAATCCTCGAGCAGATCTGAGGTACATGGGCAATGACCATCCATATTTATTGAATGAGCCATCCGCTAACTACAAAACACGCCATCGTCAAAAAGACGAAATCGACTGAGGTGGTTCAAACGTACCTCATAAAGCCTGCTGACTGTTTGGCATGCACGAATTCAAGGGGAGGTCTTCAACTTTTCTGGGCTGCTTACATTCACGCTTAAAACCCTCGTGGTAGGCATTCATTGAATTGCTGAGCTTGTTAATACATCAGGGTCAACGTCATGGTTCCAATGCGGCGCGACATACCCTATTCCACCGCCGCTCTTCATAGGACGATAATTTCGGCATGCTTCTAGTGGCGTCATTGTCCATGGCAGCGTCACAGGAGGTACTCGCGTTCCGTGCTGTCCCCATACCTGTCCGCAGCTTTGGGCGAGAAAGAGAACTTGAATAGCTGGCGAAACCTAGTCCACGTCGAATAAGCTGATGCTTGAGGTGGGCAATCGTCATGTCAAGCCATGAATGCAACGAGCCTTTATATTCTGCGCGCACACACTGCGGCAGCTTAGAGAGCCAGGACTCGGGACAAATCAACAGTACGTCAGCGAGATGGCTGTGTGTTTGTTTGTTTGTCAAGGCCACGAGCTCCCGATCAATCGATCTGCCTATATCTAGTTGCCCTTGGCTGTGGGCCCTGCACCATATACTCCCGCGTCCCACAATGGCATCTCGGTGTCCATCAGACAACGCGAGCGCTGTCGACCAGTCCTCCTTTTGGGGCCCCGATGGAATTCACTGGGATCAGCACAGAATAGGATGGGCCGTAGCTGGAGCTTGTACTGTAGTGGTGAGCCGTGTTTCGAAACTGGGCGAGGTTGACCGACTGACAAATGTGCACTTGGCAGACGTTGATTGTCTCCTCAATATCTGTTCTCAAGCATTGCAGGTGGCTTTGCATCAACCAATGAATAACCTCCCATTGAAGCACGCTCTGCAGAAACTACACGAATCCTGTACAGCAGCGCCAAATGTACGTCCAGCTTGCGCTAACCAATGTCAATGACCTCTTTAACAAACTATGTAAACCCAGACTAAGGATCCTTTACATGCCCCCAGTCTACGCCATAATATCCTTTCTATCCTATAGGTTTTTCAGAGACTATACCTATTATTCCCTCATCGAAGTTGGTGAGTTGCCCCCGGTCATCTCCCATATGCTCGACTCAGCCATCGCCTGACATGCAGTATACGAGGTTCGTAATCACCGCTTACGCACTGTTAACACACTGAGACTGGAACTTAGGCCATTACCATGAGTGCCTTTCTGTACGAACATTCGTCAAAGAGTGGGGTCAGGCTGGAAAATGCTTATGCCATTTATTAGACTACTTCTTATTGACTACGTCGCGGAGTCCGCCACCGGCCACAGTGTGGACAACGCAATCGCTCGCAAGGATAAGACCAGCTTGTTATTCCCGGTGAGCCTTCTGATACTCCAAACGGTCCAAAACTGGAGTGCTGTTTTGTTGTTAGTTCTGCTGTTGGAGGTATCGTCCGACAAAGGCCAGTTATGGGTTACTGGGGTTTGTCCTCATGTTTGCTAATTAGCCACAGGCTTATTTCATGTACACGCTGAAGGTGCGTGCCCAGGATTTACTCCGTCTTACCACCGCTATAATACCGTCGTCTCGTAGTGGATGGTACTGCAATATGTCATTGTTCGACCAGGTTGGTGCTGGGTCCAATGATTCAGCCGTGTATGTGCGGTTACTTATCCAACCATCCAAGCGGTCTCCATTGCCGGCATCATTTGTCAAGCGGCTGGAGTCCTTTGCGAATCTGAAGGTTTCAATGCACACTATGCAAACGTATACCTTGAGTCCATCGACTTCGTTAGCATCAGGTAAGGCTTGTCACTTTAAAATGTGTCAGTGGAGCAGTCAATTAATGTGGGCTCGTTCACGAAGCATCGCGCTATATGGTCTCCTTTTGTTCTATAATCTGATGAAGGAAGAACTCGCTGGACGGAGACCGTTGGCCAAATTCTTGTCCATCAAATTAATTGTCATGTTTACTTTCTACCAGTCATTTGTGGTACGCACAAGTTCCTACCTCTGCTAAAGACCTGATCGAGAGGCCGTATCTAGTTCAGCGCCTTAGAAGGAAGAGTCATTCATGGTGCGCTTTGCATAACCCATCTGGAACCACAGCTTACTCAGTCTTATTGTAGCTACCCAATATTGGACAGAGACAAACATTGCAAATGGTTTGAACGCCCTCGCGATTTGCATCGAAGTAAGTAGTGTCGCAACTTCCTCTCTTGTTTCTGGCTTTCAAACCGTTGCTAGATGATTCTCTTCTCCGCCTTGATGCTCTGGGCCTATGCACCCAATGAATACAGAAGAAAGCCTGGACAAGCTGCAACGAGCATCGGACGACCACTCTGGGATAGGTTAGTAGCTCTTTCTATGGCTAAGTGAGATTAGCATTCCTTATTAATGGCATCTCCCTATAGCATCAACTACTGTAACTTTACTCTCCTGACTCCTAGTTCCAGCAAAGTCTGACCATCACCGTAGCTGACTTCGCTCGCGAAATTTTCGGATCGTTGAAATTTTTCGTGGACTACATCCGTGGCAAGCCCACTGCGGACCGCCATGGCCAGACGGAAGTAGGCGAAAGACATGGTTTGATTGACTTCGCGACTGCCCTTAGTACGGAGAATAAAAATCAATTGTCAAGTACGCGCAGGATGACCATCGATGGTTGATGTGGTGAAGTCTCGTGAATCCCGTTTGATTGAGTGTATGCTGTATATAAGTAGATGCAGATTTAATGTTTGTATTAATTACACCATGATTCATTACGGCATTCAGGTGCTGGCGCGAAAGGGAGGATAGTCATAATGAACTGGAAGCGACCAGCGTCTCTAGCTCGCTTCTTGAGCTCATGTCATCGACGTTGCTGGAGACTCATGCTTGGGATTCTCAAAATTTGTCGGAATCATCTCACCATTCACCGCTCAACTTCATTGATAGCGAGGAAGCTGACGGTGCCGAATATGAGGGGAAGAGGGTGACGACTCCCCTCGCTTCAACCGCGACAGTGAAGATGAAGATGAAGGCTTTCTGAATCCGAGGACGAGGAAAATACCTGGAGGCAGTTCGAGCGTCTCTGGCTCATTCGGAGCCAGATGACCCAAAGATGACCTGCCTAAAGTCACAGAGCCTGGGCTGGTGCGTCGTAGGAGATGCAAGTTGTCATATATATTTGACTCTGATATAGCTGGCTGAATCTTTGCCGGCTGCCACCCCCCTGACATCCTCCTTAGTCGACTTACCTGCAACCCCCTCGCCGAGTGCTGGAATACAGTGGAAAGGCGCTTAAGGAAATCATAGGGCTTGGGATACACGAAGTAATGACTGCATCCGCTCAGTACACCTTCTCAGAGGATCGTATGACAGATGGTACACACGACACTCCAGGACTCTCCAAAACGTAACCCTAGGGGTTCTTAGGGGTCCCAGCAGGGAACGATCACGAGCTTGTTGAATGACGATAGGGGCTTCAAAGTGGCCAACGTTCACCGACCCAGCTGCATCATCACATATTCGCAGCTCGCAGCTCAGCGCTGATCTACCAACTCGGTATTCATCTACGGTTACCTCGAATACTCAATTTTCGCTTCTGAGAAGATGGTTGGTGTCATTCCGAGTGTTGGTTTATTTGACGCTAAATCATCTTACATAGCCGACGCTCACCGATGTTGAGGCTCAACGAATGGTAGATGAAAGAATCTCGGAGCACGAGAAAATAATCTTGGAACACAAAATGGCAATCCTCGCACTGAACACGCGCAGAAATACATATAGTGCCATATCCAAACTGCCCACCGAAATCATGGCCAAAATCTTTCTGCATGTCAAACGGCGGCGTGGCTACGTGGAAGGTACCTATTACTCCGGACCCCATCTACGTTTGGTCAAGGAATGGTTGAAGGTGTCGGATGTCTGTCGTCGGTGGCGGGATATGGCCTTGGGCACTCCCCAATTGTGGTGTACCATCGATCTGTCCTGGAAAGCTCAGTGCGCTTCCGAGTTTCTCAGGCGGTCCAAATCTTTTCCACTCCGAGTCCAGTGCAAGCAACATGACTACGACAGTGCACGCGTTGAATTTGAGCCCATAGCCAACGCTGTCATGTCGAAAATTGACCATATCCAAGAACTGAATATCGATGTCAGAAACCTGGATTCTCTGAAGTTCTTCCTCAAGTTGAATTCGACTGGCAGTGCCCCTTCCCTACGGGTTCTCAAGCTGGCGCTATCCCCAAACGCTCCCAGTGTTCTACTGCCATCGTTTTGGCATGACATGCAAGCCTTGCGAGTCCTGGACCTCAAGTCCATCCTCCCTTCTGCATTACCCGTTCTTCCCCAGTTAACCAGACTTTGCACGAAAGGTTCCTGGCACTCTCTTGACGTGTCTGCATCATGGCTGCTTCGGTCTTTACAGAATACACCTGCTATCGAAGAGATTGAGATTTCCGAGCTGACAAGCCTTAGCACCGAAATGACTACATCCCCTCCGATTTTGCTGTCTAAACTCACCTCTCTAAGTATAATTGCAGGCTGCCTCGGTGCATCCAAGATCTTTGATTGCATCGACTACCCCCAATCAGCAAGGATAGCATTCACCTTTGATGGTCGCGCCCGCTCGGTGGACATGACTGCGGCAGACTTTTCCAGCTTCCACCTCGTTTGCTCTCGGTTCGCGGACGGAAGCAGAGCAGTTGGCAAAGTCTGGATTCAGCTCTCTCCCACGTTTGAGCTGCACCTTTGGCGTTCCGACGCAGAGGCACTCCCACACCTTAAGCTCGACCTTCCCATCACCCCCGCCATGAAATTCATTCACTTGTGCTCGTTGCTCCCCCTTGCGACCGTCCAAGCGCTAGCTCTGGTTGAATTCAGGCAAACTGCCAAGTGGGCCACCTTGTTCCCCCTCTTTCAACAGGTTACCACCCTCTGGCTTGGTGCCTGTTCCGATGACATACTCAACGACCTAGCCAATATGCAGAACCCGCTCTTCCAGAACCTCGAGATCCTCATCATGAACTCATGTATATTCAATGAACCCTCCACCGCCCAGCACCAGCGGAGGGACGCGATATGTGACGCAATGATCAATCTTCTCAGAGCGCGCAAAGAGCATGGCTTAAAGCTTCGAGTGCAGGGATGTTTTGTCACCCCGGATGTCATCAAAGAGTTTCAGGCCCACGTGGAGCTTGAGTGGGATGGTAAAGAACGTTGTGCACCCGCACGCTGGTAGGATGGATGAATTGCCACGGTGGACGATGTGGACGATGTAGAGGGGGTTCTCGGCAACGTCGACAACGTATACGACTGAGGAGTTGGCAGGCGACATAAACCAGCAGTCCAGTGAGATGTTTCGCGAGTTTGCGCCTGTCCAGGTCGTCCTTGCTGGTAGTAGCGCATTGCTAAATTCCATGTCGTTATCGGCCATTCATCGTCATGGGTCTGGATGATGGATGCTCGCTGCCCGGACGGTGCCATATAATCTGAGCTACCACTAAACGCCGTCGCGGTTCTAGCCAAGGAAAAAGATGATGGAGACTGAAGCTGGGGCCGGACTGGCGTCACTTTCCGCATTCAACTTGGTGACTCTCGAGCGCTAGCCCGTGGTCCCTGACGCCTACACATGTGAGTCACCACGCACCGACCTCGAGTTCACCCGTCGTAGTGATGACTTACTTTCCAAATGAGCTCCTTCTCACTCTCTTCAGCGAATTCCACTTGACCTCTCTCATCATCGCACGAGGAGTCTGTCGGAAATGGCGCAACCTCCTCGAGCTTGCCGAAATCCATCCCGTCCGCCAGACTCTCCTCGATATCTACTTGCAAATCATAACGGAACCATGGTTCCTGGAGGGCCGTCCTTGGGTTCTCAACAACCTCGTGCAGTTCGATCGTGAAGCCTATGTCGATGCCATCCTCGCCCAGCACCATTATCTTCCCGAGGACTTTCGAATCTGGATCCTGGAATGGCCTGCAAAGGCGGTCGTCGGCGGAATTTGGCCTGGATTGCCAGAAATCATTCGGGACGTCGTTGGTCCCACTGGCTTAGGAAGAGATGGGTGGAATCTGATGAATTGGGAGAAACCCCTCGTATGCACTGTCAAGCATATCAACGATGACTCGGACGTCAATGTGGATGACGATGAAGAGCTGATTGAACCACTTCCAGGGCTCCCCCTCTTTCACCATCAGGGAACTTATGGGGTTTGGCTTGTGCTTGATACGGGGAGATATCGTGATCAAATGTTGTCGGCCGGTGCCTTCTATGCAGATGAGTTTGCTGCTTCAGATGGACCTGAGGCTTACGTGGTTAGGTGGCCAAGCTGGCTCAATTATTTCAAGACCTACGAGGTGCAGTTGCTTCGGCATCGGTATGAGAGCTTGAAGCGTTTTGGAGAAGTGAGGTCCGGTGCTTGGACATGTCCGGATGAGAATCGGATACAGTTCGTGCCTTGGTCCGCCGAGCAGAAACCGTATCGTCGTCGCATTATTTGCTACTAGTAGCGCGAATCATCATACGTACCAGCCTTCCATTTACGCTTTCAAGCCCTTCGCGTTCCTTCTGGGCAGGTTTCAAAGCATACTTGGCCACGGCGTAGTATGTTCTGGATCGTCCTTTCAGAAATCAACTGATTCAGAATATCAGATACGTGACCGAGATGAACAAGAGGGTTCAGCGAACCTGCGATATGCTGATGATTCCAAACGACCACTTCAACTTGAGGTGGGGTATATTACAATTATCGGGTAAGAGTTGACGCGACGGTTGTTGCTTGCGCAGCACGATCGCTAGCTGTCCTAGGTGTTCGTACCCAGTACGCGATACCGGACTGGTCTTGTCCCCCTACATGGAGCAGCGGTGTGAGTCAGCGGTGCCGATCGATCGATCGAATTGCAGTGGCGGTGCTGGCAATCCCGCTTTTGTTTGGCTACTAGGGGTGTCTCAAACTCGGCCTCTATTTTGCCACAGCGAGCTTTCATTCGAGCGTTCACCACCAAGTTGCCTACCGACTCTCCAGTCCTTCTCAATCAGCACGAAACTTTCTTCTACACTACTAGTTTCACGAAGATGGTTGGTTGTCATTCTCCCATTGCCGTCCATTCAGCTAATTCCTGAGAACCCTAGCCAGCGCTCACTGACATGGAGGCTCAACGAATCATCGACGAACAAATCTTGCAGCATGAGCAGCGAATCTCGGAGATAAAGGCCTCAATTCTTGCACTTAAGACGCACCGGAATACCCATAGCGCTATATCCCACCTCCCTACCGAACTCATGGCTCAAGTCTTCGTGCACGCCAAACAAAATGCTCAAGATCAGTCGTCTTGCGATTCTTTCCATTGGAACATGGAGTGGTTGAAAATTTCTGTCGTCTGTCGTCAGTGGCGGGATGTGGCCTTGAAAACTCCCTGGTTGTGGTCTTCCATTGCTATGGCTTGCGACATGCAGCATCCATTGGACTTTCTCAAGCGGTCCAAATCTCTACCACTCCGGATTCATTGCGGGTTGAATTACTACGACAAAGTGCACTCTGATCCCGGTATCAAAGCCGTTATGTCGCAATTTGAAAGGTGTCATGAACTCACTCTCCACGCCGAAACGTTGACTTCTGTATCACAGTTCCTCGCTTTGAACGCATCAGGCAGCGCTCCCGCCCTTGAAGTTCTCGGGTTGACATCATCTGACCCTTCACCCTCAGCACTACCTCTACTATCGTCGCTCTGGCATGACATGCCATCCTTGCGTATCTTAAAGCTCGACGCCATATACCTCTTGTCCGAACTACCCATACTTCCCCGCTTAACCAGCCTAGATATCCAATGTAGAACGCAACCTCTGCGCCTATCCGATGCTTCTCCCCTGTCTACAGTATGGCTGGTCCGGTCCTTACGAAACACACCTCAAATCGAAGACATCAACATTTCAGACTTGGCTTCAGACTTTGACACTGAAGCCCTTTTGCCCCTCGACTCCCTTCGAGTTTCACTGCCTAAACTCGTTTCTTTCCGTATATCAACGGAGCATATCAACACATCGAAGGTCTTTGATTATATCGACTACCCCCTTTCCGCACTTATCGACTTCACTTGCGCCTCGTCGGATCAGTTCCGCGTCACCCCACCAAACTTTTCCAGCCTTCAGCATGTGTGTTCTCAACTTACGCATGGAGACAGGGCACCTCTAATTGACGACATGGAGGTTATTCTGTATAACTCTCAGTTTGAGGTGTTCGTTTGGTCTTCAGAGACTCCGGAAGAAGGAGAACCTTCACTCCTTAGTCTCTCGGTCCCAGCCCCTTTGTTCCCTTTCCAGTCCGTAGTGCCATATGTGCAATTATGGTCGGCGCTACCCCTTGCCACAGTCACAACTCTTATTCTGGATGGATTCCGTTTTCAGCCTGTTGCCGATTGGTTGAACATCTTCCCCCTCTTTCAGCAACTCACCACCCTCTGTCTGAGCCGATGCGGCGCTGACGCGCTCGACTGCCTGCTGGCAACAGATCAAACGCAGAAGCCACCCATGGAAAGACTCGAATCCATCACATTGAGGAGTTGTCGCATTCTCGATTGCTACACTGATGGACCGGAGGGTGGGATGCGCAAGGCGGTGGTCCGTGTCCTCAATCAGCGCAAGGAACTTGGCATGGCGATCCAGGGACTTCACTTGGAGGCATGCGATGTTACCGAGGATATCGCCTGTGAATTTGCATACCATGTCAATGTTTGGTGGGACGGCAAAGTGAAGATGGAATATAACCCTGGGATCAGGCTGTAACACATATCATTGAGCTAGTTATACATGTACATTGTTCTGCTATTATTACATTTCCTCTTCCGATTCTTCTTCGTTTCCCCAGTCAACCTCGACATAGCCCTCAAGTTCTTCAACAATATCCGTTGTGACTGCCCAATGCTCTACTTTCAGCTTCCGAATTGGCATACCGAGCCTCTTACGCTGGTTGAGGATACTGATCAAAGCATCGCACATAGTTGGCTTGTCAGCCAAGCAATCGAATATACATTCGCTTAGGACGAGGGTTTCTAGCTTCTCGAAGGGTGGATTCTGCGCGTCATCCGTTGTGAGTAGGCTTTTAACGGTTTCGACTGAACATTCGGTGAGATAGAGTGTGGTGAGCTGCTGACAGCGGGGGAACAATGGAAGCCATTCCGTGATTGGCACATCATCAAATCCGACCAGAGCCAGATGATGTATAGTCGCAAGGGGGAGCATCGCACATAATTCCACGTACTTTGCTACATGATGAGGAAGGGGCGTAGGGAGCGAGATGGTAAGGTGCGCCAGGGAGTCTTCTGCTGAAGGCATAACCTCCACGAAAAAACATGAGGTGCCAGCGACATCGATCCGGACTAGGTCGGCCGCTGCACCGCTGGCTGAGAATTGAGAAGAAAAACGGTGAAGACCGGAGAAGTCCCATGGGTCATCGGGAACTGAGCTACAGATGAAGCTGACAACCGCTGAAGCAGGGTAGTCGACGTGCTGAAAGAGATTGGACACGTCGAGGTGATCTGTTACGATGGATAGGGAGGCGAGTTTTGGAAGTGATATCCGAGGGGAAGTAGACATTTCGGCATTGACCTCTGACAAGTAAATTTTAATCTCCTCGACAAGAGGAGTATTTCGTAAGGACTGGACGAGCCATGATGAAGAAGGGACTTGAGTTTGCAAGAGTCTGGTCAAACGGGGAAGCATTGGCAGCGGAGACAAAAGGGGTATATTATCGAGCTCCAAGATGCGTAAGGCCAGCATATCGTGCCAAAGTGCAACCTGTCGTACCGCCTCTGTCTTATATAGACAGCATAATCGAAGGATCTCGAGGGTAGGGGCGCTGTATGATGGGTTCAACTCCATGAACTGAATCAAGGAATCTTGGGTGGCGAAGCGGACATCTAGTTCTCGAATGTTTTGCAACATGACGACCTTGGCATTGTTGTCAAAGCGCCGATTGTCATAAAGGCATGGCGTGCACCGAACCTGGAGCGGCACAGATTTCGACCGTCTGAGATTTTCCATAACACATTGGGCTTCCCAGGACAGATCAATGAAACACCACAACCGAGGGCTATCCAAAACAATGGCCCGCCACTGACGACAGACGCCAGAGACATTCAACCCATTTCTAGCCGACGAGCCATAGTTATAGGCGTAGTAACGCGACTGGTCCTGAGCACGCCTGCAGATCAGAAAGATGTTGGCAGTGAGTTCGGTTGGGAGTTTGGATATCGCGCTATGGGTATTTCTACGCGTCTTCAGTTCGAGAATCGCTGCCTCGTACTCGGAGATTGTTTCGTCTATTTTTCGTTGAGCCTCGACATCGGTTAGGGTTGGCTGTGTCCAAAGATTAGTAATGGGAGAGCAGTAATTAACAGCACTCAACCATCGTCGTTCATCAGACTTGTACTCGGACAACTAGCTAGTAGCAGAGGTTGAGCAGAGGAACTGCAGCACGAGCGTCAAACCATTTCTGAAGCGCTGGAACCCCTATCCCTCTGCGCGGTACCGTGACTCTGTCACAGTGTCACGGTGTCGCTTCTGACCTTCTCCCACCACCTCCACCATTTGGTCTCTTCCCGCTCCTTGTTGAGATAGCTCGGGTCCGTACCAGAAGGTATTGTATCATTTGGAAATTTAGGTCACTTGTTTGGTGCGTTCTATAGCTCAGCCCATTCTGAGGCTGACCTCGATGAAGGCCAAATCATCTAGAGCATCGTCCCTGCAATGATCAACGGCGGACAAAGCTGAGAGGGCCTGCTCACTGTTCAAATATCATTCTATGTGCTACTGGGCTTTTGGTCGCGTCGAGGTTCTGAGGCAGTCGGGTTATGATTATGAAACACCGAGTTATAGTACGTCGCTTCTCTGTTGGTTTGGAAGCAGGTTGATGACTTATTCTTTACCGAGATAGATGTTGCTTTCAAACCCGGCTGTCATTGCTTGCACTACTGCATGAACTTTCTTCTGCATGGAAGCGTCGAACCACCATAGCCAGGAGACAGTACAGGATCGGAGCGCCCACTTTCCGGGTTGCAGATGGTTGTATGCAGACAGGGACGAGATCTGAAGAACGTCAGTATAAGCTATGGTGATCGAACCGTGCGTCATGATGGTCTCCATCTTTATGTCTGTAGTTAATCGGAATTTCATTCAGGTTCTCTGATCTATCGACTAGTTTAAGGCAGGCGAACGTTGGCATTTAGTCCGTCCAAATGGCGTACTGCGGTTCTCCCTCTGCAGCGGTTAACTTCGCAGATTCGCGACCACGAACTTTCTGTTGTCTCATCACGGGCGAGCATTCACAATCCCGTGGTCCTTCATCCATATTCTCGCCTCCCATCATTCTTCAACACCTTCGCTATGTACGCTCCATCTACTCGAAATCCTCGAAGACATCTACACCACGGGGCTTCTTCACCTTGGGTTGCTTCGCCGGCGCGGCGGGAGCCTGGGGCTTGCGTTGGTTGCCAGCAGGTTGAGGCGAGGGCGGGGGAGATGGGTAGTTGCTGGCCATGCACTGGTTAACGCACTGCTGCCATGCCGCTCCCTGGTGACCCGCTAGTGTGCAAGCAACCTCGCATTCTTGTTGCTGAAAGAAATCCCGATTTTAGCAGCGAGAATGGTTCACATCAATGGTCACTTACTGTCGGGACCTTGGTTGGGCCTCGGGCAACCTTCTTCCTGGCGGGAGCCTTGGGCTTGTTCGCTGGTGCCTGGGGCTTGCGTTGGTTGCCAGCGGGTTGAGGGGAGGGTGGGGGAGATGGGTAGTTGCTGGCCATGCATTGGTTAACACACTGTTGCCATGCCGCTCCCTGGTGACCCGCTAGTGTGCAAGCAACCTCACATTCTTGTTGCTGAAAGAAAGCCCAATGTTAATGATGGGAATTGTTCGCACCGGCAGCCACTTACTGTCGGAACCTTAGTTGGGCCACGAGCAACCTTCTTCCTGGCGGGAGCCTTGGGCTTGTTTGCTGGTGCTTGGGGCTTGCGTTGATTGCCAGCGGGTGGGGGCGTGGGTGGAGGGGACGGATAGTTGCTGGCCATGCATTGGTTAACACATTGCTGCCACGCTGGCCCCGTATGACCCGCCAGTGTACATGCAACCTCGCACTCTTGTTGCTGGAAGAAAGTACATTTTTAGTGACGAAATCACCGAGCGCCAGTATCCACTTACTGTCGGGACCTTGGTTGGACCGCGAGCAACCTTCTTCCTGGCGGGAGCCTTCGGCTTGTTCGCTGGTGCTTGGGGCCGACGCTGATTGCCAGCGGGTGGAGGTGTGGGCGGGGGAGATGGGTAGTTGCTGGCCATGCATTGGTTAACACATTGCTGCCATGCCGCTCCCTGGTGACCCGCTAATGTGCACGCGACCTCGCACTCTTGTTGCTGGAAGAAAGTCCCTTTTTAGTGGTGAATTTACGGAGCGCCAGCATCCACTTACCGTTGGCACTTTGGTTGGACCTCGGGCGACAAGGTCACCATAGCCTTGCTCACCGCTAAAGACCGGCTCAGGATCAATCATATAGCAGGGATGGGAAGAGATGATCTTACACTGGCGAAGCGTTGATCAACGCGACCTGGGCAAGGATCGCGAGGACTGCGAATTTCAGAGAGAAATGCATGCCGTCGTGAAGAAGGGTGTTGATGAGGAAGAGGGAATGGAGGTGGAAGAGGCCTGCTCTGGATGTTGTAGACGATGTCTCGAGAAGTGACCAGCACTGCTGAAGAATCCATCGCGTTCAGCAGGCTGCTTTTATACCTTTCCTGGGACTACAAGCCCTAGGCTATCCGGGTCAGTACCCCACGCGTGGTAGCTTGGCTGTCTCACCTGCTGCCACACTCACACGATTACCCGACCTCATCGCGGGGTGACAAAGTTACATCTCGAAATCTAGGTGCGCCACGACACGTGCTGAATGCATCGGCGACGCATACTGTAGTGATGGGTTTCTGTTTGAGCACTCTACAATCAAGGGACGCCTCGCACTGGTCTTGAAGCTGACGCACTGAATGATACGGGTCCCTGCTTCAGCTGTAGGCACCAGTAACAGACTGAGGGAGATTGTCTTGTCATCACAGGCAATGCGATGGATCGGCTCGAAGGTATCACTGATCCCATCATGATGATGAGACTCGAGTAGAGTGGGGTACTTACTATCATGCAGCCCTGCAGACGAGGCGGTACGCTGCAATACGCTGGGCAATTGATTGAATCAAGTATCAAGCCAATCAGTCTCGGAACTTGATAGCCATGTGGAGCAGTCGTTTCGAGGGAGAGGGTTAAGGCGGCTCCATGAAAAGCAACCGTGAATGATGACTCCCCGGTTGGAGGGTTGAAAGTTAGATGAACAGATGAGTTGCAGATGAGTGAAGCTGTACTCGTAGGCCTGGCGGGTCGCCTGTGTTCGGCTGTTTGGGAAGTAGGATCTGCGGATTGGACACTCTCCGTCCCTCCTGTCGACTCGAAGTCCTTTGTCTCGAGCTATTTGCCTCTCACTTGGCAAACTGTCTGTCTTCTCGCGTGCATTAGGAGGGCATCTACCAAATGCCGGGGTGGTTAGGGTTGCTAGAGCTTGCCTCCATGGTCTGGTACTAGGACTGGCCACCCGTTGAGGATCGATACCAGCAACTGAAGGCTACGCTAGGATTTGGTGGCAGTCAGAATTGCAGAATTCAACCCATGGCAAAAGTAGTCTGGCTTCGTCGTCGAAAAAAACCAGTGATATATCTTGCTTAGCGATGCTTTGGTGGGACTCTGTCAATGTCATTATCGCACAAAGTCTCCTAGAGATTTGTGCCATCCTATTCCATGGTCCCTTGGGCCGTGGGCCATACATGCACGTAGCAACTAGATGGTGCAGTAACAAATATGTTTGGCTAGCCATACAACTACATCGTGTCATCGACAGAATCCGAGTCTTCCTCTGACTCTTGGTCCGAGTCGTCCTCCGACTCTTCTTCAATCTCTATACCATCCCAGTCAACCTCGACACGGCGCTCAAGGTCTGCTACGACATCGCCAGTGATTTCGCAGTTCTCTATTCTCAGCTCCTGAATCGCTAGACCGAGTTTCTTACGTTTGCGAAGGACACCGGTCACAGTATTAACCATCCGAGTGTCCGGCTCATCGTATGAGAGATTGAATACACAATCGCACATGATGAGGGTTTCTAGCCGCTCTAGGGGTGGCTTCTGTTTATCGTCAGTCGCCAGCAGGCCTCTAACGGTATCGTATCCACAATGGGTGAGCCGGAGAATGGTGACTTGCTGACAGTGGGGGAAGAGCCTGACCCATCGTGCGATTGGCACTTCATCAGAACCAGTCAAGACAAGAGTTTGTATCGTAGTAAGGGGAAGTGCTAAGCACAGATCCACATAATTCACTACGTCGTTGAGAGGGGGCTGAGGGAGTGTGATGGTAAGGTGCGGGGATGAATCTGCATCTGATGATTTAAGTTGCACCATAAAGTCGTGCCCGCCGACATCAATCTGGACTTCGTGTGCTGAAGTGGCTCCGTCTCTGGCTGAGTATTTAGAGCAAAGGCGCTGAAGGCTGGAAAAGTCCAGGAAGGGTTGTGGGGTGAGCACGTCAAGACTCTCGAACTCAACAACTGCTGAATCGGGGTAGATGATGTGATCGAAGACTTTGGATGTGCCAAGGTGGGCCGTTCGTATACGTAGGTAAGTGAGTTTAGGCAGGGACACGGGGATTTCGGAGGCGACGCCGTCTGAAGGCAGATCTAGAGCTGAAATGTCAATCTCTTGAATAAGAGGTGTCCTTCGCAAGGAATCGATGAGCCACGACGTAGACGGGACTTGATTATGCACAAGCCTGGTTAAGCAGGGAAGCACGGGTAGTGGAGATGCAAGAAATATGTCATCAAGCTCCAAGACGCGTAAAGCCGGCATATCATTCCATAACGCATCCTGCGGTAAGGTGATCTCCGAACTACACGAAGACTTCAATTTGAGAACCTCGAGCACGGGAGCGCTGCCTGATGGATTCAGCTTGAGAAACTCCGTCAGAGATTCTGCCTTTTTGGCACGGAGGTCTAGTTCTTGAAGTCTATGCGACATAACAGCCTTGGCAACAAGCCCGAATCGTGCACTGTCATAGGAGTGCTTGAGGCAGCGAACCCGGAGTGGCAGAGATTTCGACCGTTTGAGGATCTTCGATGCATTCTTTGCTCTCCAGGATAGATCTACAAAACACCACAGCTGAGGGGTGTCCAAAACTACCGCCCGCCACTGACGACAGACACAGGAGACATTCAACCAGTTTCTGCCCCGAGGATAGGACTCGGACAGATGTTGGACAAATTGTTGTCTGCGAAGCAAGAAAATGTCGGCAATGAGTTCGGTAGGGAGCTTAGATATGGCAGTATGTGTATTTCTGCGTGTCTTCAAAGCAAGAATCGCTGCCTCGTGCTCTGAGATTTGTTGATCTATTTCTCGTTGAGCTGTGACATCAGTGAGCGCTGGCTGTATTTCCAAGGATTAGCTGGTGGGATGGAAGCAAGGAAATAATACTCAACCATTCTCGTTGTACTCGAACTGAGTGAAGAGAGAAAAACGATGGAAAAACGAGTCGTGGTCGGTTTGCGAAAACTGGTAACAGTATACACGGTACCGTGACTAGCACGATCATCACAAACAACTTCAAATTTCGTGCTTCCCAGTGCTGACTCTGCTGAGCACTAGCATCCTGCCCCAGCTATTAGGGAATGAGATAAAGTAATAGTGGTACACAGTCGAGGATCTTAGAAGACCATCCAGATCTGCGGTGACTGACCAACGATGTTCCTATCCTCAGCAGCCCCTTTGAACACGGCGAGGAGTACCGGGACCATCCTGGCTACCAGTACCAGGCAACCAAGCGTCGACGCAGTGCTCAGGAGCAAAGCAGACGATCATCCTCATCAACACCAGCGATGCAGCCTCATCGAGTGTTAGAAGACGAAGAAGGCACGCAAACGTCGAGTGCGAAACACGACACATTGACTTCATCAGCATGAACCTGAGTATCCCAGCGTCCAGCCGCAGGCCTAATCACATTCAAAACACGGGCGACCCGCCATCTCCCGCCATGCACTCTCAGCTCCATTTGTCTCCCACTCAATCTTCTTCCAAAGGTGGAGTTATCTTCGCTGTTGTTGGTTGGGGTAGTAGCTTCGATACAGCGAATTCAGCAGGTGAAGAGTTGGTGAGAACGTGAGATCATTAGCGGAGAGGGAGGCGAAGAATTTGCCATTGGAATCAACTAGATTCCCAAGTTCGCCAGCTCGTATGTCCTAGCTGATGAATGGGAATGGGAATGGGAGGCCAAAAGAGACCGGGTCGATCATGATGGCCATGGCCTGCAGTGCATCGATGTTCTTCACGTCCGCGAACAGCTTCCTCCTACCACCAGTATCCATGGCAGATTCCTTCGATCAACCACTCTCGAACAGATCAATCATTCAGCACCAGTCCATCCATACTCCATGAACTTCTCTATTCCAATCCCATCCCAGTCAATCTCCGCATAGCGCCCGAAGTCACTGATGACATCCTTGGTGATATGGCACAGCTCAATTCTGAGTTTCCGAATAGCCATATTGTGCTTCTTGCGATCTCTAAGGACACTGATCATGGTGTCACATAACTTGTCGCATCGCCTGTTGAGGTTGAGACTGAATGAACAGCAGTTCATTATGAGGGTCTCCAGCTTCTCCAAGGGTGGTTTCCCCGCATTGCCTGTGCTCAGCAAGCCAACGAGTATGTCAGCTCCACAATCTGTGAGACGGAGGGTGCCGAGTTGTGAAAGGAGGGGGAACAGCGTAAACCACTCCGCAATTGGCATACGCTTGATGTCAAATCCAACAAGTTCTAGCTTCCGTACCGACTCGAGAGGGAGTGTTGAGCACAATCGCACGTATTTCATCACGGTTTGGGAAGATTCGGAGGGCCCAGGAACAGATAAGGTAAGATGCGACGAGGGTGACTCGTCCAAGGGCATAAGCCGCATGCACAAGTTATTGCCTAAATTGCCAGTGGATTCAAGCCGGACTTGGTACGATGCACTGCTTCCAGACGCAAATCGAGAGCAAACACGCTCGAGGCTGGATAAGTCTACTAGCGCGTCTGGGGTGGACTCCGAGCAACAGTGGAAGTCGATAACTGTTGAACTGGGGTAGTCGATGTGATCAAAGATCTTAGAAATGTCGAGGAGAGGTGTTTGCATGCGTAGAGAAGTGAGTTTAGGTAGCGAAATCTGAGGGTATACACTCGGAGGCATTTCAGTGCCGATCTCTGAAACATCAATCTCTTCGATGGCAGGTGTGTTCTGCAGGGACTTGATCAGCCATAGTGCAGACAGTCCGGACGCCGGGTTCATTGGCATGCATTTGACGACAAGGCGCGTTAAGTGGGGCAGCATGGGTAGCTGAGATATAAAGCGTATGTCACAGAGCTCTAACACGCGCAAAGCTGGCATATCATGCCAAAGCCCCCCTTGTAGTGTATTTCCTTGTAGCGACGTCAATTTGAGGACTTCCAGGGTAGGGACGCTGCCTGATGAACTCAACGTGAGGAACGCGGTCAGAGAACGGGTGCTTGCGAACTCGACAACAAGTTTCCGGATGCGTTGCAAGTGTAACAAGACGGCCTTGGCAACGGGTTCCGAGCGAGATCTGTAGTACTTGCATCGAACTCGGAGTGGCAGAGATTTTGATCGTTTGAGAATTTCCAAAGCGCGTTCAGCTGGCCAAGACAAATCAACGTAGCACCACAAGCCAGCAGTGTCCAAAACGATGGCCCGCCACTGGCGACAGACTCCAGAGACATTCAACCAGTTTCCGTTGTCAACAACGTACTCTGGAGCGTAGCGTTTGGCGTGCAGGAAGATGTTGGCCATGACTTCAGCAGGGAGTTTAGATACGGCACTATGTGTATTTCTCTGTGTCCGGAGTGCGAGAATTGCCGCCTTGTGCTCGAACACTTTTTCCTCAAGCTCTGAGATCCTTCCTTCGTGCTCTGAGATCGTTTCATCTAGCTTCCGTTGAGCATCAATATCGGTGGCCGAAGGCTACATTGAGAGCGATTAGCGGGTTACAATGGGAATTGTAGAACTCGACACTCAACCATCGAAAAGGTAGTTTGGTGTCGTAGTCCGTGGATCGTCGGTGGAGGGGAAGAAAGGGGTCACAAACACAATGCCTCCTAAAATGCGCTGCGGCCTAAGGACCTCTATGTTGCTTAGTTTAGGCGATCCTCGAGTGGGCCTAGTAACTCCAGCCAAGGTACGGGTTGATAGGTGCACATGGCGACGGGTATGGACTGTAAGGTGAGTTGGTCCGTCTGGTCGTATGTGTTCTTGCAGGTCTTTGAAACATCATCCAGCATCCCTAGCGTTCTTGACTAGACCAAACGATTCGCCCTACGCTCAAACGACGGACATACGGTGTCCTCCCTGATACTCCCAATTCCCAACACCGACGGCATAACTCCATCCGCAGCTCTCCACGCCTGTGGATAATCACAAAAACAACCTAAATCCTTCCTTGCCGTTCCTCTCCTAACACCGTAACGGTCGCCAAAAGCCCTAGAAGCCTAATCTACTTCATCTTAGTAGAATGAGCTGGGATCATCCACCCACACACATGAGACAAATGACATGGTGTTCCATTTTGAGAGGGAGGAAAATAGCTTCGAGGTAGAGACTTTGACGAAGGGAGATAGGATTGGTTCAGCTTCGTCAGTTTCGGCCTGGGTGTCGAAGCGTCCGCAAATCGGTCAAGCTACGTTGTTGAGGGACGCATCGAGGAGTTCGGGGACTGGGATCCGGAATGGAAGGTGGACGATTTGCATGTACGCTGAAAGGGATGGAAACAGCTTCGAGGTGAGGGATGGAGAATGTCGGCTTCGGCTTGAGGGTCCAGGCTTCAAACACTCAACCAACTCCCAGACAGGGCCAACCCTCGACGACCTCTCAGCTTCACTCATTTCCTCCACTTTCTCTCTAACGGGGACGTTATGCCAGTGGTGGCCTCACGACGGAGAACGCACTTCAAAATTTCGGGTGAGACGATGCTGGTGTGGGAACACAGGATCGTAGATGAGAGAAGAAGCGGTGCCACAGTTGTTTTGCCTGAGGGGTACTGGCACGGATGAGAGGATCCTTGGCGACGTCCGACGAAGCTTTGGGGCAGCCGAATCCGACGTCGAAACCGCGAGTGATTTTTTTCCCTCAGGCTGTGGATGTATGCACTTACATGGAAGGAATTGGTCGGGCTAGTCGAAGAACTTGCCATTGGACCCACCAGATGGTAGCGTTCGCGTGATCATATCTCCCCGTTCATGGATTGGAGGGCCTGGTGAGCTCAGATTATCGGCAGGCACGAAGAATGGCAATGATGGAGACGCACGCGTACGCTGACGTTCTTCATGCCCACTAGCAGTTTTCTCTGAGCAGTCTATAGTAGATTTGATTGCAGCGCGCGCCCTCAGCTGGCCGCGGAAGACCTCGTCCTCGTGGGTACATCAGGATATGACCAGGTGCAACGGGGCGATGTAGTAGGCCAAAGGTTCCGGGCATGATGGCGTACATGCAGGAGTGCGAACAAACCACGGTCAAATCTGAATATCGCACAAAAGAATGAGTCTCCAATGTGCCCGCCAACGCAGCAGACAAACGACGTACACAGCGGGTCATCCAGGCACCAGCAACAGCAACTCTGACTCGCTCGAAACCTCCTTGACCGCCGAGCCCTACGTGCCTAGCCATTCCTCAACACAACCAAGAGGACGTTTCTGTTGGAGTATGTTGGGGAGCTCCATACTGGGTTTGCCTGTACCCAAGCTCTCCTACCGCATCGTCACTCTAAGCTCTCTCGTAGCGCATGCGTCTCGTCTCCGTGGTGAACATGTTGGGTAGTCGTAGAACGCGCAAGACGAGTGGGGTCGAACAATTCATGTATAAATCCATTCGTATTGACTCTGACGCAGGAAGAGGCCAAAAAGCAAAGGCGGTGGTGGGCGCAGATGGGAGCTGAACGTGAACGTTGATCTTGCACTCAAGGAAGTGCTCCTCCACGTGTAAGGCTGAAGCCACGAAGCATCAACTTGTACAACTCTGGGCCCACTCTTCCTCTAAGTAGTGTCTGAGCTTGAAGCTCGAAGCTTGAAGACCTACACAAAGCCAGCGGTCGTGATGGTTGAGTCTCGAATTTCCGTTGTCATCCAACGAGCTAATCTCCCTCTAGCCTTCGCTTACCGATATTCACGCTCAAAGCTCAATAGATGAAACAATCTCTGAGTACGAGAAAAGCATTTTAGAGCCCGAGGCAAGAATCTCGGAGCACAAGGCGACGATTATTGCACTGAAGGCCTGCAGAAATTCACACAGTGCGATATCCAAACTCCCCACTGAACTCCTTGCGGGCATCTTCCTGCTCGTGAAACATCTATTTCAAACGCTCGAGATTGATTACTACCACAATGACTACCGCTACCATTGTCGCCGTCAGTGGAAGGGGAGTTTGCTTACGTTCTCTTCCATCTCCGGGCCCTTGTCTTGGATACTCCCCAGCTGTGGACAACCTTTGGTTTGTCCTGGCGGCGAACGGAAGGTGTGTTGCAATGTCTCAGGCGGGCGAAATCTGTTCCACTCCGGGTTTGGTCCTCGTTGAATCGCGGCTAACAGTGTGCCCCGCGAAGCTGTCGCCAAGGCAGTCATGTCGCGCAATCGTCAGGACCTAGAAATAGTCATGGACGACTCTGATCTCCTCGTACAGCTGCTCAACTTGAACCCATCAGGCAGCGCCCCTACCCTCGAGGTTTTGAAATTGGCGTCAGCCGAAGTCCTCATGATTACGCTGCCCGCCGCTCCTCACTTCCGCACGCATCCATCGTTCACTTCATCTTCTCGGATTTGGACAAGTGCCGATTGTGGAATGGCTCACATCGTTCCTCCTCTTTGAACAACTTGCCACCCTCGAACTCATCAAATGCAGAGTCGATGTGCTCATCCATTTGCTCGATCCACGCGATCTCCGCAGCGCGTGGTATATCACTTTACTGAGAGATCTGGCCGTATGAATTTTCTTGACCCGTCTGGTATTTGCTGGCCGCCTCCGCGGCGACTCCTGCACGGACTCTCGGAACTCTACTTTATACGGAACAGTACTGGTAGTAGTGACTCTGCTCTGACTAAGCTCCGTCAACCTGGCGTTCTTGCTACTAAACAATTACCCTCTGGCTGTGGTGATTCATGACTCGGGAACAAACTTGTGGTCTCTCAACAAACAACGATTGATTCAACACTCATAGCTTAGGAAATAACAGAACGAAGTACTATCTTGTTTGTCCGCTGCTATCTACTCTCTTAGAGGTTGATGTTGATCGGGGTGCATCCAATGGTAATGAGGCCGTTCTGCGAAATCGAGTGAGTTGGGCTTTCCTGCATATTACCGAGGCGTTCGACTCACGAAGGTGTTACCAGAGCAGCAAGCAACTTGAGAAGTGCAGCTGGTCCCTCCGGTACCAATGACGGTGATTGGGGAGCAGGTTTTTTTTTTTTTTTTTTTTTTTTTTGGAATCCAATATATACCTCCGTCACGGCTGTGCCATATGTCGGAGCGCGGCTGTACGTACTATAACTGCCTGTAAGTAACTGTATCTACCGGTTGTCTGTGCACCAGTCTAGGCGTCACTTGGCGACGACCTAGGCGGATGAGCTCCGCAGGTTATTAGTCTATAGTGGAAGTGATGTAGTGTAGTTAGCTGGTGCTAGAATAAATGAGTTAGCCAGTTTCCCGTGTTCTCCTACGCCTCCTCCTCCTCCCGGTCCCTTTCTCTGCCTGCCTCCTCCTCTCTGTCCCACTTCAGTCGGCCGGTTTCTTGTATGAACTTCACGATGGTCTTGTAATGCTTCGGGTTCCCCAGCATCCGGTCTATGCTCGTTGCATCTCGGCCGATCTTGGTACGTAGCCGCATCCGCGCTGCATCGTGTGCCGTGCAGTTTATAAGCAGGTGGATGATAGATTCGTCGTAACTGGCGCAGCTTGGGCAGATCGGTGAGTCGCTCTTCTTGATTCTGTGCAAGTACTTGTTGACTGGGAAGTGCCCCGTCAGTAGCTGGGTAATGATGCTCGTTCCTTTCCTGTCGAGCCGCGTCAGCTTCTTCGTCGCCTTCTCCGAGGGTCTTCCCCATCCTAAGTTCTTCATCCGCTCATGCCTCGGTGAGGCCTCCCATCCGCGCTGCGCTCGTTTCTTGAGCTTCGTTGCAAATTCTCGTAGCGCCGCTGCCTTGCTCGTCCTGAATACGTTTTCACCTACCAGAACCTTCGGCAGCCACGCGTCCTTGCTGCTCTTCCCCTCCGCTGCCTTCTTCGCTGTCTTGTCCGCCTCCTCGTTCCCCACCACTCCCTTGTGTCCCGGGATCCACCTGATGCATAATTTGATGTTCGGGTGGTTTCTTCGTACCCCTTCGAATACGCTGTGGCCATAGTCTAGAATGTAGTGCCCCGGGTTCGGCTTCCTCGAGCTCATTGCCATGATCGCCGCCTGGTTGTCAACATATATAGTTGCGTTGAGGACTCGCCCTGTTAGTTTCCGGATCAGTTCCATTCCCAATACCAATGCCGTGCACTCGCCGTTGTACACCGTGAATCTGGTCTCCTTCCCCAGGTATTTTCGCATCTTCGTCTTGATGACCCCATTCTCCATCAGCACCGCACCTGCTCCGATCCCTCCCCCGTGGCCGGAGCCATCCGTGAATACCTTGATGCTTGTCGCGTCGTTGCGCTCGCTTTCGATCGCTGCTTCCTTCGAGGCCGCAATGTCGTACGTTAGCTTTGGTACCCATCTCGTGTCCCATCGTGTCGCCTGTACAGTTTCGATAGAGTCCGGTCGTATGCTGAAGTCGTTCAGCAAGGCGTGTAGCGGTGTCCGGTGGAACCTCACGTCCCGCGCTGCCGCCCTTTTTATGTGTATGTGTAGCGGGTGTCCCTCCGGGAGCGTCGCTAACCTTAGCGCTGCCTTGTGTCGATGACGCTCAACTACTAGGTGGAACGGCATGTACCCTGTCAAGGTTAGTAGGGTATCTGTTGGAGCTGACCGTAGTGCCCCCGATACCATCAGCATCGCCTTGCGCTGCGCACTGGCTAGCTTGCTGACGATTGCCTTCTGTGCTCGCATGCCCAGCTTCTTTTGTCGTGGTGTTGGCTGTCGTCGTGGGGGGTTAAGATAGATCTCCGCTCCATACAATATCCTGGGTAGCGCGATGGCCTTGTACAGCTGTCCCGCATACTTGGCCGATATCCCCATCGATGGTCGTGCTAGTCTCGTGAACCTGGAGATCCAATCCCTGGCTTTTCCTAGCGCCGCTGCACCCTGTTGATTCCACCGCAGTTCTCTGTCTAGAATCAGGCCGAGAAACTTTACCTGGTCGCTGGATGGGATTACCACATCCCCCAGAATTAAGTCCATGCCCCTCTTCGTGATCCGCTTGCCTGGGTTTTCTGGGTCAGGTCCCTTGCGTCTTGTTAGGTCCAGCAGTTGGAATTTGTCGACTCCGAATCCGCAATTGTGTCGTGTCGCCCACTTGAAGATGCCATTCCGCCCGTTCATGATCTCCTCGATTCGTTCGTGTGTTTCCTCGAAGGTTTTTCCTGTTACAACTATGGCAGCGTCGTCAATAAAGAGTAGCCCTAATTCCGACTTCCCTTGTTTGATCGGCCGTAGGATTCCTGAGTTATAGACGATATAGAGGATTACTGATAAGGGGTCTCCTTGGTCCAGCCCGCTTATGACATTGAACGCCTGGGATCTGTAGTCGTCAAAGGTTAGTGTCGTGACTCGGTTCCCTAGCCGTCTCATGACCCAGTCCGAGTATTCTTTCGGGATTCCCGCCATGCGCATGTTATGTACCAGCCTGTCGAGGGCTACGCTTGGAAAAGCTCCCTTGACATCCAGGAAGAGCGCTGTGGCCACCTCCTTGCGTCTCCATGCGTCCATGACTGTTTTCGTTAGCAAATGAATGGAGTCTGTCGTCGTTCTTCCTGGCCTTCCCCCGAAGTGGGTGCTTGGCAATATGTTATGCTTTTCGATCGAGGCTACAAGGTCGGCGGCTACGCAGGTGTTGAGGAGGCGGCCCAGCCCGTTCGTGAGTGTTACCGGTCTCCAGTTGTTCGGTAGTGTGTAGTCCGGCTTTCCTGGTTTTTGTATGACGACTGAGTCCGTCGCTGCCCAATCTGGGGGGTAGAATTCGAGGTCGAATGTTGCGCGGAATATCGGTCCTAGGTATGGGGTTAGAAGGTCTGCACAGTTCGTGAACACACTATTAGGTATCGTTCCCGGCTTCGTCGCTTTGTACGGAGCCATTCTTCTCATCGTTAGATTGATGAACGAGTTCGACATCGGCTCGTGGTTAAATTTCTCTGGCGGATATCTCGGGTTGACAGGGACTGATGACGTCGTCGGCGGTGGTGGGTAAAATCTGGGATAAAAGTCCTCAGCCTTCTCCGTGTTCTGAGTTAGGATCCTTTCCCGGCCTCCCTCATTGATCCGTAGTGCTGGCATCCGGGTCGCTCCTCCGTCTGTGTAGGCTCCTGAGGCGTACTTCGCGATCTTGAATATCGATGCGTTGTCTGCCGTTTCGAGTGCTTCCTCCCAACCCTGCTTCTTCGCGAGTTCCTGACTCCTCGCATAGTTCGCGCGGGCCCTTCTGCATTCTTGGTGGGCGGGGTGGTTGGGTTCATGTCGATGTCTGTACGCCCGACGCTGGAGTCGGTTCTTCTCCTTTCGTTGCTGCGTTAGCTCCCGAGTATACCATCTCTTGCTGAAGGGGGACAGTGCAGTGTTGGGAACAATCTTGTCATTCCCGATGACGCTGAGAACTGCGTTCTCCACCTGTTGAATACGGGTCAGTATCTGGTTTCTATTCGTTATCGCACCTGGTCGTGGTATTTCCTCCAATCGTTGTTCTAGTACTTCTCGGAAGGCCTCCCAGTCTGTTGCCCTGAAGTTCTTGCGTATGCTTGGTCGAGTTCGTGTCGGTTCGATGTCCAGTAGGGTGCAGATTGGGAAGTGGTCGGTTTTGGATGGCCGGATTCCTACCTCTGTGTCGCATTTGATCATTAAGGTTGTTAACTCGTCCGTACACCATACGTTGTCGACTCGCGTAAGGTTCTTGGTGTTGCAGGCTTCTAGCGTGGGGATGTCCTTGGGTAGCGCCATTACCATCCCGTACTTGTCTGCTAGTTCTATCAGCCGTTCCGCATCGTCTAGTTGTTGTTGTCGAAATAGGTGGAAGTTGCGAGCCTCGTCCCACATTGGGTGGTGTCGATTGAAGTCTCCCGCCCAGATCATTTGGTTCTGCCGTTCTTCTCCCCGAGTCTGTCGTTCCTTGGTCAAGAACTCGTCGACTGCCTCCATACTTCGGTCGTGCTGGCAGTCATTGTAAATGTTGAAGATTCTGATCCATCCCGCTTCTCCGCAGTCGAGGTCGATTCCGATTACGTCTGGCGAATTAATCCTGAGGTCGATAAAGCCCCCGGAGGAGAGATCGGTAGAGATTAGTATAACGGTTCTGGTTGCCTCGGGGTTTTGTGCGTGCGTCGCTGGGTATATCGCCTGGAATCGTTTTGATGCTGTAGTGTATTTCGTACTTCGGTTGATCCAGGGTTCCTGAATTAGCACGATGTCGTAGGGTTTGAGGTCGTTGAGTAGCTCTTGTTGCGCGGGTCTTGATTTGTTTAGGTTGGCTTGTAGTATATTTAGGGTTTTGTTCGCTGGCGGTTGTGGTTGTGGTTGCTGTTGCGGTTGTCCGTTCATTAGATGAATGGTGGGGGGTGGTCTCGGTCGAAGTTGTAGTCGTCTACCCATCTTCCTTTTCTCCGCGTTAGCCATCCGTCCATCTGCGTTTGCGCCCCTCCCGGTCGGCGTGGGTAGTCGTTCGTTGGTGGCGGAGGTTGGCCGTACGTTGGCCTCGTCGGTGGTGTCGGTCGGCTCGCTGCTGTGGTCGTCTCCTCCCACGTCCACGTCTCCTCTGGGTCTGGGAAATAGATGTATCTCGCACCGGCGTCGGACATCCGCCACTCCTCCGTTTTCTTCGTCCGGTACGGGCATCGGCGGTCCCCTGCTCCATGTCCCTCCACCTGGCAGTTGGCGCAGAAGGTATTACCCTGGTCGGGGCACTGACTGGATCTGTGTTTCTCGCCGCAGTATCCGCAAGTGTCGTGCTCCTCCGGGCAGTTGTAGGCGAAGTGGCCGTCCTCCATTTTGTGGCACTTGAAGCATCGCGCTGGCTCCTTGATGTCCTTCCGTGCGTGTCGATGTTCGCCGCATATGAATAAGCCGTCCTTCATCACCTTGTTGGCTACTTTCTTGTCATCGAAAGCGAGCAGTACGTAGGCCTTGTCCTGGTTCGGTTTCCGGTTTCCGATTGGTTTGATGAATGATGCTTTCTTGATGGATTGCTTTGGCAGACCGGAGTTTTGCTCGACCACCTCGACTTCGCCTGGCTCGTTGGGTTTGAAGTCGACCAGTACCGATTCTACCACGACGTCGAACGTTGGGGCTTTCGCCGTTGAGCCCCCATCGAAGTTGGCCATAAAAGCTTTGAGTTTCTCTGGGTTTTGTAGCCAGCGCCTCGCATCCGCTGTCTTCATGTGTAGTTTGATTGCCCCGCTTCGCAGTTTCTTCGCCGCGATGAATCTCGTCTCCCTCGGGCAGTCTTCGGCGTCCTTTCCCATGTTCGCTATTGCCAGGTTGGCCTTTTCTGTGAGTTCCCGTTCCGAGAGCTTGCTGGTTCCGAGGTTCTTGTCACATTCGACTAGGATTTGACGTTCCCGAGCTTCCGTTTGGCTGATGGCGGCGGCTTGGTAGTGTGTTGGTTTCGGGATGGCCTGGGTTTGGGGCTGGGGGGCCTTTGCCATCTCCGCGAACGATTTGGCCGTCTCCTTTCCTTGCTTCACGATGTCTCGGATTTCCTTCATGGCCTCCTCCATCCCCTTCTTCACCGCTCTCTCCATTACCTCCATCTGTCTCTGTGGTTCTGCCTGCCTTTGTTCCTCTTCCCATTCCAGCGCGTTCGCGATGGCCCCGATAGCTTCTTGTATTTTCTTGGTTGTGACCTTTCCTGCGATTTGTCGTAAAGCCTCTGGTATTCTCGCGGTTCTGTAATCATCGCCGTCCTGCCAGATCTGGAGCTTTACTAGGCACTCCACCGCCTTACTTGTTATCTTGTCGGCCTTGTCCGCGGTGCCGGTTACTCTTCTTATTAGGCGTCGTTGGGTTCCACCGCCGCCGTCGTCCCCAGTGGACATTATAGGATTCTAATCACAGTATCAGTAATTATACGTTAGTAGAGTACTTACTTTCTTCAGAGTGGGCTCGGGCCCGTAGTTGTGAGACCGTGGGAAAATTTGGAGTGATCGTGGTGCTGAAGAAAGAAGTTCCCCGGGGAGCAGGTTACTGACAATGCATGTCTCAGCCGCGTCGCAGAAGGGGGATAGAACGTTCCTTACATCCAACATTGGCACCGACACCGAGAACGATTCCGAGCAAGCCAGCCAGGAGGCCGACGACGGGGTTGCTTGCCTAGAGATACCAATCAGAATACCTCCTCGACCATAGCTGAGGAACAACATACCGACTGCACGGATTTGCAGCACTGGATGGTGCCACCGTTGCACTGATTGGGCTGGTCAGTACGCGGAATGGCCGTGGCGGCAGCAAGAAGTGGGAGCACGAGGAGTGCACACAAGAAGACGTGGACACGAGAGTGCATTGCGAGTTGTGCTATGAGTGAGTAGTAGAACTTGAGTGTTCGACTGAAGTTTCTACGCTTTGCAGCTCACCCTTTTATACCTTCCAACTTCACATTTTGGATCCCCGAACTTCGAAATGTCAACATTATCGTCCGTTGATGCACGATGCGGACGTCTCCCAAGAATGCCCGTGACATAACGCGTGTTATCCTGGTATGTGAAGTTCTGGGACGACTCAGCCACCCGCCTTACCTTCGAACATTGTGACATTCCATTCCGACAATACCCAAGTACGTATTTGGTTAAACTGCAGTTGAACAGATCTGTTCAAGGTCCCATCACCTCGTCTGACTACGCTAGCTGGGCTGCTATCTTCGAAAACGGAACACTAGTGGATCTAGGTGCTTGACTTCCCGCTTCGACTTCAACTCTCATCGTTGTCTACACACTCCCTCAACGCTGGCCAAGGCTTAGGCAGTCACTCAACGTTCCAGACCTTAGGAAGTTCTTCGCTTCGTGATTAAACATGAGATCTCGATGTCAAATGCCCATATGGAAGAACTTCTGTCCGACGGTGATATCAGCACAAAGGTGGCTCTCACCTCAGCCAACTTGAGCTCCGACCATGTGAGTCGTCTCACGTCTGTGTTAACGGCGATTGTGCAGTTAGCGCTGCAGTTCAAGGATTCTCGAACTCCTTGGGCTATGTCGGAGCACCCCGCGACCCCCATCCGATCCGCTCAGAAATCTGTACGATAACTCGACTACATCCATGGAGATTGTGTCGGGTTTCTGTCCCCGCCGGGATCGTCTCCCTCGTGAGTCGTGTGATGTGAAGCCTACGCTGAAGCATTGTCTTAGAATCAGATCGCGGTTGTTTTCTACATGCCTCGGCGGAGCGATGATCAAGCGATGATCGCACCGCTACCTGCGGGTTAGTTGCATTTGCGTCCGTGCCTTCCATGTCAACAGTAACATCCTTGACCAGCATCAAAACATCTGTTGGCCCTCCGTCGGTTCTCCGCTCATTTGGGTCGGAGGTATTGCACTGCTCCGAAGAATACCACCAGGCATCGACGTACGATTCGATCATCTCCTGTAGCAAGTCCTGGTAGTGATAGATAGTGATCCCAGTCACTACGCGTTCTGCCTAAGCCTCACGTCGATGGGTCTTCATCACATCGCCGTTCCAGTTGTGGCGATTCGACTTCGGCTGGGCTAGTGTGTACGTTGTCTTTTGCTGCTTCTGCTACGGACGTTCCAGGAGCTAACGTACCTGCCCACGAGAGCATCCTCAATGCAAGAACACCACGAGCAGCAGTCATCAAACTTCTGGGTATTGCTGACGCGCGCGCCTTAGGAGGTTGTTCGGCTCCAGTTTGTCCTTCTTGAATCGCGTCCATCTTGACCAGTATACCGAAACAAAATCTCGGTTCCACTGTAAAATCCCTCCTCCTCTGGAGCGTTCCGTCGGATCGCAAAAACCTCAAAGAAATAATTAAACGAACAAATCTTCGAGACGAAGCACGACGGAGCTTCTGAAGACAAAGGAAGTGG
Organism: Pleurotus giganteus; assembly: GCA_032158425.1. Classification (NCBI taxonomy): domain Eukaryota; kingdom Fungi; phylum Basidiomycota; class Agaricomycetes; order Agaricales; family Pleurotaceae; genus Pleurotus; species Pleurotus giganteus. Next base: position 812,873 of record JAPEHR010000014.1, read on the forward strand.
GACAAAAACACCTGATGGGGTGTAATTAATAAATCCCTACAACTGACATCCTAGCATGGCGGGCATCTCATCCGATTGGATATCCTGCACGGATCTCGTCCCACACTCTTCCAGCCTATAAGAAAGCGTTGGTGGACATGAGAGCCCAACATATTTCAATTGCCCTTGTATGCAATTCCACAGGCCATGTGCATCCACTTGGGCGTAACCGAGGTGTTGTGCAGTGGTGAAGCTGCTGATTGACACAGCCATCGCCTCCGCTCATTGGCCACGAATTTCTGGCTGTCCATAGGCCACATGCATCTCTGAGGAACCGTTCGATTCCTCCAGTTCAGATTCGGCGTCTATTATCTGAGTTAGTACATAAATGGAATTTCCCTGATGACAAATGATGCCAAGGTCACAGTCACGTCCCAGTCCATAGCAACCAACGCCGACTGATGCTGATGGCCGCCGCCCACGATGCCGAGCACGCTGTTTATAACAATGAGCACAATAAAACCATTACTCCCATCTCAGTTTCGAAGATTTTTAAGGCGGACCTTCACCATCTTGTTTAGCATTCAGTTCTCTACGCCTCTCGCTGCATCCTATGTTGTATAATCACCCATTGCCACTATAAATGAAGTATATACTGCCCCAAAACAAACTCAATCATATCCGGTCATTAGCTATGCCTTAGCCTCAATATATAATAGAGTTAGCATGTGAGGTACATGTTCTATGAGTATGATATGAAATATCTTTAGTGAAGGAGCACGGAGTGAAGAAGCTTGTATGAACAGCGAGCGCGGCACTTTGCTCGACGACTCCCACGACTGCCGTGGGACCAGTGTCCTCTAAAATTGGAAGGGCGGGGTCTGGTCTGGTCTTGTAACGCTCATGGTGACGGCTTGGTTCATTGACCCTGGCGCCTGGAACTTGCCGAACTTAAGCGCACGATCGAACTAGAGGGATCGAACTAGGACTCTGCATCTCTCTGGCATATCGTTCGTCCGTGTTGACGGTCCAGATGGCTGGTAGCTGATTGGATGGTGATAATACGAAGCTAGAGGCCATCATCTTGAGGGAATGTATAGTCAATTCCGATGACAAAACGTGGGTTGCTTGTATCTGTGACATATTGACAGACGTCTTCAGCAAGCGTAAGGACCCTGATATGGCGATTCGAAGGTTTCAAGTAGAGAGGTCGAGGTCCGAGTCGACTGGGATGGTGGAGGCAGAAGCTCACCGTGTCTGCGGGGCTGAAGCTTGAAGCTTGAAGCCTTGTCCAGCAGCTTACAACATAAAGATACCTACGTATACATTTTCCGACTGCATTTCTCATGATGGTGACCGACGTGCTAGTAATATGAGATGTCCCAGGATTGACTACATCTTCACCATAATCCTCTTGACCATCCGCCTGCTCATCTTCGACACCATTGGTGTTCCCCTCATCCGGAGAAGTCGAGCGATCGTAGGTGTTCTAACTTCTAACCTCGCCCAACAACTTGACGAAATCAAGCTGATGCTTTCTCCATAACTGGTTCTTAGCTGCACGGCGATGTTACGAGGGAAGAGGTTGTAGAGTGAAGCATGAGCTCAACAGCAAGCTGGAACTCGTCAACAGAACACACCGCCAAACGCTCAGCGCAGGCGTGAGGCGTAGGTTCTCTTCAGGTGTTGTTTCGATCTGGGGACCGGGGTTGCAAGGTCAAGCTCTGCTCTACTCTTCGCGCTGCTTCTTCTAACCGTGTCTATATGCTAGTATTCTCGGTCCTCCTCCAAAGAGAGATCGCATGGCTGACTCGGACCTGAATTACACTCAAGCAAAGCACAATTGCAAAGAGAAGAAATTCAAAATTGTGTGGCCACATTCATGGGTACGACGTCCATGGGAAGCCTTGGCCTGGGCGCAAAGCTGCGCAAAGTTAATGCCATCCCCCCGCACGTACGGCAACCTTCACCGAGACTGAGCACTCATTCTGAGGGGCAAATGGGTTCGGACAGTGTTCCGAGTCGGACCTGATCGGACTGGCCGCGTCGGAGTCGAGCAAGTCACGGTCAAGTCACGGTACCGAGTTTTGATGAAAATGTATAGGGGCTCCAATCTTTACCTTCGACCACCACCATCGCAACCCCTCCGCGGTCCACCTACTGATTCGTCGTTTCTCTTATACGCGCACGTAGTGCTCTCACACTCCTACGGACATGGTCGGATCTTTTCCGAGTACTGTCGTCGAATAAGCTAACCTTTGAGACCATAGCCGACCCTGGCTGATGAAGAGGCTCAGCGAATCATAGACGAAAAAATCCTGGAGCACGAGGCCGCGATTCTCGAGCTGAAGGCGCGTAGAAATACCCATAGCGCCATCTCCAAACTTCCAACCGAACTTATCGCCAATATCTTCCTGCTGGGCAAGCGCCGTGGTCAGGACGCGTCGCTTTCCTTCACCCGTGACCCCCAGTCCAGAAACTGGTTGAATGTCTCGGGTGTCTGTCGGCAGTGGCGGGCCATCGTTTTGGACACTCCTCGGTTGTGGTGTCACGTCAACTTGGCTTGGGACGCAGAGCGCGCTCTCGAAGTTCTCAAACGGGCCAAATCTGTGCCACTCCTAGTTCGGTGCAGACACTACAGATCTCGCTTTGGACCCGTTGCGAAGGCCGTCATGTCACAGTCAGTTCAAGAGCTTCATATCGGCTTTAGAAGCCAGAAGTCTCTTGCTCGATTCCTCGAGTTGAAGCCATCGGGCAGCGCCCCTGCCCTCGAGGCTCTCACATTGAGCTCGGGCCCTCTCTCTGACCCGGATGTGAATCCCATGACGCTACCGAAGGATGCCTTTTGGCATGATATGCGAGCTCTACGTGCTTTAAGGCTGGTGAACATTGTCCCTTCGTCAACACTTCCCATGCTCCCCTGTTTAACCATACTCCGATGTCCAGCCCCATCCGCATCGTGGCTCATCCAGTCACTACGAAATACGCCTCTCATCGAAGAAATTAGCATTTCAACACCATCATCACACTTTAACACGGAAATGCCTGCGTTGCCTCAGGTTCCGCTGCCTCATCTCACTTCTCTATGTGTCGAGACGGCTCACCTCGGAATATCCAAGGCCTTCGATTACATCGACTACCCCGATTCAGCAAATGTCGACTTCTCGTGTCACTTGGTGCCTATGTCAGACCCGCCAGACTTTTCCAGTGTTCAGCGCCTCTGTTCTCGATTCTCAGCAGCCAGAGTTAGAGCGCCTTTCATGGACCAAGTCAGGATTGGTCTCAGTGGCAGGCGATTCGAGGTGCACCTTGTACCAGATGCACAATTATCCGCCCGCCTTAGCATCTCACTCCCAGTAGCACACTCCTCGGAATTGTGCTCGACGCTCTCCCTCACAACTACACGCACCCTTCTTCTGAGCGGATTTGATGATACGTCAGTTGCAAAGTGGTTCGAGCCCTTCTCCCACTGTCAGCAAGTCACTACTCTCCATCTCACGCAATGTGGAGGAGGAGCCGTTCGAGGCCTGCTAATGGCTGACGATGCGCAGAATCCACCCTTCGAGAAGCTGGAATCCCTGATCATGAATGATTGTGTATTCAATATTTCGGTCTGGAAGCCACATCAGGGGATGTACGATGCTGTAATCAATGTCCTCAGCAAACGTAAGGAGCTCGGTATACCGATTCGGGAGCTGAAGATAGAGAACTGCACAATCACCGAGGGCGTTGTTGATGATTTTCAAACCCATGTCAAGGTCAACTGGGATGGTATAGAGATGGAGGAAGAACAACCTGAATATGCTGGGGACCGGATGTATGGTGGTCCTTGGCCATTTTTATACGGCTCCTTGTAAGTTAGACGTTGAATGGGCGTTAATAATAAATTCTAGAGAAGTTGGCGAATATCTTGAGCCCAAGCTGCCTTAGCAATCAAGTTTTCTTTGGCAGCGACGACGACGAGCGCGTATCATCATTCCCCTTGCACGTACGAGACCTTCACCTATACTGGTACTGGTATTAGTAAGAGCTGGTCGCGGCTGCTAGCGCCGGCCCGGACCCGTTGGTCACGGTACCGAGTTTGAATGTTTCGAAAATGTTTAGGGGCTCTCTCTTTGTCTTCCACCACAACCTCTTCGCAGCCCACCTACTGTTTCGTCGTTCGTCTTCTACGCGCACGTAGTAATCCTACAATCCTACGGACATGGTTGGGTGTCTTTTCCGAGTACTGTCGTCGAAAAGCTAACATTTGAAAGCACAGCCGACCCTGGCCGATGAAGAGGCTCAGCGAACCATAGATGAAAAAATCTTGCAGTACGAGGCCGCGATTCTCGAGCTGAAGACCCGTAGAAATACCCATAGCGCCATCTCCAAACTCCCAACTGAGCTTATCGCCGATATCTTCCTGATTGGCAGGCGCCGTGCTCAGGACGCGTCGCTCCACTACACCTATGACTCCCGGTCCAGAAACTGGTTGAATGTATCGGGTGTTTGTCGTCAGTGGCGGGCCATCGTTTTAGACACGCCTCGGTTGTGGTGTCACGTTGATCTGTCTTGGAACGCGGAGCGCGCTCTCGAAATTCTCCAGCGGGCCAAATCTGTGCCACTCCTAGTACGGTGCACGCCGAATTATGACAGTTCGCGTTTCGAGACCGTTGCAAAGGCCGTCATGTTGCAGCAAATTCAAGCGATCCATCTCAGTGTCAGGAACCAGGATTCGCTGGCCCATTTCTTCGAGTTGAACTCATCAAGCAATGCCCCTGCCCTCGAGGTTCTCGATTTGATATCTAACCCTAACCCAGTCCTTACGCTACCAAAGGACGCGTTTTGGCACAATATGCCAGCTCTACGCGTTTTAGAGCTCACGAACATCCTCCCTTCCTCACCACTACCCATGCTTCCCTGCCTAACGAAACTCCAATCCCCAGTCCCGTCTGCTTCATGGTTTATTCAGTCCTTACAGAATACCCCTCTCATTGAACAAATCAGCATTTCAACCCTGTCATCAACATTCAAAACTGAAATTCTTACATCCCCTCAGATTTCGTTGCCTCATCTCATCTCTCTACGTGTTCAAACGTATCACCTCGGCATATCCAAAGCCTTGGACTGCATTGACTACCCTGATTCAGCAACTGTCAAATTCGCATGTCATTCGATGCCCGTGTCACTCCCGCCCGACTTTTCCAGCCTGAAGCATGTTTGCTCTCGATTCTCAGATGGAGGCGGAGGAACTTCACCTGACCAAGTCCATATTGATCTCACTGGTCCCCTATTCGTGATGCAACTTGTACCAGAGGAAGGATCATCTCCGTGCCTTAGCATCTCGCTCCCAATGCCTCCTCCTCAACACATAGTGAACTACGTAGCATTATGCTCGACACTCCCCCTCGCAACTGCATATACTCTTCGTCTGATTGGACTCGAGAATATGCCAATTGCGGAATGGCTCCCGCTCTTTTCCCGCTGTCAGGAAGTCACCACTCTCCATCTCACGCAATGTGGAGTTGAAGCCATTCAAGGCCTGCTAAAGATCGACGACGGGAAAAACCCACCCTTCGAGAACCTAGAAACCCTCGTCATGGACGATTGTGTATTCAATCATTCGTTCGATGAGCAAGATGAGAGGATGTGTAAAGCCGTGATCAGTGTCCTCACAAAACGTGACGAGCTCGATATGCTAGTTCCGGAGCTGAAAATAGAGAACTGCACAATCACCGAGGATGTCGTCGAATACCTTGGAGAACATCTTGAGGTTGACTGGGATGGCCTAGAGATGGAGGACGAGGAGGAGGACGAGGAGCCAGAGTATGAAGACGACATGGACGAGGATGACTACTATGACTCACCCTATGGCGACCCTCGGGCATTTTTGTTCGGCTCCTTTTAGATGTTGAATGAGTATTAACTGCATGTCCAGACGACAATATTTATGTTTATATAAGTTATGGTGCAAGTTACAGGCGTAAATTGTCAAGGAAGGCCGATGATCTGTGCTACTCAATGCGACGACGATATGGTTTCTGCTCGGCGGACCAAGGCACGAACTGTATCCGATACTCATCCGGACATGTCCAAACACCGGACTTCACTTCTCCACAACTCTTCAATCTCTCGTACCGGTACCGATGTATCTGCACCTCGTAGGTCTTGAAGTAATTCAGCCAGCTCGGCCACCTAACCACGTAGACTTCAGGTCCATCCGAAGCAAAAAACTCATCTCCATCAGAGGCCGACAGCACTTGATCACGATATCTCCCCGTATCAAGCAAAAGCCAAACCCCATAATTTCCCTGTTCGTGAAAGAGTGGCAGCCCTGGAAGGGGTTCGACCAGCTGTTCATCGTCATCTACGTTGACATCCGAGTCATCGTTGATATGCTTGACGGTGCAAACAAGGGGTTTCTCCCAATTCATCAGATTCCACCCAGATCTCCCAGAGCCAATGGGGCCGACGTCGTCACGGATAGTTTCAGGTAATCCAGGCCAGATTCCGCCGACGACCGCCTTTGCAGGCCACTCCAGGATCCAGATTCGGAAGTCTTCAGGAAGATAATGGTACTGGGCGAGGATGGCATGGACGTAGGCTTCGCGATCGAATTGCACGAGGTTGTCGAGAACCCAAGGACGGCCCTCCAGGAACCACGGTTCCGGTATGATTTGCAAGTAGATGTCGAGAAGAGTCTTGCGGACGGGATGGATTTGGGCGAGCTCGAGGAGGTTGCGCCATTTACGACAGACTCCTCGTGCGATGGTGAGAGAGGTCAAGTGGAACTCGCTGAAGAGAGCGAGAAGGAGCTCGTTCGGAAGGTGAGTCATAGCCATGATGGATGAATATTTGAATGCACAACAACGCTGTTGCTTTTATGTGGACGTCAGAGGCGTCACATGTTGTTTAGGGACCACGCCTCAAACCTCTGGTACACAGCGGGACCCACAGCGAGCCGTCGTGCTGTTGCCGTCAGTGGGTACGCCGCATCACTCCTGCGCCCAAATGTATGCGAGAAGACCGCTTGCCCGTTCACACTTCCGCGGACAAACGCAAGTCGTCGGGAAATCTGTGCGCAGGAAAAGTCCATTACAACCATCCAGGAACTAAGAATCGAGGCGCAAGTCCAGCCGGCAGCATACGCCTGAACATCATAATGCCCTGTACGAAAGTTGACACCGATAGCGTCGTTGGATTGCGGTGCGAGCTGTCAAATGGAGAGTCGAATCCGCCGAGTAGACCGGCATATGCACAAGGTATGGTAGCAGGGCGCTGGTGTCAGTCCCTTGAGAAACAACAACAAAGTATGAACGAGAGCACGGAAAGGCTGGGTGGCCAGCATCAGCAGCGTGATTTGTAGGGATCATGCAGACGTCACAAATGGACTAGGAGAGGAGTCGAAGCGTATGCATGAGCTCAGGAGATTCGTTGTCATCAGGTCGTCCTTGAAAGGGAAGTAGATTGGGATTGAGTGAGAGGGGGCATTCCTGCGTATAACCAAAGGGCATGCAGAACCTAGATATCGGGCCTTGAGACATCGTAGGCTCATGCAAGGTCGCGGAGATATAGCAAGAGACACAAAAGAGCTTGCCAGCGTTCGCAAGCACATTTCTGGTCGAGAGATGGGAGGACCTGAGAGAAATCCAGATCAGCCATCACCACGAAGCATACAGGCCACGGAGACGCACGGTCCACCACACCAGCGTGCGCCAATATGCCCCACATCCGCCAACAGCTTCTCATCAGTGGGATCCATGCTAAACTCCTTTGCTGCAGTCGCCCCATTGGTTGGTGTACTCTCTAAGCCAGCCTCGATTTCAAGCCTCGTCCCTGCGCCCATACAGGCATCGGCAACGAGGACAACGTGGTAGATCCAGTCCAGTATCCGGTAAGTTACCAGGCGCGTAGGTCGTGGAGAACTTGAAGTCTCCCGCAGAATGGAGTTCATGTAGAAGTGCCAGCAACGACGGTGAATGTTGACGTTGAACATCCAATCTAGCTGAAGAAAAGACTGGGTCACTTCCAAATCTAACAGAAAAACGATGTAGTTACTCAATGGTTCGTCCCGCAACAGAAGCTCTGGCCCGCTCAAGACCGTCTTGACCATCCAAGCCTCGGGCCTGAGCCGTGAGGCCAATGCTCAGAGCAACCAGGGGAGCATGTTGAGTAGCTGTAGAATGCGCCAGACAAACGTACTGGCTACAAAATGGTAAGGATGATCCCCACGTCATCTCGACTCAGAGAGAGCAAACGGCGTAGGTCGCCTATGCGAAGAGAGTGGACAGGGACAGGGGGGTTTGACGCTCGCCGTGACTGTTTGTATCGTACCACTCCCAGCTTGGCTCAACTTCACGCTTCAGAAAGCTTCAGCTTCCAAGGGATCCGAGCTCGAAAACAAACGGTTTTATCAACGACGATGGTTGAGACTCTGTTGCTTTCTACTGCCGTACCATCAGCTAATCCTAGCATGTATACACAGCCAACCCTCACCGACTCGGATGTCGAAGCTCAACGAATAATAGACGAAAAAATCTCCGAGTACGAGGCAGCGATTCTGGAGCTGAAGACCCGCAGGAATACACACAGCGCAATATCCAAATTTCCTGCCGAAATAATGGCCAACATCTTCCTGCACGTCAGGCACGATGCTCAAGAACCTTACTCACTGACTTTTCGCTTCAACATGCGGTGGTTGACGATCTACAGCGTCTGCCGCCAGTGGCGGGCCATTGCCTTGGACACTCCTCGGTTGTGGTGTTATATTGATCTGTCCTGGGATGCACAACGTGCTTTGGATATTCTAGCTCGTTCGAAGTCAGTTCCACTCTGCGTCCGCTGCTGGGCGGATTGCTATCACAGTGTACCCTGGGAACTCGTTTCCAAGACCGTCATGTCCCAAAGAGTTCAAGAACTCGCTCTCCACATCGCGGACATAGATTCTCTGGTACACTTCCTGGAGTCCATCCAATCGGGCGCTGCTGCTGCCCTCGAAGTTTTCAAATTGACAGCTTGGTCCAAGGATGTAATTGCACTTCCCAGGGGTGGACTTTGGAACAATATGCTGGCCTTACGCGTCTTGGAGATCGGCTCCGACAAACTAGCTGTTTCATCTCCACTACCGTTGCTCCCTCACTTAACCCGGTTTACCCTCCGATGTTCGATAGAACGGGAACTGTCTACATCATGGCTTCTTCAATCATTACGGAACACACCTGCCATCCAAGAGATTGACATATCAGGCTTGTCGTCAGACTTCGGCACTGAAATACCTATGTCCCCTCGGATTTCGCTCCCCAAACTCACTTTTCTGAGTATCTCCGGACTATACCTCGGCACGTCCCAGCTCTTTGATATCATCGACTACCCAATTTCAGCGATTGTCAGCTACATGTGTGGATCACTATCCACCTCATCAGACTTTTCAAGCCTTCATCGGCTTTGCTCCCGATATTCGACCCGAGGCGGAGCAAGTTTGCCTGAAATTGACCGCGTCCGGATTGATGTCGGTTGCAACGTCTTTGCAGTGAAACTTTTGCCTTCAGACAAAAACTCCCCGCACCTTACTCTCCTATTCAGCGAACGCCCCCGCAGTTTTGTGGCCAGATGGATTCAACTGTGCTCGATGCTCCCCCTCGCCGCCATCCGTACTCTCGATCTGCTTGGATTCTATGATGAATCAAGTGAAGGGTGGCTCACCCTGTTGCCCCCCCTTCCACAGCTCACCACCCTCTGTCTCAGTGAATGCAGAATGGGTGTGCTCCTCGGCTTGCTGAGAACTGGTGATGCACAGAAGCCACCTTTGGAGAGACTAGAGACCATTAAATTGAGTAGATATTCCTTCCGTCGCGGCAATGACCACGACGCGATGATCGCTATCCTCGCCTCGCGGAAGAAACATGGCATGGCAATTCGGAAACTGATATTTACGGAATCCTGGATCACCAAGGATGTCATCAACGATTTCAAGGGTTATGTCGAGGTCGACTACGATTCCGCGACCGACAAGTAGGATAATCCCCAGCTTCAACGACGATGTACAGAGGCCTGGATGACTGTTAATAATAGTTATAGTAGCCCGCCCTCCGACTTCAGATAAATAGGCCTCCTAATAGTAATTGTAGAGCATGCACACGTTAACGGACTAAAGGCGTCACAGTCTCACGGACCCGAATATTGTTTTGCTCGTCGCTACCTCTGGATCGATGATGTCCCCTCAAACTAATGTGTTATGCTAGCCAGAATCTCCGTTAGTAGGATATATCATTCACCGATGTTCTTCATACCAACCAACGGCTTCCCACATTCCTTTACTGTCGCTCGCATTAGTTGATGTACCTGCCTAGGCCGGCTGCGGAAGACTCTCTTGCAAACCTTGTCCCGGTCCGTATAATATAAGTTCGGTATCGCCTCGCCTCGGTCAAATGGATTTCGGGTAGAAACACAAGCAACGAGAGTCGAGCATGAACAAAGGGGTCGTCTCCAACGTTAACGTAAATGGGATGGGAAGGCTGATATATTGAGTGTCTGTTTCTACGGTACAGGAGCTAGGGCTGGCATGTGTCGCGCGCTAGCGGATGGGACGGCGATAGGGTTTCTGCTCAGCGGACCAAGGCACAAACCGTATCCTATATTCATCTGGCGATGTCCATGGACCGGACCTCACATCTTTGAGCCTTGTCAATCTCTCATGCTGATACCGAAGCCTCTGCATCTCTCGGTCCGTAATATAATTGATCCAATTTGGCCACCTAACCACGTAAACTTCAGGTCCATCCGTCGCAGAAAACTCATCGCCCTCGAAGGCCGACAACACTTGACCGCGATATCTCCTCGTATCAAGCAGAAGCCATACCCCATACGTTCCCTGTTCATGAAAGAGTGGAAGGCCTGGAATTGGTTCAACCAGCTCTTCATCATCATCCGCACCGTCGACATCTGGGTCATCGTTGATATGTTTGACGGTGCATACGAGAGGTTTCTCCCAATTCATAAGATTCCACCCATCTCGCCCAAAGCCAGCGGGACCGACGTCGTCGCGAATGATTTCTGGCAATCCTGGCCAAATCCCACCGATGACTGCCTTTGCAGGCCATTCCAAGATCCAGATTTGAAAGTCTTCAGGAAGATAATGGTGCTGTGTGAGGATGGCGTGGACATAGGCTTCACGATCGAATTGCACGAGGTTGTCGAGAACCCAAGGACGACCCTCTAGGAACCATGGTTCCGTTATGATTTGAAAGTAGATCTTGAGAAGAGTCTTGCGGACGGGATGGATTTCGGCAAGCTCGAGGAGGTTGCGCCATTTCCGACAGACTCCTCGTGCGATGATGAGGGAGGTCAAGTGGAATTCGCTGAAGAGAGCGAGAAGGAGCTCGTTTGGAAAATGGGTCATTGCTATGATGGATGAACCACTTCAAGTTTTGTTGACTTTTATTCGTTGGTCAGTCAGGGGCATCACATGTCATATAGGGACCCGCGCCGCCTCAACACAGCAGCCCCAGCGAGGCGCCATGCTGTTACCGCACATCAATATGGCATCTACCGCTTTCTGCTCTTCTGTATTGTCCGCGATGTGCCGTTTTTTGCTCACTGGCCGAGATCGCTCGTGCACTATCCACTTCCGAATACTCTACTGAGACGGCACTGCAGACTCTACGCGACGATGGTGACTTGGACCCATCGACTCGGACGTGTCCATTTGGATTCATAGGACTATCCTCAAATGGCGCCTAGGAACCACGGCAACAACACTGACTGCGATACTAGGGTATGTCGCCGCTATCTCGCTGAAGTGATGCGACAGGGACAACAAGAGCGGTAGCAACTACGCGCCTCACCCTTGCCTGTAGTAGTAAGTGCTTCACCAATACGTACTTTCTGGCTGAATAAATACCTGACCCGATGCTCGATGTCTCCCTCATCAGCAACAACCTCAAGCGATTTCTTGCACAACAAACCTCAATGAACCACCAACAAACCAACCAAGGCCCGGGTGGGTTAATCTCAAGTTGGCCACACGCTTATGTCTAGTTTCTGACCTCGCATTGCAGCCCCCCAGCAGAACCCGCTGGACCAGATAGTAACTCAATATGGACAGCACATCACTTACCAAGGCAGTTCTAATTTGCCCCAGTGGTCGCAGTCTTATGGGATCTATGCATCTCATAATGGCTTGCATCCCATGGCTGGAGTGGCGCACTTGGCAGATATGACTAAACAGTACATACAGCCGCGTAGGGCGTTTCCTGCTGCGACTGGTGTTGCTTGGACGTCCCCTACGAACCAACATTATGGCCATTCTCTACCGTTTGATTCATCCCGAGCTAACGAACATAAACGAAAACTTCAAGCGGTCCCTACACATTTATACCATCACATCCCGAGCAACGCAGTTTGTCCACCAGGGAGTTGCGCCGAGTACTCCACTCTGTATCAGGCGTACCAGGGTTCAGCAAGTACTGGACTCCGTGTCATATATGCGTGTGCTGTCAGAACCAGGCAGCCCAGGACAGAAGTGCCATTTTGCGGGGCATGCGGCCAATATGCAGACAGCATAGCCGCCCAATCGCCAGGAGTCGTGATCGTCGACGTGGCCTTGAATAGCTATAACGTCTACGCTTCTAACGCTACTGTATGTTAATTTACCTTAATCCCGATTCAAGGCTAACTTTCCCTTTAGAAGCAGATGCCACAATTTGCGGCTCTCGAACGACAAATTATCCACTGGAGGCAATATCGTGACGGCCCGCGGAATTTGCAGTTTTATCACGATGACTGAAGGTATTTCAAGTACCTCATCTCTGCCTTTTGCGTGCTCCCATTTGTACTATTATAATGATACTTGTATCTGGGTATTGTGAGCCGTCAAAGGACCTCTGAGGGATATTGGAGTTCTCCGCAGATAGACTTCCGCTTACCTATAAGAGGCAATTTAACTCATCTATGTCCTTAGCGCAGTTGCGTACTCTGGCGAAACGATGGCCGTTGCGATGCAGCTTGAAGGTCGGGGCCGGGCGGCCCAGGCCATCCGACAACCTTACATAGAATATGAACAGCCAAGAGGTCTCTATTGTGACCTCGCTGCCAAATTTACCTGCTCGCCTCGCTACTTTTCGTGCAAGGTGTCGCTGAGCCACTGATCGACGTGCACCGCCACGAGCCGATAGATCAATCGATCGCCAGCGGAGCGCTCAGTAGGGCCCTGGATTTTGACGCTCGCAAGGCGCGCTCACTCTTGCTCGACTCAAAGCTTATGAACGACGATGGTTGAGTGTCATTTTTTTCCTGTCGTCCCCTCGGCTAACGTTGGTATGCACAGCCAACCCTCGCCGATGTCGAGGCTCGACGATAATAGACGAAAAAATCTCGGAGCACGAGGCCGCGATACGCGAACTGAGAACGCGCCGGAACACACATAGTGCCATATCCAAACTTCCTACCGAACTCATCGCCCACATATTCTTGCTTGGCAAGCCTCATGACCCTCTCCACCGTCCCTACGGGCCTAATGTCAGAGTATACATCTCCGGCTCCGAGGACAGAAACTGGTTGAATGTCTCTGGCGTCTGTCGTCAGTGGCGAGCTGTCGTGTTGGACACCCCTCGGATGTGGACTTCCGTTGATCTGTGCTGGGAAGCCCGACGTGCTATGGAATTTCTCAAGCGGTCAAAATCTGTGCCACTCAAAGTTCGGTCGTATTTCTATGACAGCGCGCACTTTGAGGCCGTTGCCAAGGCCGTCCTGTCCCGAGAACTTCAAGAACTAGATGTCACTTTTAGGAATCCAGATTCCCTGTTACCGCTTCTCCAGTTAAACCCGTCCGGCAGAGCCCCTGTACTCGAAGTCCTCAAATTGAAGTCTTCCTCCAGTTCATTGATTACACTACCAAGGGATGCATTTTGGCAAGATATGCCATCCTTACGCGTTTTGGAGTTCTCAAACATATGCCTTCCATCTCCGCTACCCATGCTTCCCCGCTTGACGCGACTGGTTCAACCTCAAGTCCCATCTTCATCATGGCTCATTCAGTCGTTACGAAATACACCTCTCATCGAAGAAATCGACATTTCAGCCGTGCCATCCGACCTCAACACTGAAATCCCCACATCCCCTCGGATTTCGTTGCCTCGACTCACTTCTCTACGTATCAACACGGCTCACCTTGGCATCTCCAAAATCCTTGATCACATCGACTACCCACGCTGGCCAAAAGTAGAGTTCGTGTGTCAATCGATCTCAGACAGCTCGCTAGACATTTCCAGTCTTCGGCGCCTCTGTTCTCGATTCTCAGCCACGGCAACTTACACTCACGAAGTCCGGATTGATGTCAGTGGCACCCTCCTTATGGTGCAACTCATGACTCTCGATCCAGATTCACCCTCTCCTCTTACCATCGCACTCCCCGGGCCTCCTTCCCGCACCACCGCGATGCTCGTGGACCTCTGCCTGATCCTCCCCCTCTCAGCAATGGATATCCTAGCTCTGATTGGATTTGATTGTGTGTCATTTGCAGAGTGGCTTCCACTTTTCCCCCTTTTCCGGCGAGTCGATACTCTCCGCCTCACCCAATGTGGAGATGACATCGTCAAAAGCCTGCTAGCATCCGATACGTAGAAACTCCCCTTCGAGCAGCTAGAAACCCTCATCATGAGTGATTGTGTATTCAATTTCTCGTACGACGAGCCAGATGTTGTGATGTGTGATGCTGTGATCAGTGTCCTCACCTCGCGCAAGGAGCTCGGTATGCCCATTCGAATGCTGGAAATAGAGGATTGCCCTATCACAGCAGAAGTTGTTGAAAACCTTAAGGGCCATGTCGAGGTCTACTGGGATGATGTCGAGATCCAGGAGGGGTCGGAGGATGAATCAGAATATGACGAGGACTGGATATGACTTGCCCTATGACCCTTGGGGAATTTATCAGGTTGTTGGTGTACATTGCCGACCATGTTAGCCGACCATGTTAGACGACTCCCTGGTGATCGCGACGGAACACGGAGCATTCCCAAATTCCTAGGTATTGCTCGCGTTCCTGACTACTGATGGATAGTCCACAATGTACATCTGCAAATGGCACTGTTCTCATAGACTAAACACTCCACCCGCTCGGCGGCGTGACTGAATGGGGTGCACCACAACCAAAGAAATACCAAGACCGACGGAGAGCCCTATCCCCACAGAAATAAGCTGCAAGGCTGTTTGGAAGCCAGACACATAGGATGAGGAGAATCCTGATGATTGCTGAGACGCGAATGTGAGGAGGCCGCCGTAACCCAACCCAGAAGGAAGTTGGAACAATATACCGGTGATCTGTAGATATACAACGTTAGTGAGGGTGTCCGCGAGTGGGAATGGGGATTTATACCATGACGACGAATGCATTTCCAGAGAAAAAGCGGCCGTAAAGGTTGGATACAACACCGACGGCGAAGGCACTCAGTACGGAGACTATTTCAGGGTGAATTATGTATAGAATACCGTAGAAAGCCTACCCGAACGCAGCGCTAATGTCATTCTGATTTCGAAACTTCTGCGCCGTGAAATGGTTGACTACCCAGCCAGCGCATGCGATGGCAACAAGCAGAATCTATGACTTAGTGAGACTCTAAGCCCAAAAGATTAACAACATAGTGCGCACCATCTCCTTACACTTCCAGGGCATTTGTATTCTTAGACTGAGGAAGAACGAGTACATCGGCACGGTCAAAAAAGCTAAACAAAGGAGAAGAGTGTGAGACCCTTATATGGATTCAAGAAACAGGTCGTGCACACCCCAGTAGAGACTCGGAGTCTTCTGATACCACATGCCTTTGGGATCGTGGCTCTGTTCACATGTATAGTCTTCTGCACCTACGATTCGTCTGTTGGCAATGGCCTGGTACGCCTCTGCGCCAATGGCAAGTCCAAATCCCAAGAATAGTGAATAGACGACAGCGTAGCACAGCCGCACAGACCCCGCTACCATATTCCGTGACATCAGCTCGAGCGCACCGGAGAGGACGATGAAACCAGGTAGAATGAGGACGACAGAGCTCGAAGCGATAGCCGAATAGCAAAATCGATGGGTTTCAGCGAGCGCAGCTGATAGGAAACTGAGAAGAGTGGCGATGGTGATTCTAATGCAAGTCAGCATCGAATTGTCACTTAGGAATTGTACGTACTCGAAAACATTCAAGTAGAGTTCATTTCTGATGCTCAGTGTTTGTATAGCGACTAGGAGTGCCCCTAGCGGATACACCACAAGTGCATCGATAAAGCTTCCGTTGAAACCAACCGCGCATATAGCCGATGAACACATTCCGCCGATTAGGATTGTTTGCCAAAATGAATAAGTCGGTGAATTTGTCATTAGTTCATCAAGCAGCGGGGAGGCCTCTGCAACCGAGAGCTCATCATGTATGACCTACTCCGCTCAATTGTAAGCAATGTGCGCGCTTCCGTCGGGGGAAGCCGATTACCTTCCAGTACAATCGGTATGCTGCCTTGAGTTTCCCTAGATCCAAGGAACTTGACTGTCTAATGAGGCGCACATTACTAGTCGCCGTGATGCTATCATCGAAGCTGATAAGAATAACATCTGGAAGGTACATGCAGTTAAGTGGGATGTCAAGGATGCGTGCTGTAGCTTGAATCTGAGCTTGCAAACGATTCGATGGTCCACCGAACATCATCATAGCGCGAGCGAGCTTGAGGATGAATTCCTGGCGCTTGATGATCTCAGCGACATGGCGAGTGATCTTCAACGGAACGCAAGTTAGACAGACCCCAGCCATAGGGAAATATCGACGTACGTAGCGCTCAGCTTTCTTTCTCTTCCATTTCTTTTCTTTCATCCGTTCGTTTTCCTTCCGATCGTCATCAGTGTGCGTAGGTGTAGATCTTCCACTCCATCCTCCGTATCCCACGTTTAGGACCGAATGCACAAACGGTAGGTCTCGTAGCTTATGGCTTTTTCTCTCACGCAGTGTAGCAGAGTCGATCGAGGACGAAGAAAAATTTTGCATGCGGTTGCTCGCGTGAAGACTTGGAGGTCGATCATCATTGTCGGATGGCGCAGGCGCCGATTCTCGGAAGAGGTGGCTATCCAAGGAGTACCTCCATGAATATACATAAGCCG
The DNA here is from genome assembly GCA_032158425.1 of Pleurotus giganteus. Classification (NCBI taxonomy): domain Eukaryota; kingdom Fungi; phylum Basidiomycota; class Agaricomycetes; order Agaricales; family Pleurotaceae; genus Pleurotus; species Pleurotus giganteus. Next base: position 829,956 of record JAPEHR010000014.1, read on the forward strand.
CAGATAATCAAATCGGAGAAATACATACCGAGGGAGATGGTACTTAGGCCTCTTGGGTGGAGCTTTGGGGATCGGTACCGACGGAGGCCCCTTCGCCTCTCGCGAAGGGCATGCAGTCGAATCATCACCGGGATTAGACGTAGAGTCTTGCTTCCCGCGTCGTGAAGATTTCCACCCATCATCCCTTTCGTCAGAATCATTGTTACCGGATGAAGTCGGCGGAGTCGATGCTTCAGATGCATATTGATTATGCCGATGGTCATACAATGTCAGCAGCGTGGACAAAACCCCTCCTCCAGCTAGCGGCCTCCTTGTCTCGTCCTCGCCGCATTTCTCAACATCCTTCGTAGTATCAGCCAAGTTTGCAATATCGCTACAATTTACACGGTTATCGGTGGTAGACGCCACAGCATCCGCGCTGGCCAGCTTCCAGCGCAAACTTGGAAATCTTTTGCGCGTATGAGCACGAACGACTTGTGCGGCTCGGTGTTCTGCGAAAGCTACTCGATGATCGGGAAGACCTGCATTTTCCGTTGGCTCGATGTAATTATCCGGAATGCTTAGGCTCAGCGGAGCAGGAGTGGGAGGGATGGAAGGATCCATGTCGGAAAGATGGGAGACTGGAGCGTCTGCTTTTTCATGGGGAAGAGTGTGCTCGTCGCTTGACATTGTTGGATGTTGGCCATCTTGATCGGGTTGCGACAGTGAACAGTGCTTTTCTAGAGCAGCAGCGAGAGTTCTAAACCCTTCCGGCTTTCAGTCGAACAATAAGCAAATATGAGGACCTTGAGACAGATATTGTACATACATTCAGTGCATCCTCATCCAGTAAATGGACTGCCTGTTCATCCAGCCATAGGGCTTTCCGAGGTGTCTTTGCGCTATACAGACTGGTGGGCGTTGGAGGTGTGGTCTCCCGGATATTAGACCCAGACGCGGAGTGGTCCATGGATAGAGTGGACAGGATGGCGAGGCGAATAATAGAGTTGCAGATAGCGAAATTATAGAAGAGCGTTGGTTGGAACAGTTGGACGGCGGGTGCCACAGCTACCCATTGACCTTGCCGAGCGAGTATTGGAGATGTGATAAGGAAGAACGGGGTGGATCATGGGTGATGACGTCTTCTGCGACTATTCATAGTGCAGGCTCCCGAGGAAGGACTCCAACGATAGGGTGATGAGCGAACCTGAACCGATAGCCAAAGAGAGAAGGCTTGGTGGCCCCAATAAACGTGCAGCTGCTCCAGTGTGAGTGCCAGCGCCTGATTTACGTTCCCACTAAAGATATGCAGGGAAGAGCGTCGCCCTCGAAGTTGCTAGGTCATCGCACTGAATATGTAAATATTCAGAGCACACAAAGACACTAGCCAAAGCGACTGCTGAACGTCGCTGTGGTCATGAATCATGATTCCGGCGTCCAAAATTTAAGTAAGCTGGAGAAGGTGCCAACGAGCTCCCAAGCTCACAGTTCAGGCTCACTTTGGCAAGACAAATGAACAAACGGCACTCACTAACAAAGGATCCCTTATGGGCCCGAAAGGCTTCTGGTGTGGCCTAAGGGGAGCCACATGAATCACAAGGCAGGGGGCTGTGGAGCCCCGAGAAAACCAGGTGGATAAGTATAGCTGAAGAAGCCGGGCCGATGGCATACATAAGTAGGTCTTATTTCGGGTAGATTTAGTGTGACGCCCTATGCCGTGTTAAATTGCGTGATCCGTGAGAGAAATTTCAATGTCCGCACGGTTTCGACGGCTCGCCTGTTCACATCGAGCTATGGTAAACCCGTCGTTCACTCTCCCCGACAGCGAGCTGCTGGTTCCCTGTGGTCCATTGGGTGGTGGCGTCCGGCGCGCTCAAGCGTGAGCCAGATTGGACTTGGTCTGATTTACCGAGCCCAACGGCGTACGCTTCAACTGCCTACGGACGCTGCCCCCAATGCCGCCTCGCAAATCTACTGCTGCTGCCGCTGCTGCTTCTACTACAGCTACCACCCCATCGACACCAGCAAAACGCCGTCGTGGTAACGTCGCGATCCCACCCACACCGGATACACCCAGTGGCCAACTGGAGTTCCCTTTCGACACCCACTCTGCTCCTACAGTCAACTCTCTCCTGGGTCAAAGTAACACCACCGCAGATCAATGGTACTTCACGAAGAGCACCACAACTAACTACAAGAACAACGTCAAGGCTGGCAAGAAGTGGCTCGAGAGTTTCGCTGCCAACCCTGAAGCTGAAGGTCAAGATGTTGAGTATTCGGGTGATATTGCCGCACTGGCAGGGGCGTTCGATACAGCGAAGGAAGAGACTCCCCTTGCACTTCGGCTATGGATTGCCTACAAATGTGAGCACCAAGGTTGTGGCTTTTCCACTGCCGAGTCCCACCGGGCGGCTTTCAAGGACCACTTTGAAAGGTGCGTATCTCGTTGACCTGTCCATATAACCATGTCCTTCAACCTCATCATGCTGTCAGGGTTCTGGGCTGTCAAGGCGATTTCTGGCGTTATAATACCCAGCTGAAGACATGGGAGGGCAACCCCGTCTTCCAAACTGATTTCACATCAGGAAAACCCATATTGCTTATAATCTAGAGTGAGAAGTTGTAAGCACTGGGAAACGTTGGAAAGCCATGTGGGAGCTTGACAGGAGAGCTGGCACTGTCAAGCACTGGCAAGCAATCAATGACTCAAGCTGTCAAGCTGTCAAGCTGAGAAGCACCTCAAGACCTCAAGCTGTCAAGCTGTCAAGCTGAGAAGCAACTCAAGACCTCAAGCAGTATATGTCTGGCCCTGTACATTATTGGCTAGTTCACAATACACAATCAAATGCCAGAGATCAGATGTGATAGTAGGGTAAATGGGAGAAAGTATTCATTATGTATTGTGGCCCAAGGGGTGATATTACTCTAAGTCATCTGAATCAACAATGTCATCAAATTCATAATACCTTTGGAACTTGGAAGGAAGCCATTTGAGATAACCATGTTTCATAAAGAGTATCCTCTCTTGTAACACCTTCCACCTTTCCAAATTCAGCTTCATTCCAGCCTTGTAATCCACTTCTAGACTCTGCAACCAAGCAATGTCCTCCTTCAATTTCTGGATTTGTTCCAGCTTTTCAGCAATGGTGCCTTGATTTGTCACAATGGACTCCACATAGAAATCATCTTGATGTCTCAGCTTATGCCTCTCCTCATGCAACCGTCTCCATATTTCCAAAATCAGGCCATTTTCCTCCTTTGTTTGGCCCTGAAGGTGGAGTCAGCATTCCCAAGGTAGTGGGGGAGCAGGAACTTACACGGGGCTCCATGTCACAATAAATGAGGTCACAGTCATCAGAAGGGGGTATGATCAGGTCGTCCTCTGAGACATTGTGCAACTTCTCCAACAACTCCGGTATTGGGACTTCCGGCTCCGAATCTTCTCCAAACAGGGATGGACTCCTTCTCTGTGCTTCTGTAAATGGAGGCCAAGAGTACTCATCCAGTTGCTGTGAACCGTCTTCATCAGGTTGGGCCATGGAAGTAGAAGTTCAAGCAAGGAAACATCCGGCAGGGCATCAGCTTCCAAGACAAATAAGCAATAACACCACATGACCATCAGGGGCAGGTCATGTGAAAATCACGTTGTCTGAGCCACCATAAGACTTTGGCACTTCTCCTTCACCTGGAGTAGAAAAAGCCAATTCCAACATTAGAAATCGTTTTGGACATTCCTAATTCAGTAGGAGGTTGATTCTACCTGGGGTTGAGCTACTACTACAGCAGAGGATTTACATATATAGTCCCCCAAGATGCCCACTGCCTACAGTGTGCATTGCTGCTGGGCTGCTGGGCTCCAGTTAGCTATCAGCAAACCTTCTGAGCCTTCCTCACTAATTGTTGACATAGACAGCAGGCCAATAGATGATGTAGGTGGGTGGCTGGTCGAGGTTGATTCAAACTCCTACTGAATTACCGTGGGAACATGCCCAAACACATTTGGAAACAAGCGCTAATGTAAGTGATACCGTCTACAACCAGGATCGATACTAGCTGAACTATAAGTGGTATGTACACCGGATATAAGCAATGATCTCTGACTCACAACACATGATAGACATGGAGCCAGTTACCAGAGCAGCCAGGAGGGATGGCACTATCCGAATCAACAAGGCATTGTGGACGAAGACAATGCAGGACATGGTGGCGGTACAACACCATAATTACCCTTTCTGTCTTGCACTAATCTCCTGTGGTAGATGTTCGATGAGCTGAAGGCCATGCATGCTGAGAATAAGACCATGCGAGATGACCTGAAGCTAGAAGCTGAGGCCAATGCAGCCCTTGCTGGACAACTTTTTATAGGACTGCTGCAACTGGCGGAAGGCACAAGGAAGCTTAAGTGTCCCCAGTGCTTGGAGCTGCCCCTCAAGGCCATGAGGTTTGTGTTTTCTTCTATTCATGTAGTTTATGGCTGATTAAGTTGAAATGATAGCTTAAGCTGTGGCCACTCTCTTTGCTTTGCATGTGCAGAGCAAGTGAGACATTCTCAGGCAGCTGCTGGATGCCCTGCATGCAGTGCCCCAATTCATGATCTCACCCCAAACTTTGCCCTCAGGGATGTCATTGAAGGAATTGCCCATGCCAGTCAGATCCTCATCTGAAGGATGTAGAATACTACCATCTGATGTGTAATCTAATCTCCCTGTTTGGAGGATCCTAGTCAACAGCTAATATATTGTTTGGTATGAGTACAAACTAGTCCAGTTGTTCACTAAAAAAGATGACCAGGGCATATCCAACACAGTATCTGGTTTCAACTCTGAAATGAACTGCTTCCAGGCTTTGGTGTTGCCTTGCCCAACAGGTGCAGTGAAGTTGGGAATAAGCATGCATGCCTGCCTAATCCTAGAGAGATTCACAATTGTAGCCTTGGGTGTCCCATCGGGTTCTGTCAGTTTCTCCACCTCATACATGCCATGCCTTTGCTTGGAGGGAGATGGCTTGGAGTACCATTCGATATAGGCATACTTATCTTCAGGATACCCGGTTGGTTGCAGGATACTAGAATTGAAGTAGACATTGGATGGCAGCTGGAAAATCACTTTCACTCGGCCAATGGCAGTACCTGAGACATATGAGACCAGAGCAGGATTCAGTAGACTGATTACATACCAGCCACTCTAACTTCTTGGGCAGACTTCTTGGCAATCACCACAACGGTGTCAAAACGTGGTGGCCGTTTGACACCTTTATCAGAACTCCCTGGGAATGCCTTGATGAGCTCCTTGGTCTCATTCTCCTCTTCATCCGGGTCCTCCTGTCCCCTCACTATCTTGCATGCATGCCACACTTGAAGCTTGTCAAATGGTAGTGAAACACCATGCAAGTTCTGGTCATTGAACCACTGCTTCAATTGGTCCTTGAAGTGGGGGGCCTGGTGGAGAGATTGGATGTCATCTAGACGGATGGTCTTATGGGGTTGTTTGGCAGTGATAATCCTGCACTGAGAGGGAGGTTTGGGTGGGGTCTGCCTGCTTGCCAACTTGAAAGAGATATGCTCCCTGAGGGAATTCATCTTCTCCCTCCTGCAGAGCCAATCCACCATTTGAGGGAATTCGTTGCGGTGGTTGGTGGCCCGCCAGGCATTCTTGGCAAAGTCAATGTGACACCGTTCAAAGGTCTCCGTGTTGAAGTTGTCTGTAGTGCCAAAGAGCCTGATGGAGTCGGTGTAATGCTGGAGGGAATGAAATTTGGGGATGTTGAACTGAGTTCGAACTTGCAGCTCGATCAAGCTTTCCCGGGTGTCATAATACCCTTTCAAGTGGTCGTCCATGAGGTCCAGTGTCTCTTCATCATGGCTCCGGTATTGGGCAAGGTAGATGAACTCCAGCAAGTGGTGGTAGCAATCAATCACTTTACCAGATACTTTCCCAACCATGCAGGCGAGCAAGATTTTCGCAAGGTGCTTTCTTTCTGGGCCTGTAACTTGAGAGAGGCAAGAGATTCCCTTTTTGAAAGCCTTGACACCATGAAATGGAGGAAGGCTTTTGACACGGCGGTCCAGCTCCGGCTTAGTCATAAGGGTTTTACACCAATCAAGGAGATGGGGAATGAGACCTTGATAGAGTTGATGGAGAACATCGGGGGTAAGGGCATCATGGATGTTGCAATGAGGGAGCTCTGCCCAAAATGGATCTTCAGGCAGGGCATCGACCAGGTCATCATGACAGAGTGATACAAAGTCCTGGGGTTTGCCTTCTTGATCCCTGGCATATCTGAGAGTGTCCAGGGTGTCCTGAGGGGTTCGAGGGGGAAAATGCCTAGCATCACCCAGGTGATCCTTGTCACACTGACACTTAGGGCATGTCATCTGCTTGCTGCAGCTGACTAGGAGTTGTTCAGGATAATCAGCAACATATGATGCCAAGATGGGATGAACCATCCTTAGGGCACCAGTGGAATCCGCCATTTTGACACCATCAAGTCCAGCCTTCTTGAGACTGTGAAAGATGATCTTCATGGAGTGGTGGAAAAGCTGGTGAGTCCGGGAGGTGACTTCAGATTGGCTCAACCCAGTATGATCAACCTTCTCGGCAGAGAGGTATCCAACCAAGACCACCGCATGCCTGGATGGGGTTTGCCGGACTCTCTTCTTGATGTTACCAACAGTGGCATAGATAGGATAGGCAGCTTTGCTTCCAGAGAAATTGGTGAGGTGAGTCTTGTCTGTGGCCATGATAACAGGAGCCAAGGTGTGCCCTGGAGGAAGCAGGTCCTGATTCACGGAATGAGAGGAGTTCAAAGAATTGCAGCATGGAGGACTAACCTGCATGGTCTGCCACCAAGCAGCAGTCCACATCTCATTATATATCCGTCTCCGCCTGGTGGTGCCATCTTCCTGCAGCTCCTCATAGAAGACTTGCTTTGGTGCATAGACAAAGTCATCTGCAAGAGAAGGATCTTGCCAAAGGCCAGCAATGACTTCAACTGGGTCCCTCCACCGGATGGTATAAATTTCATCAGGCCGGTCATCGAACTTCAAATACTTTGTGTACCACTCCCCAGCTCTCTCTGGCAATTTGTCATCAATTAGATCATGGATGTCTGAAAACTTGGCAAAGCCTAGATTGAGCTTCTCCTGGACCTAGGAAAGGGCTCCTGTGAGATAATATTGGCATGCAGAAGTAGAACTGACCCCTGGGATGGATAGGAATCTGTTGAAGGCATTCTGACCCACACCCTCCTTAATAGCCCAGTCAGCAATTTGCCAATCCAGTTCAGATGCGAAGGGGTAGTAGAGCCTGCTGGGAGTGTCCATATTGTAATCTCCATCATCATCCACCTGCATCCTGGCCTTCCACTTAGCCCTGACTTGTTCATCAAAGCCAATAACCTTCCCAGCCTGCAAATCCTCCTCCACTATCTTGCCAGCCTCAGAGTCATCCATCCATCTCCCCAGTCGGTTGGCCATGGTTGATGGGCCTGGACCTGCTTCACCAATCTGCACCTCCGGCAAGCCAACAAGGTGGAAAGGATTGTCCATGTCCCACAGGCTCTCTATGAAATCATCAGGGACCACAGGCTCCTCGTCATAATCCTCCTGGAATGAGACGGCCTCCAACACAGATGTGACATGGTGCTGCCCATGTTTGGCGACAGAATGCCGTTTTAGACCACGGGAAGTTTTGCACAGTCTGCCACACAGAGTACAGGAATACCCCATGGTGTAAGGTTTTGTGGTCAAGTATGGATTGATAGAGGGAGGTGGTTGGAATAACCGAAGTTGGGAGGTAAAAAAATTCTCACGAAAATAAGGTCATTCAGAGTGACAACTGAGATAATGACAGGATATAACATAAAAGTTAAAACAATGATTTTGGACTCCAGTGGGGATCAAGACAGGGCATGGACTGCATGTGGGTGTGAACCATTGATCAATCTTGGTGAAGGACTTAGAAGTAAGCAGGTTGCAAGGCAAATGGGATAGATACCAGAATCATGCATATGGACATCCTTGGGAACCTAATTTGAACTTGGGTAAAAGTGATATGACTGACTTGGGAACATATTTACCTCTGGAAAGGTAATCTGGGACAACACAGGCTGCCTTTGGTAATCCTCTTGGAATTGGGCTGCCTCCAAAATGGATGTGACATGATGCTGCCCATGTTTGGTGACAGCATGCCATTTTAGACCATGGAGGGTTTTGCACAGTCTGCCACACATCGTACAGGAATATGGCATGGTTCCTTTTGGTGGGTAAGGTAAGGAGTAGGGAGCCAAATAATCAGAGTACATTCCCACAATTCCCACAGTAAATAAGGACATTGGCCCAGGACCTATGACAATGGTTGTGGAGTACATGGGTGATCAAGGCTACATGTTGATGGAGGTAATTCCATGCACACCAGACGGAGTTTAGCATGATCTGCATTAGGGTATGAAGGCTTGATTAAGGAAAGACATTGCAAGGAGCTCCTCAGAAGTAAGCACTCTGCAAAGCAAAGTACATAGATTCCAGAATCATGTGAATTGGCTTGCTTGGGAACCTAGTGATATGTATAAATGACAGTGAGTTACTACCCTTTGTGAGACATTAACCTTCGGAAACACAATCTCATAAGGGGACAGTCGCCAAGCGGAGAGGCCAAATCTTGCAGAGAGATGACATACAAAGTCAAGAAGATGCTGAGGATGAGTTAGACTTCTGCAGACTCTTACAAGGGCACATACCTTGGTAGCAGCTTGACCATGATTAACAGGTCCAGGACAACTGTCATAGATCTCAGCCATGCCTTGAAGAGGGAGAATGTGAATGAGGATCCAATGGTCGGAATCCCACACAGGAACAAGAATTCTGGAGACTTGTTCCATATTAACACCAGTAAAGGTGAGAGAGTCACTAGTGGAGGAACATGCTAATGACCACAGAGCCTCAGAAGTGGCCATCTGGATGGTGTCAAGGAAGAACTGGTTGGGAACAAACAATGCAGAGGTATCCACCTGATTGCCCCGCATACGAATTAAGGTTCTAAGGAAGGCATCAACACAGATGCCATTCAGGTCGACACCAGGACCCATCTTTGAAAAGGACACTGCATCAATCAATCCGGGAAGGTGTCCACCACAATACGATGGCATGATCTCCACAGCCTACACTCTGACTCAGGGCCAGATAACGAAGAGTGACATTGCAAATACCTTCTGTAGCATGGCCGATGCCATAACGGTGGGAGTCCGAAGCAAGGCATCGACAAAGGGACTGATGGCTCTGGCCACATCCGTCATTCGTCGGATTGATTTGACAACGGCAAGCTTCCGGAGGCTTGGTGACAGGTGAGATATGATGCTGCGCAGCAGCAGACTTCGGTTGATGATGAGGACTAAAGAGTGGAAGTTTTGAAATTCAAGAGCCTCCCATGTCTGCTGAAATCGCTGGAGGCCAATGATGGCTGACCGTGGATTTGCCACAAACCAAGGTATGGGGGCTAATGACGATGGGTGGGGGGACGAAGCACAGAGAGCACGGTCCAGTCTGAAGAGGCAGTCCCCCTCCCCAGGACTTAGTGGTAGAGGAGCAAGCCCAAGGTGCTGGGTGACATACAACGCCTGTGGAAACTTTGGGAGGGGAAAGGAAGTCCCATCATTTTGGATCTCTATGTGGGTTGGCAGGGAATTCGGCAACAAATGAGGGGGAAGGGCTTCAGGGGGACCAGATGGGGAGATGATTGAAGAGGTGGAGGGCAATGGCCGAGCCGTCTGTGGCTTAGTTGGGGGGTTGCCACAGGGTGACATTGAGGGCATATGGGCAGCTCTTATCATCTTTGAAGGGATGGTGGCTACCACCAGAAGCTTCCGAGGTTTAGCAGGCGGGTTGAGACTACATGGCAGGGAGGTTGTCCGAACTGGAGTTTTCTTCTTCTGAGGTGGCTTGGCTGGCCGAGCAGGGACATTTGGGCTCAAAGGAGGGGCAAACATTGTCAGTGAGGGAGAGACACCAGATGGAAAACACACCTGATGGCTTGTAAGGAGGATGCGAGACGTTGTGCAAATGTGACTCGTGGTGGGCTATGTGAGGATTAAAGAGTGGACAGGGGAAGACGGATTGTAGACATACTTGCTTGTGAGACCATCATCCCTAGAATAAAACGGTCTGATGGGGTGTTAGTGCACTGTTGGACATGAGATAGAAGTGTACCTCATAACCTCAGAAGAATGGTAGGGGCACTTAAGAAAACCTGTGTCGGAGTTGCAGCAGGAGTCAACCTAGGATCTGACATAATCAAGACTCCCAGAAAAAAGAGGGAGGACATATAGCTTCCCCAGGTAATGTGAAGGACCGTATTTACAATGTATAGCTACAAAAGGGACTACTGTGGTAGGCATACAAGCCGGAGCCTCAGGTAGTCTACATTGACATCTGAACCCTTGATGATATCAAAGCCATCCATGGAGGGATGGCAGAGCAAGTGCTCTGTAAATGCAATGACATACACCCCACAATCAGTGCCATTCTTCTGCTTGGGTACCTGGAAAGGAATAAGGACAAAGCCCAGATGCACGAAGGGATATACCAGTGGGTCCAGTCTTTCATATGGCAGGGGCTTCCAATGGGAGAGGTGGAATGTTGCTGCAACATGGGACACAAATCGGGAAAGCTTCTGGATGCAGGTGAGTGGAGCAGGGAAAACACATAGCTTGTCATACCTGGTGTGCTTGGGATCCCCGGGACTGGTGGAAGAAACTGTCGTAAACTTCTATGACACCATCCAACAGCCGGATATGCACAAGGATCCAGTGGTTGTCATCAACCAAAGGGACCAGAACTCTGGATATGCGGGCAACAGTCTCCGCTGTAAGCCTCTTGCCACCAGGGTAAGGGTGAGACACAGCAGCATCCATCTGCTTGTCACTAAAGGCAGCCCGGATTCGATCATATACAGGGGTAGGCATGTAGAGAACCCCAGGGTCTACTTGGGAACCATGAAAACTGATCAACTTCAGAACAAATTCATCAATGCAAGTGTCATCAAGCCAAGTTTTGGATTTCATTTTTGCGAAAGACGCCTCATTGATATGGGTGAAAGGCAGGCCGCCCCGTCCAGGGTAAGTTGGGATGATGGCTATAGCCTGTACCAATAATGTATCCAGGTGGTTGGAGTGACTCTGAACCCACCTCCGAAAGCATAGCCGTCACTTGAGGTCCAGGACGGGAAGCACCCAGGGGGTTATCAAATTGATTGATGGCCAAGGCGATATCGGAAAGGTGATCAATGAGCTGAACTGTGGGCATGGATCTAAGTCTAGGTGGAAGTTTGCCCAAGAGAGCCTTGAAGGTCCCGCCGTGGTGCAGCAGGAGGGATAGCTGGTGGAACTGGGGGAAATCCAGCTTCTGGAAGATGGCCTTGGCCGAGTGTAGAATAGAAACCGCAGCGGATGGGTGTGCCAGAAACCATGGGGTGGGTAAGAGCAAGTCCTTATGGGGAACAGAATCACGAACAGTCCGGTCCAACTCCTGAAGGACAGCACCATGCTCAGCATGGAGCCATTGCGGCCCAATTCCAAGGTGCTCAGTATGGATTTCCAGCATTGTAGGATCCTGGGACTCAACAGGACAATGCAAGGGAGTTGGGGGTGAGCTAGGGAGTGGGGGCCAGGGGTTAGTTTGGGTAGACTGGTCCATCCATTCCAAAGGAGGGAGAGGCTGGAGGGTAGAGTCCTGTGAAACTCGCGGGGGTGTGGAGAGGGTGGGTGTCGTGGAGGGAAGTGCAAGTGGGGACGGATGAGCTGCTTGAGGAGATCGGGTGAGCCATTCCATTCGACCACTGAAATGCAGGGGCTCACCCAATGGCATCGACGGAGGGACATGTGTCGGCAACAGGTCATCCGATGAGTTGGATGGGGCAGACAATGGCGGAGGACAAGGTATCCCGGACTTCGGCATGCGGGGGCTCTTCTGCACCCGGCGACGGCGCTTGGAAATAGAGGCAGAGATGGGTGTCACTGGGAGCGCCGCTGAAGATTTGGCCTTTGGGGAGTGACGGACATTGAGGGGGAATGGCGACCGCGGTGATGGAACAATGACTCTGGCAGCTTTGGCAGGCTTCCGAGTCCGTCTGATCGGATGTAAGTGAAACATGGCAAAACAGATGGCTGGCTGGCTTACGCCTTTGCCATAGATACCGCGACGGCCTGTTGAAATGTAGGCTGAGGGGCCCATTGCCTACAAGGTTGGGAATGGTCAAGGGGATCAGTTGCTCTGAAATAGGCGGGCTCACCTTGCGTAAAGGGCCTTTTCAGTGGCGTTGTGGGTGAAGAGGCTAGAGGAACGAAGTTAATCGGCTTAGCAGTAAGTTAAAGATGAGAATCACTTCATGGTATCCAGAGGGGCGAGGGGGAGGGCAGAGGGGGCGATGGGGATATCCAGATAGATAAAGCCGTGGGAGTTCTGAGGGCTAGAATGGTCATGTGCCTACAGGGGTCATCAGGTGAGGCTGCTTTGTTCTGGTGACGATGGATATGTAGACATACTCATACCATGTTCTCAACAGATTGCCAATGAAGGAGTGAAGGACATGCATTGCAAACCTTTGGCAGAGGGCAATAACCACTGATGGTGATACAGGTGAGCGCCCAGTGGAAATGTGCGATGGACAGGTGCACAAGGCGCTTAACATCGTCCACAGTCATGGATATTTACTCACACCTCCGGAATGGAGACTGCAACTCAACCTGCAAGGAAGTTATCAATCCGGCAAAAGGTGACAAAGGGGTGGAACAATTCTAGATTGCCGGGATAACAACATGATGCAAGTCAAGCCAACGGGGTTGGTCATCTACATGACAGACAAGCTGAGGTACCAGTCCGCCAGGAACTAGGCTGAATATTCCCATCCCATGTCTGGGACCAGGATAATGTTGTTGAAATAGAAGCTCTTTGAAACCATAATTGGATGAAACAAGTTGGCCCAACCACAACCCAGCCTGGCCCATTGAAAGCAAAGGAAAAGAAGGGGCCCAAGGCATGACATCTACATAGACTTGCTCCGCGGTGACAAACCCTGAGATAGATTGCAGCAGAAAGCCCTAGGGGCCAGTCAAGTCAGTCCATAAGAACGGAATATGAAAGGTCACCCACATTGTCACGGGCTTGAACAGATAAGTTTATCCGTTGCTGCACAAAGCCAGCAGTGACAGCCATCATCTCATCTGTTAGCCGGCCCAAATGCAAAGACTTAACATCCGCCAATGTCCGGTGTAATAGGCGGACCTGCAGAATGTGAAGCGGGCGGTGCTGCTCATACCAATGATGGGATGATGAAGTGCAAGTGCAGGTGTGTGTGATACTGAGAGCCTGAAGCCGTGGGGAAACCGGGGTCAATGAGATTGCAAGGTCCAACGTGGTGTCTAAGACCTGAAGGTGAGGAAGGAGGGGGATGTCGGTGGCAGGAGCCAGCAATGGCTCCATCTGCATTGGGGGATGGAGCTCTAAGTGTGTAAGCCCTGTCATGCTGGTCCAGACAGTAGTTTGCTCCCTGAGAGCTAAGGTGCGCATAGAACGGAAACAACACAAACGGCTTACCACTGAGGAGTCATCACCAGGTATCTGAGGTTCATCATCTCCCGAAAAATGTTCTGCACAAAGACGAACCATCGGTCCCCCAAGATGACATCGAATACCACAGCTTGGATACATGACATCCGAAGCCATCTTCGATGGGTTGCTCGTGGATCTTGGTATTCATCCCAGCACAACATGTCTTCGGGACGGAGGAATGTGACTTTGAGATAAAGGAATGGTAGGACGAGAGTGTAGGTGCACCTCGACACCAGCGCCAGCTGCAAATACTCCGGGGTATGCAAACACCGCAGGATATGGAGGAAAAGCTCCGTCGGAAGTGCGGTCAAATGCAGCATCTGAGTGGACTTACTGTGTGTTCAATGTGCATTGCCCGCACTAGGAGCCTGTTGTGTGTCTGTATTTGGTGTTAGGGGGAATCGACCACTTTCAAATGGTGATTAACAGGAGATGCTGGGGGAAAGTGCGCAGGAGGCTGCCTCGAAGCTAATTCCCAATGTTGCGCAATGTGCGCGGGTGCACCAAGTGAAAACGCATGCCTCCGATGGCCCAGTCCATCTCAGATTTTGTACGGTTTCTCAGAAAAAGTCTGCGACACACTCAGTAAAAACATGGAAAGTTCCCGCTGCACTATGGTCAAATCTGAGCACTGCTGAGCCGCTCGGAATCCTGTCAGTTTGTAAAATAGCTATAAATATCCATATTCACTAAAATATTCGAAGTACATCTGGGAAGACTACGGTAATTACAATATCTATGCGGAAGGCACAACTCCGACCCTGATGAGTCCTTCGATCGCCTGTTGATTGTTCGTATACGACCGGGTAGAAACGAAGCGAAGTGGTGGTGGCCCAGTCTAAATAGTTGAATTGGTCAAAGGCGCACTGAATAGAAGAAATAGGGCGTACTGGGACCCTGCATGTGCAAATATGTGTCCGCATTGGCAGGGGGTAGGGCGATCAGCGAGTTGGTCAGTATGCGACCATGAAAAGGCAAGCAAAGGCACACTCTGTTGACAACCCCAGTCATCGAGCAACCGATACCCTGCTCATGGATCTCCAAACGCTGCCGATGCCGGAGGTGATAGGATCAGCAGGCGGTCGTCCGGCCAGAGGAATGATGTGCAGGTCAACGCCGAAGAAGAGGATGGGGGGGCGAACGGGGTAGAGAGGGAGAGCGGGTAAGAGAGATGGTGGTGGTTTCGGTTTAAGGTAGGTTCTTGCTAATGGACCATATGGGGGGCTTCATACAGCGTGGACGATAAGTAGAGGGAACGGTATGCGAGTACCCCTATGTGAGGTCACATGTCAACTAAGATGGTCAGAACTCCCACGGTGGGCCTCTTGGCGCCCACTCAGACAGCGCCCGCGCACACTATGACTTATCCTGCCCCGTCCTCACCCCACCCCCAGGAACCGGCATGACTGTCTTTTTTGCTACGTTGCTCCTGAGTTAATTGCCATGATCGCTGCTCACTTGGGCGGACACAATGTACACCACCTCATGCGGGTGTGCCAGGACTTTGCCGACGTATTCCGGCCCCACCTCTACCGGACAGTCTCCATTCAATCCTACCAGACATTCAAGTTGTCCCGGTTTCCTACCCAAGATCTCGGTGCTGCACCCGGTCACCCATTTGCTGTAGCCCAGTGGTTCACATGGACTCTCTTCGTCGTCGACTGGAGAGCTTCGAAAAATCGAAGTCTCTTTACATAACGAAGCGAATGGATATCTTTCTAAAGTCTGTGCCTTTCCAATTTCATTCCAGGGGACCTCACAATTCGTAGGCATATCCTTACTGCTGGCACTTCAAATCTGAATGTGCAGCTCCACAATGTGGAGTTCCTGGAGGTTGATCCGGCGACTCTTCAAAGGCTATCCAACGGTTTCCCCCATTTAACTAGTCTATCACTCACCCGATACTCTTGCTGTGCCCCCCTTTCTCCACAGTGCAAGTTCTCCAGGCACCATCACGGGCAGCTTCAAGCCCTGTTATTCAATGGGCTGACCAAACTCTCCCTTTGCTATTTTCCATTGGTTCAATTACGGACGGTCGCCGGTTTGCTGGTTTCCAACATTGGTTTATCCTTTTCCCCTTGTCTGTCTTCAATCATGTCCGGCTCTGTTCTGGCGGACCCTTCTTACCTTCCGTACACCGAATCGTATACTCATAAGCCCATAGACCCACCACCGGAATCCGTGCAGTGAAAACCCCCCCTTTCAGGGAGTTTGTCTGTGAGGATGATTTTAAGTTGATATGGGCCTTGAAACAAGGACTTCCATTCCATATGTAGTCTTGCCTTAGTTTACATACTTGCACCCCATTTGGAGACCGTCCATAAGTTGATGGACATGCCTCGTTCTGGTATGACTGAACCCATCGGTTGCTACATATTGGGCCGTGTATATTACGGATTATACAGACTGGACCTTTTCGGGCTTAACCAGCTTTGGCATCTTTATCAGCTCCCTCTGCTCCATGCCCCTGTAAATGTCTATCATCTGCTTGAGCGCCTCTCTCCAGTGATCCACCAATCTTTTGCAAGGAGTGCAGTCCTGCTTCACCACATTTCTGAGGAATGACTTGGCTTTTAGCTTAGCTCTGATCTTGTTAATTGACCCATTGATGTCCGATGCGTCAATTGACATGTCAAGCATGAAGGGTCCTGAAGTGAGCATTCCGTATACTTTTCTGAGTGACCCTCCACCAGCGGATCCCAGAATGCCAAGGAGGTACCTTAAGGTCTGAGGGAACCATGAACACCTCCTCTGGTAATCTGGGTAATTGACCCTTACCTGGTTTAGGTCTTTTCGGCTGATGTCCCTCATCCGGACACCCGGGGTGCCCATTGGCAACTTCAGTTCCAACCTCCTCTTGATTTCACAAAATCCCATTGCTTGCATATGGGGGGACACTCCGGGGACACAGACCAAGGGCACCACATCAATGACTGACCGTGTCCGCCCAGCATTGATGGACGACGATACAGAGGCATGGCTCGGGACTGCACCAGGATATACGTACGTTGAATCATCATCGTCCAAGGAGACTGATGCGAATTCGGCGGACAAGTCCCCGAGGTCCTCAGGGATGTCGTCCTGCTTTTCAAAGGACATACTGGCCTTCCACGCCATGACCTTCGCTGTACTCTGTGTCTTGGACCTGGTCTTCATTCCCTCCTCCGCTGCCTCCTGCGCCGCCTCCGCATCCTGGATGTATTGCAGAATCCCATCGACCTGTGCCCTTGCACCTACCGGAACTGGATCGCTGTCACCTGGCGAATTGGAATCGCCACCAGCGGAGCCGGCTTGTGAGGCGGAATCGTCATCTTCTTGATCCAATTTGTCTAAGGCTGCTTGAATTTCCGCGATGGAAGACCCTATTCGACCATCGAAAATTTCTGTGGGAGACAAACAAGTCAGATCAACGATGTGGGCATAGGATCTGGTCCTCACCATAGACAGCTTGGGGGTGTAAGTGTGTCGAGAAGATCTCGAAAATTTCCTCACATCCGAGCTCGGCAATGAGGTTGAGCAGCACCCATTCCAACACAAGGGAGTGAAACAGGTACCATCCGTTTTCGAATGGGCTGTTGGTTGCGAGTTGGTAAGCGCAAAACACGCGCCAGGCATTTCGCATGGTTGCTCGCTTTTCTTCCTCGGGCGGTAGCCCATAGGTTCGTTCCATTGGTGGGGCTTAGTGGATTCATGTTGGATGGACGATGCTGCACCTTTTATGCATCTCTGCCACATCCAGTTTTGGCCGAGGAGGGAGAAGACAAAGAACTATCTTCGCCAACATGGATGATCATCCTGCACCGACGGCCAAGGGATCTGTGCTTCCTGGTGCTATCAATGGCAAGAAGTATCCATTCCTCTTCTCTCCCTGTCCGCTCAGTATAGCATACGCATCCACAAGAGGACTCCTCATGCACTTCAATGATCTTCTGGTCCCGAAACCATCGGCCCATCAAATAGAACGATCAAGCCGCTGCCCGCGCGTCCGCAGCATATTTATAGTTGCGCTCCCGATGCGGACGCCTTCCGATGCTTTGTCCAAAGCAGGAAGTAAACCATCAGACGGAGTTTGATCTTGCCTGCGGCATCACTGCCGAAGCGGACCTCAAATTCTACGTACCTGGCGGTGCGGGCCATATCAACCAGCATCACCTTGGACGTCGTCCCTCACTGTTATGACCCCAGCAGACATCCACTCCATCATTGACGAGCGTTGGAATCTGATTCCCGACGACCTCCAACCTGGCCCATGCTCCATTGCATGGCGGGTACGTTTGTTCATCCTCTGTTGCGGTTCCCACACGATGACTCCTGGCAGAATGGTCCTGAGGCTGCTTTCAAATGCTTCCCGCTCGAAAGACTCTCTGTTTCACTTAGACCATGTCATGGCTTCAGCACCCAGCCCCCCGAGGTCTTTTTCGGCTTCCCTTTGCCCAACGCCAAAGATTTTGGAGCCCGCTTGCGCCACCTGGGCCTTTATGTACCCACTTCTGGTGCGTTAGTCACTTCCTCTTCGGAATTTTGCTACATAGGTCTATCAGGAAACCAATTTGATCATGTGGCCTCCATGTCACGACTCCACGAGAAGCTTCGGAAGGACAAGGGTGTCCTTGCCCTTCCTATCCCCCAGTTAGTTTCTCAATTGTGGTCTCATAGTATACACTGATGGTCATTAGGTTCATGTTTGTCCATGTCGGTGACGCAGACCGAATCCCGTTTCTGGGATTGGTATCCAACTACACCAATCGCCATGTTGTTGTCCCAGCAGCCATCATTGCATGGTACAAGACACAGTTCGGTTTTGAAGGTGACCCATTGTGGGCATTGGTCGCCAAATACTCTACTGGCTGGTGGCGGGGATTTTCCAAGGTTGGCATCCCCCCACAGTTGCTCTATGACACCGTGATAAAAGTCCGGAACGCGCGGCTCGCTGCTAAGAAATGACCATTCTGGTGCGGTCATCCATTATTTATTGCTATATATTTGTCTGGCTGTACTCCTGTATGCCCTGTATATAGTGTCCCCCAGTTTCATCCTTCTGTTCCTCACCATCTGGACGGGTTGATTCCCTCTACTCCCTGCCCTTCGTCCCCATGCCATCCCTGTAATACGGCTCAAATACATTTCTCCATTCATGTTCCCCTGGCTTAGTCAGGTGGCTTTGACCGACTGTCTTGTTGATGTTGAAATGTGTCCGTCCCTGTTACCCTATGCTACACTGAAGATCGCCTGGGGGACATTGTCACTGGGTCCGCTTGTCCTCCGGCCCGTTCGGATAATCACGTGGTCATTCTGATGGTTAGAATGAGCATGTGATGCGCCAGCGTTTGTCTGACATTGACCGTGCTATCATATTGAATTCACCAACAAGCATTATGAGTACTCATCAATTGCCTCCCTTCAATCGAATCGAGTTTCAGCGGCTACCCTGGCGCGTTATCCACGCTCCTTTCAATATCCAGGTTGGCCTAATCCAGTTTCGCTTGCACCGAATATTGATTCCATCAGGGCGATATGGCCGTTGGGGTCAGCGAGGGTGTATCGCAAATAACGACTTGCTCATTCAACTACAAGGTGGCAGAGCTTGTGGACAACTTCTCTCCACTCAATGAAAATTCCCCTAATGCCAATGATGTCTTGGGGGAGATGTTCACTTCCTTCCTGACGCTTGATCTCGTTGTCTGGCAAGCTTCTGAGTGTCCTCCACGATCGAACCAGACTCCTCCACAAACAGGGCCACCCCTGTCTGACCCAGCTAAAGGCGTAAGTGCATTCCCCTTTTGCACCTTGACCGGGTCCCAATTGTCATGTCTTAGGCACTGGAGAGGCTCTCTGATTGGCCAACGATCTGCCGGCAAGCTTTTACAGCTTTCTCAGCATCAAGCCCGGACTCTCCTGGCCACCTCCTTCGTAGTGTATCCCAGCCCAATGCATCCAGCCAGCCTGATGGCCCCCAGCCACCAACTTCACCCGGGATGACTTTGCAGCACATGGTGCACTCCCTAGCGACCCGGCAATATAACACTAAGTATGATAAGATCGTTGCCAATTTCATCACCGCTGCGCTCTGTCTCAAACTTTTCAAGCTTGTGAGTTCTATCCCTGTTCTGGCTCTGCATGGCTGACTCTGGCATGCTCAGGGTCACTTCGCAATTCCTGGTACCTGGAAAGAGTTTGCTAACGCGTGTCAAATGTATGTGCTCCTGAATTTCCATCTATCATTGATTATGCCTCACTTTTCCTCACCAGTACGGTACCAGCCGATGCTGGGGACGATTGGAAGCCTCCAGGTGTAGATTCGAAGACTGTCCGCCCCAAGTATCTAGCTGTTGCATTGCACTTGTCGCTGGTGTTTAGTCCCCTGGTTCTGTTGATTCCTAAGCGGTTCCATGACTGCTCCACCAATCGCCTTAACATGGTCCTGGTGCGTTGCCCTATCCGTTGCTCTCTTACTGAAATGTCGTTCATTCCGGCTGCAGGCTTGGTCCCGGGCCGGCTCCCCCAAGCCCGCAGCTCTTGTGAAGATCGAAAACAATATTTGGATGTCTGTGTTCGCTATCTCTGATCGGCTCGACGAGGAGCCAGCGACTGCCGTCGATGCTTGCATGACCGCCTTGATGGACAGCTTGAAGAAGCCCTCTGATTACAACACGGCCACCTTGTGGTTCAAGTCCCACTACACTCGGCCTGAACACTCGCGGGGGCCTTTGGACTATTTCTTCACCTCTGCAAGGCCACCACTAGTGGTGGGCGGCTCTACCACAGCCCATCTCCGCTCCAGACTCACATCTCCCGCCCCACCCCCCAGCCAGCCTGCTGCTGTCACCATTCGGTCTCCTCCCCCTCAACCAACGCCCCTCTATACTGGGGGTGTTCCAGGCCCTAACCCTCTGGCCAATCCCTTTGCTCCAGTGGCTGGTGCACAACTCCTGGAGGATAGCACTCCACCGACTGACATTGCTCCAGTGGCTGATGATGTTGTCCCTCCTGGAACGGCTAACATTCCTCCAGTTGCTGATGTGGTCCCTCTTGCAACAGCTAACATTCCTCCAGTGACTGATGATGTTGTCCCTCCTGGAACGGCTAACATTCCTCCAGTTGCTGATGTGGTCCCTCTTGCAACAGCTAACATTCCTCCAGTGACTGATGATGTTGTCCCTCCTGCACCGACCGAGGCTCCTACGCCCGCGGATCCCGCCCCCGGTGATCCCCCTACTCAGGGATCAATCAATCCCTCCGATGGTCATGGCCATGATGCTGCCTCTCGCATGTCACCCACCGCATCTCAATCGTATCAACCAGGCCAGTCCCGGCCTGACCCCGATCTCTTCCAATCCGATCAGGAGGAGGGCCCCACCAAGGGACCCCCACCTCAGCTCCCCTCGGCTGCAGGCAGTCCAGACAGTCATCAGCCCCAGGTATTTCCCCTTCCTTATCTCTTCACACAGTTGGGACTCACATTGGCCAAGGCACGACGCCTCCGGAAGCGACCCCACTCTCCAGATTTGGTCGACCCCCAACCCGAATCATCTTCAGGACCTGTGGTGGGTTTTGTACCATTTCATTTTGCTTGGATGACTTTACTCCATGTTCAATATTCAGACTCGAGCCAAGAGACGGCTCCATGATCCCCAACTCGACACTGATAGTCCTTCGACCAGAGTATTACCTTCTTCGCCCTTTACATACCCATGTTTAGACTGAGCATTTTAGACTCGGACTCGGTCCCATACGAAGGTTGCCCCTGACACTGCCAAGTCTACCTCATCTTTTCGGGGACGTCAACAAGCTTCACAGGCATCTCACACCAAGCGGAGGGCACGGCCTAAGAAGCCAAAAGCCAAGGGAGTCGACAACGCAGGTACAGAATGGAGTCGGCCCGTTGCAGCTCAGCCCATTGAGTCTTTGGTACATGGATTCGCAGTCAGTCCTCCGTACTCCGTTTCATTGATGAAGCCTCTCACAGCTCCCCACAGAAGGACCAATCGGAGACCATCCGTCTTTTCTGTCCTGATGGCACAGTCATTGAGGAGACTCCGGAGTTCCATGTATGCCTTTGTTTCTCAGCATGTCCGATTGTTTTGATGTTCACATTGTAGCCGGACAATGGTGGCCTGGATCGGCTTAACCGGATCATGGACGCTGTTGAGGCTGGATACATTGACGGCCGGCCACGATACCTTGCCCCCAACCAGTCCAATCTTCCTCCCGAGTCCGCCTCAAGTATCCATGTACTCACGTATGAGGAGTATGAACGCGCGGTGTTGGCTGACAAATTAGATACCCTTCTGGCAGAGGCTGGAGCCTTGGACAAGCACCTCCTTATCACAAAGGTCCCCCCGGGAAAGCAGTCTCTTCCTTCCACCTTTGAGGAGGCTGTGAGATCACTTGGCGCACCTATGCACAGGCCGTTTCAGTTCCGGGGTTGGTCCTTTTGTGTGCATGGTGGCCATCTGCTAACAAACCATTTGTTCCCCAGACGACTCAATGAAGGAGGACGATGAGACTGAGCACTGCAAGCTTGTCACCCTGCAAGATGTCCTCACTGCTGATTCCCATCCGGATGGCAAGTCACTGAACGGACTTGAATTTCCTAATTACACTCGGTTCCATCCCCTCCTTGATCTCCTTGACAAGTCTACCCTTGACAGGCGTGCCTGGACTGCGGCATGGGACACGGACAAACATATTCGACATTTCCCCACAGCTTCGACTCAATGGGCATTGGTGTCCACAGCTGGTACCAGCCACAATGTCCATTACGACACCTGTGGCTTTGCCACTGCCATTCTAGCCATATTTGGCCTCAAGCTCTGGGTAGTGGCTAGGTTTTTGGATCCTCTAGCAGAGGCAAGACTTGGTACATACCGATTTGGCTGCCACCCAGATGAGCATCTGGTTAACAAGGGGGTTCTTTGGGAATATGTCCTGGTCCAACCAGGTTGCGCGTTGTATGTGATTCCTCTTTTCTTCTGATCGTCATTCTGATCCATGATGCAGTATCATGCGACCCGCCACCTTGCATGTTGTCGTGACTCTTAAGAGTTCAGTTTGTTATGGCAAGCACCTGTATGAGGCCCGATGGCTGAAGCCCACTGTCTATGGCTTTATTGGTGGCCAACTGTGCACCCTGATGCCCACGTATTCTCTTATCAACATTAATCATGACCTGGATGCGGCTTCTCTGTTTGTCCGGATTGTTGCTGTATACATTGACTTGCTTTCCGGATCCGATTCCGGATTACCTTGTAGGTGCCCACCCAGTCGTCTCCTGGTCTCCCTCTCACAATCATTCCAGCCGCCATCATAACATCCATCCCGTCACTCTCCACTCCCAATGGCCTTCGCGACTGCCTGATGTTTCTCAGCTTGTGCCTGTTCCTTCCATCCTTTGCTCAGTCCCCCGAGCAATGGGCTCCAAAACTAGCAAGGCAGGCCATTGATACTTTGGAGCAAAATGCCACCATCACCCGAAATGGCCATGTCATCAGTATTTGGAGTGACATTGTTATTCCCTACCTGGAAACCATTGCACAAGCTTGTGGGGAGATCTGGGCGGTGTATTCCGAGATCCATCCAGATGTTCCAAGCGCTGCTCTCACTCCCGAAGCTCGTAGGACGTTCTTAGAAACGGTTGCTTCACCTGTTTTGGAGATTGCAGATGCTACCATTCCTCATCAGACTGGCAAGTCGCTCTTTTTGCCTGCAGACTTTGAAGTCAAATCCCTTCGGTCCAATCCCCAGAAGAGTCCTGGCCAGTCCAGGGCCTCTTCTTCATCATCTGATTCCCCTGGCTCGTCTTCCGAGGAGGAGGATGACTCCCTGTTAGTACGTAAATTCAGACGTTAGACAGTCCGACAATCGTAGATAGCCTGGCTTTCCCTGATTCGCTGAGATCAAGTGGAATCGACTCCGCAAAAATTTCTTGATAGCACCTGAATCTACTATTGCTGTGACTGTATACTTGATTTCAATTCATGTACTGTCAAGCCATATCAAGCAATATAATTTTCTATTGATCTTCTTGAATGCAGTTGATTCCACCTGGTCTCGTAGTTGGCTCATCCCGCAATTGTAATCAAGCAAATTCAAGTGCAGATGATCAAGGAAATTCAAGTCTGTTTCAAGTCCTGCCTATCTACTGCAGTCCAGCCACTCCTGTACCCGATGCCGCTAGTGGGCAGAAGAAAAGATGCGACACACTTGTAGGCACATTACCGGAGAGCAAGTAATCCTAGGATGTTTTGAGTACGCTGAGCAATAGGTCACAGAGCGCAGCACATACTCGCTGCAGCGAATGGGATCGGGTGTGAAAGAGACGTCGACGAGAGCGAGACTAAGGGCCAACAGCACAGAATTGATATTGTGGGGCCAATGGAATGAGTAAGGCTAGAAACAGTAGTGAGTAGATAGCTGACTGGCAGCATGCACACACGAACGACCTCCATCCGGACCTTCAGCAAATCCAGCACGTGTGTCAGGGCAGCATATATGCGGCAAAAGTTCCTCAGATTGCATCGCACAACCTATTAGTATTCCATCGTCAACGTGAGCGATCCCATGGGTGGCGAATGGACCTACCTTCAACCTTTCATCGAGGTCCGCCGTGAGTTCTCGTATCCATCCTGATTCCCCGAATGCAAGTCAGATCTATATTCGGCTGTCTCAAGCTCTGGTGACTCACGGTGAAATGGGGTCAATGGGCTGCTGTTGTGATGGACATGTAGCGGGTGTCATTGTGTCTGTACGGCGTCGAGGAAGGATGTGGTTGAAAGCAAGTTGAAAGCTACGAAGTCCAAACGAGCAGCCAATGTACGGCGGTGTTTGAAATAGAGGTGGAAGGCAAATAAAAGGCGTAGGATAGCGGGGTAGCGCATAACTATTGAGAGGATAACAAGTTGCAGACTAAATAGCAGGTAATTGTTACAATATACAACTAAAGTCGACCAAAGGCCAGTGAGTGAAATCGAGTTTTACTCAATGCAGCCCTATCGAGTCGAAATGGCCCGATTGCCCCTCATTTCTATAATATATTCCCCTGTTGCTGTTTGTGAAAGGAGGAGGGCAGTTGGCCACCCATTTGGGAGTCAGCCCGGATTTGATTCCGTGGAGCCCCTCACCACCCCTAGGTACGACGGGATGACCCCTGAAGCATGTGATTATACAGGAGAACGTGGGAGAGTGCCAAACGCACCTACACATTTCTGACACAACCACCATGGTCTCCCCATCCGAAGCAATAGCATTTCGAAAACGGAAACAGTTGAGAGCCAGCACCGACCAAAGCGATCCAAGTCAACCCACCGGACTTGCCTTGGACCATGGGGATCCTCCCACATCACCTCATGACATCCTACGCGAGCTCCAGCAGGAACTGGTTGAGCTTCGACAGGTATGTCCAGCCATCCTACCTTGGTCTCATTTCTGATTTCTATGTGTCAGCGATACAATTCACTCGAAGCTCAGTTGACGTTGACCGAGGCTAGGCTCCGCGAGGCAGAGAGGTGGATGAGCGTCTTGCAGAGACAACCATGAGGATGCAAGTCCTCCTTCCATTGTTGTTGTCTCTGCCACATCAGATCACTTACCTGTCCATTTGCTTCCAGCAGCTGTTTCAGAGCTAAAGTATGTTCAGTGGATGTGGATTCCTGTTTCGGGTGTAATGATAATCTTCTTTACCCTTGCTGTCCTTGCCATCCGACCCTGTATTGCAGTTGTTGTCAACTATCAGGCTCCTTGTGGTCTCTTGCTCCTCCTGTGATTTGTGAACACATTGCCCTTTCCATTGTCCCCTTGGTAATGTGGGTATGGATGGTTTACCGTTTAACCCCCTTGTTAGAGCTGGTTCCAGGACAAACAGTTAGAGCAGGATTGAACTCAACTCCACCACGATTTCTTGAACTCACCCGACATCACAATGTTTTTGTCCCCATACTTGATCCTGCTTAGAGTTTACCTGTTCTTGCCATATCTCACTATAATTGGTCATGGCCTTGGATTCTGCCAATAATCGAGCCAAATCAAGTGCTATTGAGTAAATGACGATGCAGACCTAGTATCCTAATACTGTTGCTAACAAGGGCCATGAATCATGAGGCATTCGTGTGTCATGGCAGCATATATGCGGCGAGACATCCTCAGCTTGCATCAAGGAACCTATTAGCATTCCATTGTCAACGTAAGTAATTGCATGGGTGGCGAATGGACCTACCTTCTACCTTTCATCGACATCCACTGTACGTGCTCATGCTGTCTCAAGCACGGGTGACTCACGGGAACAACGGGATGCTGTTGTGATGGATATGTAGCGGGTGTCGTCGTCTCTGTACGGCGTTGAGGAAGGATGTAGTTGCCAGCAAGTTGAAAGCGACTAAGTCCAAACGAATGCGCAGTGGTGTTGTGTCCGCGAGTAACGATTGAGAGGATGACGAGTAGCAAACTAAATAGCGGTTAAGTGTTACAATATACAAATGCAGTTACCCAAAATTCAGTGAGTGAGATCGAGTTTTACTCAATGCCGCCCTATTGTGTTGAAATGGCCCGATTGCCCCGGTTTTTCACAGGGGCTGCTCAACCATAATCTATTCTAACTACTTTACTACCACCGATCAACCCCAGACCTCCTTGCAGCTTCCGACACCAGTGTCCTACTCATCACGCAGGTATCGACCCGGAAATCCTACACACCCTACCTCATGTACTAGCACCAAAGTATAATCTTATTATGAAGCCATCTTGTGGGCAACGGCACTCAGGAAGTTTAGGTTTCGCCTGCAACACCCATGGTCGGACAGTTTGTCCCCCTGATCCTCTCCTATTCTGCGGTCACATGGTCATTTTGATGCTCAGAACTCACACGGACGCTGTCTTAGCGCCCAGTACCTCTGTGCTTGCGCACACCTGCCTCCATCGTTGCGACCAATCTCGTCCAGCCTTGGTGCCTCTCATCAAGTATTTGGTTTCCTTCACTGACAATCCCACAGACATTTCCTCGATGCCATCCATCGTTACCGTTCCTCGCGAGGTAGCGGATCGTGTGGCCCGCCATGGTGGCTTGCGCCGTGGTGATCTCACCAACCTTTGCCGGGTGTGCTCCGGAATTGCAGAGCTCTTCAGGCCGCACCTCTACAAAACGCTCACCATCACGTCTTTCGCCAAGTTCAAACGAAGCTGGTTTCCTTCCACGGTTCTTGATGCCGCGCCTGCTCATAACTTTGCCCCCCTCGTAATGTTTGTTGACTTGGACCTCACGGACTGCACCAAAGCAGATGTTACTGCCCTAAGTCGTCGGCTGGAGACGTTCGTCAATATTAAGTCTCTCCTCCTCAGCCCGCGGGACGATATCTCCCTTCAGTGAGTCCAGTCAATCCATATCCCTTTTTGTGGTTTCTCAAACTAGGTTTAGTGACATGTTCAGGACTGCGGACTCCTTTGCATCTCTCAAACGGCTTCGCAGCTCATTACGGCCTGGCCGTGTTGTTCCCTTGCCTCTATTCCGCCGCTTGGAGTTCCTTGAGACGGATCCTGCCAGCCTCTACCTGCTCAGTACCCGTTGCGGGCAGGTGCGGAGCGTGTCGTTGCTCCCTTTTCACTGTTGTGTCCCCCTCCGCCCCCAATGCCGCTTCCTCCGCCATCATGAAGCTGACTTACGGTCTCTTCAGACTTTCTTCAGCCAGCTCACCCACCTTTCCCTCCCTTCTCTGCCAGTCCCCCTCTTACGAGCCATCGCCAGAGTCCTCCTTTCTCCCATACATATTTCTTTTCATTCACCACCCACTGTTTGTCCTTTCCCCTATCTTTATCACCAGATTCTGATTCATTTTAGGACCCATTCTGGGCCTGCCTGCCCAGCTTCTCCACTGCGACCAGCATCTTTGTGGACAGGTCACCCCACCCACCAGCTACCATCCGCTGCTTCGCCGATGGCCTTGCCTTGTTCGAGAAACTCCAGGCGCAGAATCCAGCATTTGAAGTCCTTCATGTTCATCATTACATCAAGGACGATCAGGACAATGCTGTAGGGCTCTATTCGTACAGTGGGAATTCTCCGGTCCGGCAGCTAGTGGACAATGACTCCACATTGACATGGAGTCTGAATCATGGGCTTCCTTTCCACTTGTAATGTTATTGCTTCATCTTTCACTCAATTCCGTCTACATGACCTTGTTATGTTTTGTTTTTTGTTGGATTCCATTCTTTACCTCCTGCTGGGTTTGCTCTTTGCTGGATCCACTCTATCTACTATAGCTGTACCTTTGCCATGTGGTTCTGCTTGACTCCGGAAGCCACATGTATCTATGATTTATGTCTGCTCCCCTTGCATAATCTTTATCACTTGCTCTTTTCTCCGACCCTTCCTCCCCAGTTCGCCAAACTGACCAGTGGTTTGCCCTTCTGTATGCCTGTACCATTGGTTCCCTGGGAGGTCATGTAGAAGGTGATCAACTCCAGTGTATCCCCATCTTACTTCAATCCTGAGTAAACAATATGTATTGTGGCCTGCTCCCATTACTACATTTGTCCCATCAATGTCCCCGTTTGGGCATCCCTGTCAACTCTCTTTTTTCCATCTCAGCATGAATATCGATCATCTGTTGCAGGGCTTTCCGCCAGTGGCTGATCAGTCTTAGGGATGGAGTGCAGTCCTGTTTGATGACACAAGTCAACATGGAGTTCCCACTGTTCCTCTTCTGCCTTGCTTTGATCCTGTCAATTGACCCGTTGATGTCAGATGTGTCAATCACCATGTCCCACATGTAGCTGCCCACTGTGAGCATCCCGTATACGTGCCGAAGAGACCCTCCTCCAGCTGATCCCAGGATTCCAAGGAGATATCTAAAGGTCTGGAAATATCATCAATACTGGTCAAGGTAATGGGAAACTTCCACATACTTGGTTGAGGTCCTTTCTGGGGATGTCTTTGAATTGTACCCCAGGAGTGCCACCTGGCAAATTCACACGTTTCATTTCCCCTAGGCCCATTGCTTGCATATGGGGGGACACTTCGGGCACGCAGACAACCGGAACCAAGTCGATTTCCGATCGTGTTCTTCCTTGGTTGATGGAGGACGATATTGACGCATGGCTTGCCACACTCCCAGGATACTCGTAGGTTTTGTCATCATCGTCTAAGGATGCTGACGCCATTCGGCCCACCAACTCCTCCTCCTCCTCCTCTGGGATGTCGTCCACCACACCCGGGAGCGTCCTCAAACGCCACTCCTGGACCTTCTCAACTGCTGTCGTCTCCGTTGCTGCGGTCTCATTAGCCTGGGCAGCAGCTGCGGCAGTCATCGATCAAGTCTTCATACGTCGCACCATAGTCTCAACCTCTTCTCGAGCCTCTTTTGTGTCCAGCTCTTCATCCTCAGGTGGCTCGGGCCCACCCTTTGGTGGCTTCTCATCATCATCCTCCTCCTCCAACCTCCGCATGGCTGCTTGAATTTCGGGCAGGGCGGTCCCTATGTGCCCATCAAATATTGCTACCATGTCAATGTCAGTTATCTCAGCACTGATGATCCCATTCGATTCACTCACGGTATACGGCTTGGGGGTGCAGGTGTGTAGAGAAAATCTTAAAGTGTTTCTCCCAACCCAGCTCGGCGAGGAGATCGATGAGCACCCATTCAAGCACGAGCGAGTAGAACAAATACCACACGTTCTCGTCTGGGGAATTTGTTGCGACATGGTATGCGCTGAACACCCTCCAGGCATTCCGCTTGATGGCTTCCTTCTTTTCGGTCTCTGGTAGGCCATATGTCCGTTCCATGGTGCACGACTTACGAAGACTGTTGAGGTGCTGGGACTGCTGGGTTGAGACCAAAGCCTGGCTTGCTTTTATGCATGACGCCGTATCCCTTTTCTGCTGTTCCCTACCCACGTCCCTCGCCCTCACCCACTTCCACTCCTCAAGTTTGTTGCGGACATTCGACGCCTTCCGCAGCTTAGTTATGGTACGAGCTGTGATTCCGTACCCACATCCATCAACCTCACCCACTTCCACTCCTCAAGTCTGTTCCGTTCTGGCCATTCCGAGCGTCCCTCAGAGCAATTATGGTATCTTCCGTGGTTCCGTACCCACATCCATCACCCTACCCACTTCCGCTCCTCAAGTTTGTTCAGTTCCTGGCATTCCCAGCGTCCCTCTGAGCTTGCTCTCCTTGGTTCCCTCCCTACCCACATCCCTCCCACTCACCCACTTTAATCCTGCAATGGCCGAGACTGTCGGCTGCGATTCTTGCGGTGGGCACTTATTTATAGCACCATTCTCGCCCACTAGGCTTTCAGAAGCAAGATTCATCCCAAGCAGGAAGTAAACCATCAGCCGGCATTTTAGCGGCTATCTGCCGAGTCGGACTTTAGAATGGAGCGTGCCTGGTTGAGCTGCGTTATCAAGCCCGACGTTGGCTTTGCCTTTGTTTCCTTCTGATGTCTCCCGCAGAGATCGCCTCCGCAATTGAGCAACGTACGACGCTACTTCCTGAAGATCTACAACCTGGTTTATGCTCCCTTGCATGGCGGGTATGCCTGCTATCCTCTCTCGCCCTTCCCCTTCACTGACTCCCCACAGAATGGCCCTGACAAGGCTTGCGAGTGGTTCCCCCTCAAGACGCTTTCAGTTGCGCTTCGACCATGCCGCGGCTTCAGCACCCAGCCCCCTGAAGTCTTCTACGGTTTCCCCATCTTTGACATGGCATCGTTGGGAACCTCGCTTACTGCTCTTGGTGTAGAGGGGGCATCTTCTGGTATGTTGGCAACTGTGTCTTTCCACTCTCACTTCTGATCCATTTATCAACTAGGTCAATTTGACCACATGGCCGCCATGAAGATTCTGCACAAAACGCTGAAGCGAGATGTGAACCTCTCCCGTCCCCTTCCTGTGCCCCAGTCTGTTGTTCCCTAGTTTTCCCTTCATGTTGCTGATAAGCAGCAGGTTCATGTTTGTCCATGACTCAAGCGGTCGTACACGACTCCCTTTTGTTGGCTTGATATCCAACTACAGCAACCGTCGGGAGGCAGTCCCTCGGGAGGTTGTCTCCTGGTACAAGGACCACCTAGGGATATCGGATGACCCAGTCTGGGCACTTGTGGCCAAATCCTCTACTGGGTGGTGGAGGGGATATTCCAAGGTTGGCATTCCCCCAGGTGTGCTCTATGAAACGATTGAGAAGGTTAAGAACCAACGGAAATCTACATCGGGAAGATGAGTGTACTACTACCATTCCTTATTTATTACTATATATTTGTCTGCCTGTACTCCAGCATGCCATGTATATAGTTCCTCTGCACTGTGGCTCCCCCTCTCTGTATGCCCTGTGAGAGTTCTGAGCATCAGACTGGACATGTGACTCCTCTTCCGCCAGATATCCTTGAGACTGTAAAGCTCCCAGACATAACCTGTCACTGTAATTTGGGATGGGCACCCAAGATGTTGGAGGCCTTTGCTCCATTCCAGTGGTCTTCCCTCCACCGACTTGACACGGAGATAGTTGATTCCCACGAACTGCTCAATGAGCGTCTAATTGGAAGCTTCCCATATGCTATCATTGTCTCAAGCCCAAACCCTGCTCAATTATTTCGGTTCCCTCCCAGATGGTGGCAGCAATCTATCACCCGATATTCAGTCGTGTTTGGCCACTTTACGACTTTCAATCCTCCCTGCTGATGCGAATAAGGAGCTCTCGCAACCCTGTAATTATCTTTCTGCGCTTACCGCTGATGGCAATCCTCATCCACCCTTTTTCAGCATCTCAGCACCTTACCTGCCTAACCCCCCCTTCTGCAAAGAGACCTAGGCCTCCCTTGGACGTTGCTGCAAGGTCTGGACTTCCCTCAACTGTGGTCCCCACATCTCGTGGCGCTTCTCAAAGTTCTACAACTGCTGGCTCAGGTAGACCTTTGCCTTCCGTACTTCAGGGCCCACTGTGTGAATCTCCTCACCGATCTTCCAAGAGGAGAAAAACTACCAAGAAGGGTAAATCTACCAAGCCCGGCAACACTGGGACATCTGGGGTCAATTGCCGAGGTGTGACCATAGCTAGATCCACTTGGCTCTATACAGAGGAAGGTAACCAGGAAGAACACAAGGCTGCCCGGCTCTTTGCAGCCATCCAGCTCATCTCTCAAGAGGACACCCACTTTGGCACTTTAGCCTATATTGCCTTCCTAGACCGACCGCTGGACGCAAATTACTGGACTCATCAGCTGGGCAACTTCATTCAGACCCAGCAGTGGCTCATCCAGGATGACACAGACCGTTACCGTTTTATGGGTGAATTGGCTGATTCCGGCCAACGGTTAGCAGCAACACTTTTGGCCTGCGAGCGATCCAAGAGACTTTCCGTTGAAGCCCATTTTCTATACATCCTGAATTGCATCAAAGTGGCTTGGGCTGTTCACAGGCATGTTCTGCTCCATCCTCCATAATAGCCTCCTGTGACTCAATGCAACTCTAGTGCAAAGAAGGACAATCCTACCTGCTCAACTTCATTAGTGCTCACTCAGGCAGTGGCCATGGTCAACACAGAAGTTGGGAGGAAGGGTAAGATGTCTGTCCGTACATGTCAACAATGGGTTCAGTATGGCCTACGGTTTGCCCAGCTGGCCTCAGCCGGTACATACAGTTCATGGTCCTGGCTGCTTCCTGCTGATCCTTTTGATTTGTAGGCTCGGTATATTTGCTCTGGTTATTGGCTGCATCCCATAAGTTCCATGAATTTGTTCAGGTGGAGGACCAGCTTATTCAAATCCTTATCAATGAGATTAGGAATCCTTCAGCAGGTCAGTCTGTCCTCTCCATCCTTGCAAAACACTCATGAGTCATTTCCAGACCATATGACCATCCTTAAGGAAGTCATTATACCATGCCTCTTAAGACTCCGTTCCAATTATCCCATCAAAATGTTACACTTATTCCATGCTGAATCAGAGGTTGACTGGACCAGCCTTGATGCCACTGAGGCTGCCTTCTACTCACTTCGTAGCCAGTGTGTCTCTCTCTCCATTTGATACCCTGACCATTACTAACTGACTTTCAGCTCCTGCTTGCCTGTGTCCAGAAATCTTGATGTGTGGGAGCCTTTCCTTCATGCCGACCCTGTCACCTGTGTCGAGGTTTCATTACATGTCATCAAGACCCCCAATCCCTCAAACTACCGGCTCGCCACCGAACACACAAAGCAGTTGCTGCAAACCAAGATTCAGCCCTTGCAGGATGAGGTGGAAAGGCTGCTTTTGCAATCTACTTCAGGCCATGTCATCCGGTCTGCATTCCTGTCAAAGTCCAATGGGCCAACATTCCCAGATGACCACTCCCGATTGCAAGCCACCATTAGAGAAAGGAAGAAGGCTGGTAGAGCTAGGGAATACGGGACCTTGGATGATCTACAAAGCCTGGTACTCTCTTTGTTTGTCATCTGCTGCCACCCTGATAAGGGATCCTTCATCTTCTAGCTCCAGGATGGGTCTGTCAGGTACAAAGAAGGTGTGCTTGGCAGGGAGTCAGGGTACATAAGGATTCATAGAGATCCTGAAAAGTCAGTTCACCCAGTTCTGATCTTGATCCTCCTTGGTGACTGAGTTTGGAGCAGCCCTGTCCTGCAAATCCAGGACCAGGATGGACAGTTACTGTTTATGCGGTCTACAGGCCTCCCTCAAAGTCTCAGATCACAGCTCCCCGGCCTTCTGAAGCTTGTCTTTGGCCAGCTTGTCGACCGGCAGCCACCTGATGATGATGCGGAAAGGGAAGAGTATGATGCAGAGTGGCACATCCAATTTGGCAACTCCAAGGCCCTTCACTTTGATTATTTCAACAGATACAGTACCTTTGTGAGTTTTCAGATCCCTTCTGCACAAAGTCTGTCACAGTTCTATATGTCTAGGGCTGGGATGCACCACATGATACTCATCCCATTCACCTGACTAAAGCAGGCTTGCCCCCAGCCAATCCTTCTCATTTCTGGCCCCGACCGTCGGGTGACATCGTCCAGTTTCCTGAAACTTATTACTCTCTCTCAGAGTACTTTTCCCCACTGTTTGAGGCCATCCGAGCAGAGGTAATGTCATGATTATCCTAGAGTATTTCCATCCTCATGCCCCTGGTATCCAGCTGCAGAAGCTCCTCCCTGCAAGTTACCAGATCGAGTCTATCTTTGCAGATGTCCTCCCAAACGGCACTCCTTCACCAGTTTTTCCTTTCAGTGGCATTGTGGTCAACTTGAATGTTGCTACCCTGGTACACCGTGATATCAAGGACCTTCAACTCTGCCTGGTGATGCCCATTGGTGATTTTACTGGAGGTGAACTTGGACTTGTTGAACCTGGTCTTCTCATAGAGATGCTTTCTGGAGACTGGATTATATTCAACTCCAAAGAAATTACTCACTTCAACATGCCATATACTGGCAGGAGGGCATCCTTTGTGCTTCATTCTGATGCTGATGGTGTTCATTGGGCAGAGGACTGGAATGGCTGGGCAGATAATGAGCACTTTGTAGCTTAGCTTGGCTTTCCAGATTGGCCAAATATACTGTATTGTTGTCTTCTGCTAACTGTTACATTTGCCAGCACCAGACCCCTATCCCACTTGTGGTACGTGTCACTTTCTGGTCTTGGCAATTCAGGGAGAGACTCAGAGGCCATGCTGAGTAATCAAGCCCAGGTACAAATAGGCTATTTTCAATCAGGGTCAGGAAAATCACTTGCCCACTCTCCTCATGATTGAACTGTCTTCTGATGAAGAGGCCACCTCCCTCTCCCCCACTACTGTTTCATACAAGGTTCCTGCATGTCCCTATTCTCTTTCCTGTCACCTGATATCTTTGCCAGGCCAGGGGTAGTACTAAGAAGAAGCAGGCAACCCAAGATCCTGCTGAAGATGTGCCTCAGGTGCTTCTTTTCTTAGTGCCTCCTGGCTTGCTTTTGATTATGATCATTCAGAGACGGATTATGACTCGCAACCGTCCCAACCCTCCACCTGCTCCACCTGCTCCACCTGCCAACAAGAAGCCAAAGGCCAAGAAGAAGGGTCCGACAGCCAAAGAGGTTACTGCCTTTGCAAAGGAAAAACAACAAGAGAAGCAGAAACAGGCTGAGGCCCATGTAGCAGGAAAGTTTTCCTCAGCTCTCCAGTTTTCTCCGTCCTCATTTTGTTGGCCTGTCCAGCTGTTAGAGACAAGAATGCCAAGATGGTTGAGCAAGAAAATGTGGCAAGGGCAAGAGCGAAACAACAGGCATCGCCGGAGTCTGATATTGACATGCCCAGTGATATCCGACAATCTGCCAGTGATTTGAGAGTGGGTTTAGAGCCAGGTGTGCTTTCTCATCACTATCCCTTACAACTATGTATCATTCTTGGACAGGCTCTGGTCAGGCAGGCACCTTGATGCATGGCAGACAAGCAGGCACCAGCCATGCTGGCAGGACTAAGGTTGACCCTCCAATCCCCTGGGTTTCCATCCCTGTCCCGGCCACTGGTAATATTCAGCAGCTGCATGAATTGTGATCATTGCATTGATTGTTTCCAGTTGGCAGGCAATCGGTAATGGCCTTCACTCCACACCCTCAACGACATGCCTTCTCACCTGGTAACATTCTCTCTCCCCTTGAGTTCCCATCCTTTCAACAACCTTTTCAGAAGTTTCCAAGCCTCTGCTAATGAGTGCTGGACCTTCAAGAATGCGTAGCGTTTCAGGTAATGTTTTCCCATATACACTCTGATGAGCTCATGCACATCACTGTAGTTGTCCATGAGCATCAAGATGACCCCCATCTGGGTTATTATTCCTTGAAGCAAGAGGGGGAAGAAGAAGAGTTGGGTGCTGTGGATGACAATGATGGTGATGATGATGATGCTGTGGATGAGGATGTGATGGAGGATATGAAGCCTGGACGATCTCATCAGGCTACTGCATCTGGGTTCTCTTCAACGGTATGGCTTCTTAACTTGGAGGGTTGTTGCTAATGTTCCCCTTCCCAGATCTCCTCTTCATCCACCTTGTCAGGTGTCCCAGATGCTACTCCATCTAAAGGTGGTAGGAAGAGACGGAGAGCCACTCAAGATGAAGATGAAGTTGGTGCACCTGCACGTTCTCGTTCTAGGAAGTCTACCAGGTTAATCAAGGATGACTTTGTGGGTGCAGCTAAGAGGGTAGTGGAGCTGTCTAGGCTTCACATGAAGTTTAACATTGCTGCTGCTGCTTTATTCCCTCCTGACCAGGATGCCATGGCCTGGAAGTCTGTCAAGTCTGCTATCAAGGCTCTAGTTGAAGATGGTGACTATTCTGCTGGGAATGTCTACAAACAGATCAAGCACCAAGATGACCTTGGCATTGAACTCAAGGCAAACCTTGTCAAGTATGTAAGTGAGCTGTGCTTTCAAGTTCACTTTCACATTATGATGATAATGTTTTGGCCACTCTTCAGACTGGTTTTGCTGCCCAAGATATCCGGAGTTCCCTCAAGAAAGCCTGCATGGCAGAGATTGATATGGCATACTCATTGGGCACTGGCAAGCCACCTGCTACAGTTGCCAATGTACAATGGCTGCTTCAGTCAGAAAATACTGCATTGCCACCTGTCTTTCATCATGGTGCTATGGATGTTGTTGTGAGACCCTATACCTTGTCATCACCTGCTGATTTTGACCTGCTGCAGAGAAAGACTTTCAGAAGAGACTTGCCATACAGGCATCCCATCATCCCCTCTATCATCAGAAAGGTGTGGTTCCACAATAACAACAGCAACTCTCTGCTAGCCAAGTACATGAGAGATCATGACACCTTACCCAGACATGTTTTGCTTGCAGTGCTCACAGCTGTAAGTGTCACTATTATCTTCCAGCATGACTTGATTGACATCCCTTGTGCTCCCAGCTTCATGTAACCATCTCCTACTGGAAGTCTGGTGTAGCTCTCACTGGGTCTGCTGTTCCAGACTTCACAGAGGATGCTGTGAGTCCCATGTGAGTGGCCTAGTTGTCCTGCCTCATCCATTGCTCTGACTGGGAGTGCCTTGCAGATGGGAGAGATGGAGCCGTGTGCTTGCTGCTCATGATAAGCAAGATGAGGAGGTAATGGCCAAAATGTCTGATGAGGATGCAGCCAGATATCCTGGGTTTATGGCATTAACCTTACAAGTCATATGGACCAAGATTAAGTACTGTCCTCATCATGCTAATATGTGCACTACTGACCAGATTTTGGCAGGTCTGTCTGTGCTGACACCTCTGTCCCAATGTTTGTACCAAAGCCTGACAAGGAAGCTATGGACATGGTGACTGCTGCCATCCTGCAAACTGGACAGCTCCCTGAGAGTGATGATGAAGGGGGAGCTGCAATGGAGGAGGTTGATGGCTAATCTGTGGGTAGCAATCTGGATGGCATGGGGGTAATCTGTCAGCATTTATGTACATGTTGATTAATTGATAGCCAATGCATAATGATCCTAATCTGCCCCCATACCCTGTTGGAATAACTACCTGCAACATTCACTAAATAATTGGCCTGTCATTTACAACCTGCTTGCCAAAATGTTACTTGAGAGCTTGGGAGCTTGAGGGCTTGTCATGCTTGACTGCTTACCAGATTGACTGAATGGATCTCACCAAGTGGTCTATTGCCATCTTGCTTGAGAGCTTGACCTCTTGGTGGTTGGCCAGCTTGCATCCTTGTCAGCTTGAGCAGGTGACCAATTTATTTCCAAGCACACAGCTATACTACTACTATCCAGTCAACACATTTACTCTAGGGATGGTCAATATCCAGTCCTGGCCTTCACAAGCCTGGCTTCCATTACAGTGTTGTACTATTCCATGACCATTCCTCCCCCTTTCCAGCTGATTCCTTTGCTTGGTGCAATAAGGCCACTGAACCCTGTCTTGTCCAGCTCAAGATCCAGATACAAACAAACATCAGCTGTCAGACCTGCCACCTGGATTCACTGAGCCTCCTGTGAACCGGAAAAGCCTGTCACTAATTTGGTTGGTGGAATCCATGGGCCACCTCCATGCATAAACATGCAGCATTTTTCGTATCTATACCCATTGATGCAGATATACAGAGAAATGTTGAGCATAAACATGGGGGACAAGGGTAAGCATACCTGTATGCACATTGTTGTGATGCAACATCAATGCTTAACAACCATGCATGGTCAGCATTGGTCCACTCACTTATTGGCAATCTCCAGAACTGGACAAACTTGGCAAGATCTTGCCAGGATTGAGTGTGGACTTGGCAGTGCTTGACAATGCTTGACAGTGCTTGAGGGTGATGGGGTGTGACTTGACAGTGCTTGACAGTGCTTGACAGTGCTTGACAGCACTTAGCAGTGGCTCAAGTATGCGACCCTGGCTGTCAAGTGCTTGGGTACTTGAGAGCTTGAATTTGCTTATAATCCCTGTCAGGAGCTTGGCAAGCAAAGTACATTTTCCTGATGCAAGGTTTACTTCGAGTCGCTCAAGAATCGCCAGAGCCGAACAGCTGTTAGCAACCAGGCCCTTCCAATGCTTCCGAGGGACATGAAGATCATCATGGACTATCTCGACACACCTGCGGCTGCTGAAGATATCCCTGAGCTTCAACGGGTGTATTTCAAGGCATTTGCGACAACGGCATTCAATCTTTGGACACGGTAAGTCTCAGATATCAACGCAAGATCATATTCAACCTCATATATTTCTCTAGGAATGAAGAACTTGTTAACTTTCAGTATGGCGAACTCACGCCAGACCAGCGCTCTGATTCTGGCCAACCTTACCACGAGTTCCGTCTCATCTTCAGGAAGACAAACAAGGACCCGAATAAAGGTGATCAAATTCTACCAAGATTCACTATCAATTCTCACTCCCCTTGTAGTTCAATCCTACTATGTCCCTCCCCAAACGGTGGTACCTGAACTCGATTGCTTCACCCACCTTAGTGTTTGGCTGAAAGCCTTGCAAGCACAACTGGGCCGTCCTTTGGAGGCCCGCGACTACTTGTTTCCTGCCATTGCTGCCACTGGCAAGCTCAAATTTGGAGAGGCAATGACTCGTGCTGGGATTGAGAGGCTCTTAGATCTGGCGGTCTCCAAATCTGGTGTTATGAAGGGTCGTAATGGCAAGTTCACCACCCATTGTTTCCGCCGTGGTGGGGCTCAGTACCGGTTTATGTGGGCGGAGAGACGGTGGAGTCTGAAGGCAGTAAAGTGGTGGGGTGGCTGGTCCTCGAGCGAGAATGTGAGTAGAGTTATATTCAATGTATGATTCAAGGCTGATTTCAAGCCTAGGTTGGCACTATTATGCGATACCTCCTTGACGAACTCATGGCCTATGAGGAGGGGTTCACTGATATCCTGATGGACAACCGGAGTAGCATGCGCCATGAGAACTTCATGGGAGATGCTGACCCTGCTGCTCCCATCTCCCGATCTGATTTAGATGTGTTGGAGCAGAAGCTAGGCCAGCGTTTTGAAGATCTCCTTTTGAACTCTCCTGCTATCACTCGTATTTCAAATACTTTTGCTATGTCCAATGGTGAGCTCTACTTTGACAATGTGCTCATCATGGTGTTAACTCAAATCTGCAATAGTATCACCACCAATTCCTTCCTTGCTACCCGCCCTGCAGCAAGCCCAGAGTTCTGCGATGTCTACAACCCCTCCTGACCTACCAACCATGTCATCACCCACGTCTAATCTTGGAGAACCCGAAGACGACAATAGGATGTCCACGCCACCCTCCCCCACTGGTGGTGATACCTGGCTGGATGAAGCTTTGCGACTTGGGTCACGGCCATCACGCATTCCCGTCACTCACTCCATGGATGACGTGATTAGATATTGGACCAAAGGAGATCCTGCCAAAGGTCTGATTCTCCCACTTAAGGATTGGCCTCATACGTACGGACGCAAAGCCTACCGCTCTGAAGAACAGAAGTACAGCAATATACGGGTCCTCTATGAGGAGTATAGTATTCACTGCGAAGGTGATCGTTACATATTTAACGACCGATATCCTGGATTGTGGGACAGGTTCACCAAGGTGCTGAGTGCCGTCCGTTTAGCTAGGAAAGAACGTGGAGATACGAAGTCTAGGCAACGTAGAAAGTAGCATTAAACAGTTGTGTATACATGCTAGAGCAATTTGTCACTCATTCTTATCACTTTCCTTGCTTGAATTTGTGTGGGAGCTACGCATCTGCATGCATCTGTACGCATGGAAATTCTTAAGTTCAGGCTTTGTTAAATCTACCGCAGCAAAGGGCCATTCAAATGGCAGCAAAGCCTCTTATGTGCCTGAGATTTAAGAATCAGATTTAACGACAATTTAGTGATGATCGACACAAGATTTCTATACGTGATATTGGATGTCTCCCTCATGTTGAAGATGCCTCACATATTATTATCACCGACAACTTTTTTTTTCAACCTTATCTGAGTGAACATGTTATGGTCAAAATGATGTTATAGGCATAGTATCTATTGTTACAAAGGTTGAATGGACTACGGAGAGTTGGTGGAGGAGTCAACATATGGAAACCCCATGTTCCGACATTCAGGGATGCGCGTCCACAGAGCGAGCTCAGAACAAAGCTGCGGCGCTTGTCAACAAAACAAGCTTCGAGCAAATGTTGGGGTGGAGTCTCAGTGAGGTGGTATCCAACACTGAAGCTCATTTGAGATAGCTGAGGAGTGGAGAGATTTCTGATGGTCGCACGCACAGAGTTTCTCTTAGTTGGGATGAACCTGGAAGAATACTGTGGTCGGAACGGCAGGAATCTAGTTGTCAGGGTGAGTTATGGAAACTCTGCTCCTCAGAACTCCAGAATAATCACCGGTCGTACGAGCTGTGTAAATCCCTTTGTTGGAGGCGCCCTGCTTTCTGACATTCGTGCTGAGGCTGGGAATTCCAAAGTAGTTGCGAAGGGGGGAAATTGAGGGGTTGGAACAATTGACAGCACTCAAGTGGAACGATGGGCACTGACAACGAAAATCTCAGCCTCGGAACGGAAATACCAGCATTCGCCCCGGCAATGGATTTTCCAACGCTCGGAGTGGAGGAATTCTGGACAGTCGGACGGACGCAGGGTTTTCCTTCAGCAGGACAAACCTCGGGGAATACAATGGTCAGAAGAGGGGGGATTTAGGTGTTGGGATGAACAACTGAAACTCTGCAAGTCAGAACTAAGGAATATTCACCGTTCGTGCAAGGTGAGCAAAATCCTATGCTCCAGGAGCCGGGAGTTCACGACGTTCAAGCTGGCAATGGATTTTCCGATGCTCGGAGTGGAGGGAGTTCGTGTTAGGACCGTTCCTAAACGTTCCTAAGCGTTCCTAACGGTGCTGCCAAAGGCTGATACTCCCTAAAAGATGAGGAAAGAAGCAACCAAGAGTGGGAATGCGATGTTGCTTTGTAGGAAGCGTTAGGGATGGAAATCGATATAAGGAGGGATGTAGGAAGGTTCCGAAATGCCGAGAGAGGTTCCGGAATGCCAAGAGAGGTTCCGAGACGCCGAGAGGGGTTCCGGAATGCCGAGAGGGGTACTGAAGCACAGAGGAAGGTCCCAGAACACTAGAGGCGACTCTGAAATGAGAATAAGGGTTCCGGAGTGTCAAGAGAGGTTCCGGAATGCCGAGAAAGGTTCCAAAGCGCCGAGGGGAGTTCCGAAATAGGAAATAAGGTTCTAGATCGTACAACTGGATCCGCAACAATAGCAGCAAGACCAGCAAGAAAGAGTACAACCTGTAGGAAGGTAGTAGCGATAAAATAGAGTAGAATGGGGCGTTACGAGGGCAGGAGAAGTAATATGAAGGCAAGGGAAGTGATATGAAGGCAGGGGAAGTGATCCGAAGGCAGAGGCAGTGTTACGAGCACAGGGACAGTGATACAATGATAGAAATGATGATACGAGCACAGGATCGGTAATAGGAAGGCAGGAACAATGATACGAGCACAGGAATAGTAATAGGAAGGCAGGAACAATGATACGAGCACAGGAAGGATGTTACGAAGATAGGAATGATGATGCGAAGGCAGAAGAGCGTACAGAGGTCCAGGAAGGCTAACCCTAGCCTTTAGTGGTTACGAGACGAGTTCCGGGAGCGTAGGGATGGAAATACTTGAAGTAGGAAGGTTACCCAACCTTCCTGTCATTACAGAATGTTCCTAAATGCGAAAGGTTACCCAACCTTGCAGGAACGAGACGATTCGATAGGCGTAGGCAGTCGATTGAGGCGAACACGAGCTACCAGCGAGTGAGAGATGAGAGCGAAATAAGATTGGAGTATCAAACAATATAATAAGCCTATCGAATCGTAACTTAGGAAGGTTTCTTTTATAGCTACGAAGCGAAAGGCACATTTCGGAAGGAAATCGGAAGGTGTAGAAGGGTTAAACGAATATAGGTAAATGGAGGAAGGTGAAACGGAAGTGAAAATGGACAAAACGAAGAAGAACAGCTAAATATAGGCAAAATCGGGATGTGCAGTGGTTAAGGAAGGCAAAGTTCAGGGAACCGTAACCTGTAGGCTATGCTAGATGAGCAGAAGGGTTTCGGAACGATGGTGGCTTCAAGAACAAGCTGTACTGATGGAATCGGAACCCATATGGCTATCCTAGTGGTGAACAACATGTTTCGGAACAGCCACTGATGGCAGGAAGGAACTAGCTGCGTTGAAAAGGCGAAAGCACAGCCAAGGGCTTCCGGAATGATGAACAGGGGTAATAGGGGTTCCGGAAGACTTCGGAACGCTGTAGGGTTACTCCAAGCAAGTAGAAAGGTTTCGGAACAATGGCTAGGGGTAATAGGGGTTCCGGAAGGCTTCGGAACACTGTAGAGCTACCATGAGTGATCAGGGAGGTTCCGGAACGATGGACAGGGGTAATTAGGGGTTCCGGAAGGTGTGAGGGATGAAACGAGGCTTCGGAATGCACACCAAGAGAGATTTGAAGGGCGAAAAAGATGTAGGGTCATTACAGTTCGGACGGTTGTACGAACACACAGAACAAGTTCGGAGTTGGCGCGGAACGACATCGCGGGTGGGTTTCTCGACGGAACGAGCTCGGAGTGGCCTCGGAACAATGTTGGGAGCCGGTTTTCGACAAGAGCGCTCATCGCGAGCTCGGAATGACATCGTGGGTGGGTTTCTCGACGAACGAGTTCATCGTGAGCTCAGAACGATGCTGGCAGGGGCTGAAGTCGACGGAACGAGCTCGGAGTGGGTTCGGAACAACGTCGCGGGTGGGTTCTTCGACGAACGAGCTGCAATGAGCTCGGAATGACGCTGGGGGCTGTGTCTCAACGCATCGAGCTCCGGAGTGGCCTCGAAGGCACGTCGTGGGACGGACCTGGGGGAATTTGATGGTCGGAAGAGGGGGAATCTAGGTGTTGGGCTGAGCCACGGAAACTCTGAGCCTCGGAGCTACGTAATACTACTCACCCGGCGCCTTCAGAACCCCAGGAGGAGGTTGGTGACGTTG
Source organism: Pleurotus giganteus (assembly GCA_032158425.1). Taxonomy (NCBI): domain Eukaryota; kingdom Fungi; phylum Basidiomycota; class Agaricomycetes; order Agaricales; family Pleurotaceae; genus Pleurotus; species Pleurotus giganteus. The sequence goes on from JAPEHR010000014.1 coordinate 872,993, forward strand.
GGCATACGGCAGTTGGAACAGTGGGAAACTAGGTGTTGGAGTGAATAACGGAAAATCTCGGCCTTGGAACCACCGAATACTCACCGGTCGTATGAGGTGAGTAAATTGTTGTGTTCGAGTGTTCGAGGCACCTGGGTTTCTGATGTTCATGCCAATGCTAGAAATTCTGCTCATGAACTCGTTCAGCATGGATCCGACCAGCGGTGACGAAGCAAGCTCGGAACAACGATGCGAGGCGCGGCCGTCGATGGAACACGCTTGGAACGAGGTTCGGTGGCCGTTCGTCAACGGAACGAGATCGGAATGATGTTGGGAGGGGTGTTAATCGACGGAACGACCTCCGAGCGAGGTTGGCGAGCTGTTCGTTTCCTTTGTTGGACGAACCTGCGGGAATATAATGATCGGAAGAGGGGGGACCTAGTTGTTGGTGTGAATATTCGAAATTCTGAGCTTTGGAGCTATGGAATACTCACCAGTTGTACGAGGTGAATAAATCCTTGTCTTCGAGGCATCCCGATTTCCGATGTCGGCACCGACGCTGGAAATTCCATACCTGGGGGAATACGGTGGTGGGAAGAGGGTGAATTTAGGTGTTGGGGTGAACAACAAAAACTCTGAGCCTCCGAATTCAGGAATACTCATCGGTCGTGCGAGGTGAGCAAAATCCTATGTTTGTGACGCCAGGATTCCTAGCGAAAATTACGACCTTCACGCTGGCACTGGATTTCCCGATGCTCGGAGTGGAGGGATATCCGATGGTTGCACGCATGTCCTGTTTCCCCTTGTTGGGATGAACCTGGGGGAATACAATGGTTGGAAGGGGAGGAATCTAGTTGTTGGGGTGAATAATCAAATTATTGCGCTTCGGAACTAAAGAATACTCACCAGTCGTACGAGGTGAGTAAATTCTGGTGTTTGAGACACTCGGATTTCTAACGTTCGCGCTGACGTTGAGGAGAGGGGGTAGGAACAGCGTTCGGAGGGACTGTCCTTGACGGAACGAGCTCGGAACGACGTCGGGGGTTTTTTTGCTCGACGAACGAGCCCGGAATGGGCTCGGGACAACGTGCGGGGGTTGTTTCTTGACGAACGAGCTCGAAGTTTCTTTTCGACGAACGAACTCGGAGTGCCTCAGAGTGACATTCGGGGGCTGTTCATCGACGGAACGACTCGGACCCCTCCGTTGATGAAATGAGGTCGGAGTGAGGGGTATTCGTCGACGGAACGACCTCCGAGCGAGGTTGGGGAAATTTGGACGTCCGCATGCACACCGGACATTACGACATTACGCTGGCACAGGGTTTTCCGATGCTGGGAGTGGAGGAATTCCTTACGTTGGGACGAACCTGGGTGAACACGGTGGCCGGAAGACGAGGAATCTAGGTGTCGGGGCGAGTCATGGAAACTCTGAGCCTCGGAAGCACGGAAAACGCGCTGCTCGTACTCAGAGTAACGTTGGGGGCCGGTTTTCGACGAACAAGCTCAGCGCGAGCTCGGAACAACGTCGCGGGTGGGTTTCTCGACAAACGAGCTCATCGCGTGCTCGGAACGACGTTGGCAGAGGCCGTACTCGACGCATCGAGCTTGGAGTGGGTGCGGAACAATGTTGCGGGTCGGCTTTTGACGAACGAGCTCATCGCGAGCTCGGAAGGATGTTGGCAGGGGCCGAAGTCGACGGAACGAGCTCGGAGTGGGTTCGGAACAACGTTGGGAGCCGGTTTTCGACAAGAGCGCGCATCGCGAGCTCGGAATGACGTCGCGTGCCGGTTTCTCGACGAACGAGCTCACCGCGAGCTCAGAACGACGTCGCGGGTGGGCTTTTCGACGCATCGAGCTCGGAGTGGTCTCGGAACGCAGTAATACTGGCTACTTTTGTTAACACTAACACAGCAACTCCTGTAAAACAGTGTTAACACAGCCCAGCAAAAACCATGTTAACAGCAGTCAGCAAGGCTGTTAACACACCTCAGCAAAAACACGTTAACAGCAGTCAGCAAGGATGCTTGTTGTTAACAATAAGTCAGCTAGTTATAGAGTGTTGTTAACAATAGACCAGGTATTTATTGGGATGTTGTTGACAATATATCAGCTAGTTATAGAGTGTTGTTAACAAGATGCCAGCAAGATTGAAGTCATTAATGACCAGAAAATGATCAATAATGGTGATTGACCGTGGGAAAATTCATTACTGACCGTGGGAAAATAACTATAATGACTCGAAAGCCTGACATTAGTGATCTAGCATCAGTAAATTTTATTGACCGTGGGAAATTGTATTACTGACCGTGGGAAAAATCTCAAAAATGAAAAATTGTCATTAGAAAGCCAGCTATGGGTTTAATCACTAAATTTCAATCTCAGCAAATTCTAGTGACTGGTTTATTAGTGAGAGGGGTCGATATTTTCTATTATTGACCGTGAGAAAATGATTACTGACTGTGAGAAAAACATTTATTGATCTGCGCTCATTAGAAAACCTGATCAATTACTGATCAATATTATTGACCGTGGGAAAACAATTTATTGACCGTGGGAAAGTATGTTTTCGACCGTTCAATAGCCATCCATTGGTTTCATCACTAAATTTTAATATGGGTAAATTCTAGTGATTGGTTCATTAGAAAATCACCATTTACTGATTCGGGTATTGAAGATCACTAATTTTACTGACCGTGGGAAAATTTTCAAAAGCGATTATGCGTCCGTTAGATAGCCAGGTATTGACATTGTGATCCAACTGATGTCATTAGTGACCCTTATTGATCTAGTTTGGGAGATAAAAGCACTTTTGTGATCGCAGCTACTGACTGTGAGAAACAATTATTGACCGTGAGAAAATCCCAAAAAGGAAAACATGAATTCTACTCTACTCATAATTCTAATCAGCATGGTGCTTACGAGAAGTGCGTAGCTGCAGTGGTTGAGGTGCTATGAGCAGTTCTTTGGAGACTGAAGTGAATATCTGGTCATAACCGATATCAGACCTGGGTGGTCAGAGTATGGTTGGCTATACCACCTATGCTAGACATGTCCAACCATGCTCTAGTATGTCTGTGGTGATGATATCTGGTATAGAGATATCATGCTGCAGTCTCCAAGTCATTCTGAGTTGGACTGGATATCATAGTCACTTCAGTCATCTCATCCATCATTCATAAGATTGACCAGTTGGGTGGGGTAGATACTTCATCATGCTTGTCACTGCATCTGGAACCATGTTCAGAGATATACTAAAGCATGTCTGACATCAGTGGTATGGCTGACCAGAATCAGACTCATTGATGTGAGTGTCTCAAGACTAGAGTCATCACTACTATCTGAGTATGAGCATGAGCCTGAGACTGCACTGAGGTATCTCTACGCCAGACATCATCCAGAGACATACTAGGAGATGCTCAGACACATCCTGCATGGATGGTATAGCAGAGCGCACTCAGACTGACAGGTGCACCCATGTCTGATATGTCAGTTATGACCAGACTTTCACTCCACCCTCCAAAGAATTGCTCATAGCACCTCAACCACTGCAGCTACCCACTTCCCGTCTACACCATCCTGATCAGAACTATGAGTAGAGTAGAATTCGTGTTTTCCTTTTTGGGATTTTCTCACGGTCAATAACTTTTTCTCACAGTCACAAACTGCCATCACAAAAGTGCTTATATCTCCTAAACTAGGTCAATAACCATCACTAATGAGATCAGTTGGATCACAATGTCAATAGCTGCCAATCTAATGAACGCATAATCACCTTTCAAACTTTTCCCACGGTCAATAAAATTATTGATGATCCATAGCTGATCAGTATTGAAGCTGACCGCTCAGCTTCGAAGAAGTTCTCACGGTCAATAATGCAATTCCCACGATCAGTAATCATTGAAAACCTGATCAATAATTGATGATTTTCTAATGAACCAATCACTAGAATTTACCCATATTAAAATTTAGTGATGAAACCAATGGATGGCTATTGAACGGTCGAAAACATACTTTCCCACGGTCAATAAATTGTTTTCCCACGGTCAATAATATTGATCAGTAATTGATCAGGTTTTCTAATGAGCGCAGATCAATAAATGTTTTTCTCACAGTCAGTAATCATTTTCTCACGGTCAATAATAGAAAATATCGACCCCTCTCACTAATAAACCAGTCACTAGAATTTGCTGAGATTGAAATTTAGTGATTAAACCCATAGCTGGCTTTCTAATGACAATTTTTCATTTTTGAGATTTTTCCCACGGTCAGTAATACAATTTCCCACGGTCAATAAAATTTACTGATGCTAGATCACTAATGTCAGGCTTTCGAGTCATTATAGTTATTTTCCCACGGTCAGTAATGAATTTTCCCACGGTCAATCACCATTATTGATCATTTTCTGGTCATTAATGACTTCAATCTTGCTGGCATCTTGTTAACAACACTCTATAACTAGCTGATATATTGTCAACAACATCCCAATAAATACCTGGTCTATTGTTAACAACACTCTATAACTAGCTGACTTATTGTTAACAACAAGCATCCTTGCTGACTGCTGTTAACGTGTTTTTGCTGAGGTGTGTTAACAGCCTTGCTGACTGCTGTTAACATGGTTTTTGCTGGGCTGTGTTAACACTGTTTTACAGGAGTTGCTGTGTTAGTGTTAACAAAAGTAGCCAGTATTACTGCGGAACGACGTTTGGGGCGGGTTTCTCGATGAACGAGCTCATCGCGAGCTCGTTACGACGCTGGCAGGAGCCGTACTCGAGGGAACGAGCTCGGAGTGAGCTCGAAAGGACGTTGAGAGGCAGGCGTCGACGGGCTGAGCTGGGAACGACTTTCGGGGGGTTGCTGTTTGACGCAACAGGCTCGGAGCGATGGTTGGGAGTTGTTTTGAGCTCGGGGTGACGTTCGGAATGCGCTGGGAATGCGGGAACAACAGTGAGAGGGGGGCTGTGGAGAAAACTGTGGAATACTCACAGGTTGTACCAAGTGAGCCACTTCCTACACTCCAGACTCCCTAATTCCTATCGTTCATTCGTAGGAATCACTTGGACACGGCCGCGTTGAGGGTTGGGCGTTGTTCGAAGTGGACAATTGCGACCGTTGGAGGATCTGGACAAAAGAGGCGGCGTTAGAGCGAGCAATCGATTAGTCGCGAACTAGACGCTCACCGTGCTAGCTGAACGCCGAGTTCTTCTCCCTCGTTTCGTCCTCTCAGGTGGCCGTTCAGCATTTCCAGCACCCTACTTCGGATTCCTCCCGTCCTTTACCGCCTAGAACGCGGTTGCGCGGAGTTGAGTGGCGTCCACTGCTTGTCAGGGCCGCTCCGAGTCGAGGAGCCCTTCAGGACCGCGTCGCTGCTCAGTTTCGAGGTAGAGCCGTTATTGTAGGAAGAGCACTGATTGTAGAGGTCTTGAGCAAGAAGGACTTTCACACCGTTACATTCGGATCGCTTACACGTCAACACAGACATTATAATTACGTCTGACGGCCTTAGGCGATCAATTAAGTCCCAGGATCAGGCATATTCATTGGTGTACACGTTGGTGTACGCGTCCGTTGATCAACGAGATCAGGTGAGTAGCAGGTATATAGCCATGCTACAAACTCATCTTATTCCCTTGGCTGCACAGATTACTTCGGACGGCCTCCGCACTGGGAGCATCCGTTGTAAACGAAGTTGGTTTGTGTACGCCACCCTTCTTACCTGCATCCCCGGTGTCTATTTCAGTGGTGAGTGAAAACCCTTCTACATCGCATGATTGTCCAATTGCTGTCACACATAGATGCCTTCTATGCCGCTTTGGTTGGCGTTGGAAGCTCCAATCATAGATCCCTCCGATCCTGAATTATTCAAGCTTGAACCTCTCCACTCAGCATTGCCCATCTCTTGCAGTGGTTTGCATGATTACGCTACCTGGAAGAAGGATTTATCTACCAAACTTTCGGAGGATCCCATTTGGGTGAGAGTTCATTTCTTTGGATGGTTTTATGTCTGCTTCAAGGGGCATAGGTTCGGCGCATATTCCAGTGGCTCGCTTTCTGCACGAACGGCGTAGAGCTACCACAAACAGATGCAATCGATACATTCGTGGACGTCATGTTCATGCGGTATAATCTCAAGGATGAAAAAATGAGCAAGCAGGTAGTGGATCGCTTGGTAGAAGCACAAAAGCTCTTTCTGGAGTTACCGGTAAGAACCTTTCACCTGGTCGAGCATGGTTAGCATCCCTTACAGAGTTACTAGACTGCTGCAAAGTATAACATCTTTTCAACTGAACTACCTGACGACTACGCGGTGGATGAGGATGAGGACCCAGATCCGAATGATCCAGATGCTCTGATAGATGAATTGGATGGGTGGCATTTGGTTGAAGATGAAGAAATGTTCCTAGAATATTGGCGCAATAAAAAGCTGGCTATATGGCGACTCGCTCTTCGACGTAGTCCCCAAATGCAAATGATAGCGTGTCAGTATTGGGTGCGATGGCTTCGCAAATTTTTTGATGAACAGGTAAAGTAGTTATTTGCATTTACTGCATCGTTGCCTTCATTGTCCTACGCTAGGTCTCCGACCTGAATGAGGTGAAGAAAGTCATTGAGTCCGTCCAGCAGATGAGGGCTATCACCAGTACAATATGGCGTATGGATTCCTGGGAAGTGGCGATCAAGGTATGCTTCCTTGACACCAGTAGTGCTATACCTAAGGCTCTTTGCAGCGAACCGGATTGGTCAATGTATTGGTTGATATATATCGGCCGGAGAAGATTCTGTTCATAACCACACCGCATATTCTGGAGTCTTATAGGTACCATGTCTGGAGAGAGGCTATGGGTGAGCTTCTCCACCGATGGACGCCACGAACAGTGCAAGATTTGGCTAAATCTGCTGTTGCAGTGAGGATAAATCGTTAATGGCACCACTGGGATCTTGACGCTGTTGCCAGAAATCATGCAAGCAGTCTTCAAACAATGGGTCTGCCTGTACAGTGGATTCGATACTCGAATGCATGTCAAATCATCCGGCATTAATTCCATGTTCCACCAATCCAACCTCCGTTTTCTTCCTAGTCAGCCTTGAAACTTTCACCGCCGCTTGGAATACATGGCTGAAGCATGCCTTGCACCACTATGGATTAGATGTGAGTATGCCATGTTGGATGCGGCAGTGTTACTATCTCTTATGAATATCGGCTAGATTAGCCATGTCGACTTGGCTCAGCTTCACCGATATTTCCGTGGGATTCAGCTTACTCCCCAGTTTTTCCAAGCCCATCCACATCTGGATCCTCGACTCAAAGCCATCTTGGAGGAGACGCAAGCCCTTGTACAGCTGAATCGAAAAGTACAACAGCATGCCGTTCGACCACCTAGGCCAGGAGGGACATACGAAGAGACGGTAGTACAAAGAACTGGCAAGCAAAAGGCAACCCCGTCACTACGCAATCGAAATCCACATGCCATTCTGGATTACGGTCATACAGATTACGGCCATAAAGCATCTCATCATTCAGTGAAGAAGTCCCTGCTGGGAGTATGTCTTGCATGCACGTATGCTGGAATCACTACTAATAGACAATTCAGGACCCAGCTTCCCTGACCACAAAGCCAGCGTTTCAGGCCATCCGACTCCAGAAGCCTTTCACTAACCAATGTCCACACTGCCGTCACCTGGATGAAAATGAGTGGTGTACTCGTCCTGTCAGGGTATCGTTACGGTCAGATCTTGAGGCTCTTGTCGGTCATGCCTTGTCATGTGCACCACCAGATGACCTACCCAAAGCCAAGGTGGGCCTAGCCAGCATTGTACCTATCCACGGTAATACACTGCTTGACAGACCACCAAGAAGGCAGCCAAGCACGACATCCCTTTCCATCATCCAGATAAACTGAAGATGCAGGCTATTGAACAGCGTCCCACCGTTTATGCTCGCTGTCATAGAGATGTGAATCTTCTCCTCCGTGGCCAATACCTAGTAAGTAGTTGTCCTTAACTATTGATGGAACTGAAATCTGTGTCCTTGAAGGTTGGTGCGGTGAAGTTCAACGCGTTTCCTGAAGATGTACTTGCAGAAATGGATGAACATAACCGATCGTGTGCATCACTCAAACGTCTCACTAGAGCAGCCAGCTTCGAGTCCTTTGCATATGGCTCAATGCGGGCACTGGGCTCCAGGCTTCCTCAAGGAGGCCGGCCCGCAGATGGCTATGTAGCTTATGGTGACTTGTCAGCTGAAACGGAAGAGGATATACGTCGTCTTTTTAGCCATGCAAGAGTAAGCAATTGCTTTCAAAAGATGCTTATGATCTTTACCCCATTTCGCTTTGTAGGCCACGGATGCAATGTTTAAGGCTGCTCAGAAGCTGTATCCTCCAGCTACGAGCCACATCGGCAAAGGCCTTGTGGCTGAAGGTGTCAACCCACTTGGGAGCACCGGCTCCAATCTCTACGTGTGCCATAATTTTATGAGTCCCATCCATGAGGACGACGATGTGGATATCTCAGTTTGTGCCCAGATCCGCAAACGCTGCCGACCCACTGAATGGAATTTTGCATTCGTAAAGTGGGGGACCTATATACGTACCGTGCCCAACACTCTATGGTAAGATAGTTGTTATAATCTGTATCAGACATTTACCATTCTCTAGGTTGTTTTATGGGAGTCATGCCCATGGTACTATTATGCCGTCTCAATCCACCATCGATAGTGCCAACCGCCTTCGCCGTTCCCGACGACTTCTAATCCTAGGGCTTGGGGGAGAAGTTGACGTGCCGGTTTCAACTGGTGACCATGCCACTGCCCGGAACAAGGACCGCAAACGAGCCAAGCACTATGAAGATGTAAGAAATTCGTTTCCTGCCATTGCACACTATTGGACAGAATAGACAGAGGTAGATAGTTTACATGATATTCTACTTATGGTATCCAGTTTTCGCTGCATGTACCTCGTCCATAATGTCAGTAAAAAGTTTCCTCAAGTTGCCCAACCCTCCAGAGACATCGTCTTGATGATGAATGGCATACAACTCTTCCAAGCCCCATTTCACCATATTCTCCACCCTCTCAGCACCTGGACGAAGCAGCATATCAATAGGTAAACCAGTCAGCTTATAAATAACGGAGTAGATCATCAACAGATTCTCCTCGGTAAAATTGAAGTTCGCATTCTTGGTGTGATCATCAGACCGTAAAGGGAGGTCATCGTCGAACATCAGGAAAATGTACTTTGCTTGCCAAGCTCCTGACAGGGATTATAAGCAAATTCAAGCTCTCAAGTACCCAAGCACTTGACAGCCAGGGTCGCATACTTGAGCCACTGCTAAGTGCTGTCAAGCACTGTCAAGCACTGTCAAGCACTGTCAAGTCACACCCCATCACCCTCAAGCACTGTCAAGCATTGTCAAGCACTGCCAAGTCCACACTCAATCCTGGCAAGATCTTGCCAAGTTTGTCCAGTTCTGGAGATTGCCAATAAGTGAGTGGACCAATGCTGACCATGCATGGTTGTTAAGCATTGATGTTGCATCACAACAATGTGCATACAGGTATGCTTACCCTTGTCCCCCATGTTTATGCTCAACATTTCTCTGTATATCTGCATCAATGGGTATAGATACGAAAAATGCTGCATGTTTATGCATGGAGGTGGCCCATGGATTCCACCAACCAAATTAGTGACAGGCTTTTCCGGTTCACAGGAGGCTCAGTGAATCCAGGTGGCAGGTCTGACAGCTGATGTTTGTTTGTATCTGGATCTTGAGCTGGACAAGACAGGGTTCAGTGGCCTTATTGCACCAAGCAAAGGAATCAGCTGGAAAGGGGGAGGAATGGTCATGGAATAGTACAACACTGTAATGGAAGCCAGGCTTGTGAAGGCCAGGACTGGATATTGACCATCCCTAGAGTAAATGTGTTGACTGGATAGTAGTAGTATAGCTGTGTGCTTGGAAATAAATTGGTCACCTGCTCAAGCTGACAAGGATGCAAGCTGGCCAACCACCAAGAGGTCAAGCTCTCAAGCAAGATGGCAATAGACCACTTGGTGAGATCCATTCAGTCAATCTGGTAAGCAGTCAAGCATGACAAGCCCTCAAGCTCCCAAGCTCTCAAGTAACATTTTGGCAAGCAGGTTGTAAATGACAGGCCAATTATTTAGTGAATGTTGCAGGTAGTTATTCCAACAGGGTATGGGGGCAGATTAGGATCATTATGCATTGGCTATCAATTAATCAACATGTACATAAATGCTGACAGATTACCCCCATGCCATCCAGATTGCTACCCACAGATTAGCCATCAACCTCCTCCATTGCAGCTCCCCCTTCATCATCACTCTCAGGGAGCTGTCCAGTTTGCAGGATGGCAGCAGTCACCATGTCCATAGCTTCCTTGTCAGGCTTTGGTACAAACATTGGGACAGAGGTGTCAGCACAGACAGACCTGCCAAAATCTGGTCAGTAGTGCACATATTAGCATGATGAGGACAGTACTTAATCTTGGTCCATATGACTTGTAAGGTTAATGCCATAAACCCAGGATATCTGGCTGCATCCTCATCAGACATTTTGGCCATTACCTCCTCATCTTGCTTATCATGAGCAGCAAGCACACGGCTCCATCTCTCCCATCTGCAAGGCACTCCCAGTCAGAGCAATGGATGAGGCAGGACAACTAGGCCACTCACATGGGACTCACAGCATCCTCTGTGAAGTCTGGAACAGCAGACCCAGTGAGAGCTACACCAGACTTCCAGTAGGAGATGGTTACATGAAGCTGGGAGCACAAGGGATGTCAATCAAGTCATGCTGGAAGATAATAGTGACACTTACAGCTGTGAGCACTGCAAGCAAAACATGTCTGGGTAAGGTGTCATGATCTCTCATGTACTTGGCTAGCAGAGAGTTGCTGTTGTTATTGTGGAACCACACCTTTCTGATGATAGAGGGGATGATGGGATGCCTGTATGGCAAGTCTCTTCTGAAAGTCTTTCTCTGCAGCAGGTCAAAATCAGCAGGTGATGACAAGGTATAGGGTCTCACAACAACATCCATAGCACCATGATGAAAGACAGGTGGCAATGCAGTATTTTCTGACTGAAGCAGCCATTGTACATTGGCAACTGTAGCAGGTGGCTTGCCAGTGCCCAATGAGTATGCCATATCAATCTCTGCCATGCAGGCTTTCTTGAGGGAACTCCGGATATCTTGGGCAGCAAAACCAGTCTGAAGAGTGGCCAAAACATTATCATCATAATGTGAAAGTGAACTTGAAAGCACAGCTCACTTACATACTTGACAAGGTTTGCCTTGAGTTCAATGCCAAGGTCATCTTGGTGCTTGATCTGTTTGTAGACATTCCCAGCAGAATAGTCACCATCTTCAACTAGAGCCTTGATAGCAGACTTGACAGACTTCCAGGCCATGGCATCCTGGTCAGGAGGGAATAAAGCAGCAGCAGCAATGTTAAACTTCATGTGAAGCCTAGACAGCTCCACTACCCTCTTAGCTGCACCCACAAAGTCATCCTTGATTAACCTGGTAGACTTCCTAGAACGAGAACGTGCAGGTGCACCAACTTCATCTTCATCTTGAGTGGCTCTCCGTCTCTTCCTACCACCTTTAGATGGAGTAGCATCTGGGACACCTGACAAGGTGGATGAAGAGGAGATCTGGGAAGGGGAACATTAGCAACAACCCTCCAAGTTAAGAAGCCATACCGTTGAAGAGAACCCAGATGCAGTAGCCTGATGAGATCGTCCAGGCTTCATATCCTCCATCACATCCTCATCCACAGCATCATCATCATCACCATCATTGTCATCCACAGCACCCAACTCTTCTTCTTCCCCCTCTTGCTTCAAGGAATAATAACCCAGATGGGGGTCATCTTGATGCTCATGGACAACTACAGTGATGTGCATGAGCTCATCAGAGTGTATATGGGAAAACATTACCTGAAACGCTACGCATTCTTGAAGGTCCAGCACTCATTAGCAGAGGCTTGGAAACTTCTGAAAAGGTTGTTGAAAGGATGGGAACTCAAGGGGAGAGAGAATGTTACCAGGTGAGAAGGCATGTCGTTGAGGGTGTGGAGTGAAGGCCATTACCGATTGCCTGCCAACTGGAAACAATCAATGCAATGATCACAATTCATGCAGCTGCTGAATATTACCAGTGGCCGGGACAGGGATGGAAACCCAGGGGATTGGAGGGTCAACCTTAGTCCTGCCAGCATGGCTGGTGCCTGCTTGTCTGCCATGCATCAAGGTGCCTGCCTGACCAGAGCCTGTCCAAGAATGATACATAGTTGTAAGGGATAGTGATGAGAAAGCACACCTGGCTCTAAACCCACTCTCAAATCACTGGCAGATTGTCGGATATCACTGGGCATGTCAATATCAGACTCCGGCGATGCCTGTTGTTTCGCTCTTGCCCTTGCCACATTTTCTTGCTCAACCATCTTGGCATTCTTGTCTCTAACAGCTGGACAGGCCAACAAAATGAGGACGGAGAAAACTGGAGAGCTGAGGAAAACTTTCCTGCTACATGGGCCTCAGCCTGTTTCTGCTTCTCTTGTTGTTTTTCCTTTGCAAAGGCAGTAACCTCTTTGGCTGTCGGACCCTTCTTCTTGGCCTTTGGCTTCTTGTTGGCAGGTGGAGCAGGTGGAGCAGGTGGAGGGTTGGGACGGTTGCGAGTCATAATCCGTCTCTGAATGATCATAATCAAAAGCAAGCCAGGAGGCACTAAGAAAAGAAGCACCTGAGGCACATCTTCAGCAGGATCTTGGGTTGCCTGCTTCTTCTTAGTACTACCCCTGGCCTGGCAAAGATATCAGGTGACAGGAAAGAGAATAGGGACATGCAGGAACCTTGTATGAAACAGTAGTGGGGGAGAGGGAGGTGGCCTCTTCATCAGAAGACAGTTCAATCATGAGGAGAGTGGGCAAGTGATTTTCCTGACCCTGATTGAAAATAGCCTATTTGTACCTGGGCTTGATTACTCAGCATGGCCTCTGAGTCTCTCCCTGAATTGCCAAGACCAGAAAGTGACACGTACCACAAGTGGGATAGGGGTCTGGTGCTGGCAAATGTAACAGTTAGCAGAAGACAACAATACAGTATATTTGGCCAATCTGGAAAGCCAAGCTAAGCTACAAAGTGCTCATTATCTGCCCAGCCATTCCAGTCCTCTGCCCAATGAACACCATCAGCATCAGAATGAAGCACAAAGGATGCCCTCCTGCCAGTATATGGCATGTTGAAGTGAGTAATTTCTTTGGAGTTGAATATAATCCAGTCTCCAGAAAGCATCTCTATGAGAAGACCAGGTTCAACAAGTCCAAGTTCACCTCCAGTAAAATCACCAATGGGCATCACCAGGCAGAGTTGAAGGTCCTTGATATCACGGTGTACCAGGGTAGCAACATTCAAGTTGACCACAATGCCACTGAAAGGAAAAACTGGTGAAGGAGTGCCGTTTGGGAGGACATCTGCAAAGATAGACTCGATCTGGTAACTTGCAGGGAGGAGCTTCTGCAGCTGGATACCAGGGGCATGAGGATGGAAATACTCTAGGATAATCATGACATTACCTCTGCTCGGATGGCCTCAAACAGTGGGGAAAAGTACTCTGAGAGAGAGTAATAAGTTTCAGGAAACTGGACGATGTCACCCGACGGTCGGGGCCAGAAATGAGAAGGATTGGCTGGGGGCAAGCCTGCTTTAGTCAGGTGAATGGGATGAGTATCATGTGGTGCATCCCAGCCCTAGACATATAGAACTGTGACAGACTTTGTGCAGAAGGGATCTGAAAACTCACAAAGGTACTGTATCTGTTGAAATAATCAAAGTGAAGGGCCTTGGAGTTGCCAAATTGGATGTGCCACTCTGCATCATACTCTTCCCTTTCCGCATCATCATCAGGTGGCTGCCGGTCGACAAGCTGGCCAAAGACAAGCTTCAGAAGGCCGGGGAGCTGTGATCTGAGACTTTGAGGGAGGCCTGTAGACCGCATAAACAGTAACTGTCCATCCTGGTCCTGGATTTGCAGGACAGGGCTGCTCCAAACTCAGTCACCAAGGAGGATCAAGATCAGAACTGGGTGAACTGACTTTTCAGGATCTCTATGAATCCTTATGTACCCTGACTCCCTGCCAAGCACACCTTCTTTGTACCTGACAGACCCATCCTGGAGCTAGAAGATGAAGGATCCCTTATCAGGGTGGCAGCAGATGACAAACAAAGAGAGTACCAGGCTTTGTAGATCATCCAAGGTCCCGTATTCCCTAGCTCTACCAGCCTTCTTCCTTTCTCTAATGGTGGCTTGCAATCGGGAGTGGTCATCTGGGAATGTTGGCCCATTGGACTTTGACAGGAATGCAGACCGGATGACATGGCCTGAAGTAGATTGCAAAAGCAGCCTTTCCACCTCATCCTGCAAGGGCTGAATCTTGGTTTGCAGCAACTGCTTTGTGTGTTCGGTGGCGAGCCGGTAGTTTGAGGGATTGGGGGTCTTGATGACATGTAATGAAACCTCGACACAGGTGACAGGGTCGGCATGAAGGAAAGGCTCCCACACATCAAGATTTCTGGACACAGGCAAGCAGGAGCTGAAAGTCAGTTAGTAATGGTCAGGGTATCAAATGGAGAGAGAGACACACTGGCTACGAAGTGAGTAGAAGGCAGCCTCAGTGGCATCAAGGCTGGTCCAGTCAACCTCTGATTCAGCATGGAATAAGTGTAACATTTTGATGGGATAATTGGAACGGAGTCTTAAGAGGCATGGTATAATGACTTCCTTAAGGATGGTCATATGGTCTGGAAATGACTCATGAGTGTTTTGCAAGGATGGAGAGGACAGACTGACCTGCTGAAGGATTCCTAATCTCATTGATAAGGATTTGAATAAGCTGGTCCTCCACCTGAACAAATTCATGGAACTTATGGGATGCAGCCAATAACCAGAGCAAATATACCGAGCCTACAAATCAAAAGGATCAGCAGGAAGCAGCCAGGACCATGAACTGTATGTACCGGCTGAGGCCAGCTGGGCAAACCGTAGGCCATACTGAACCCATTGTTGACATGTACGGACAGACATCTTACCCTTCCTCCCAACTTCTGTGTTGACCATGGCCACTGCCTGAGTGAGCACTAATGAAGTTGAGCAGGTAGGATTGTCCTTCTTTGCACTAGAGTTGCATTGAGTCACAGGAGGCTATTATGGAGGATGGAGCAGAACATGCCTGTGAACAGCCCAAGCCACTTTGATGCAATTCAGGATGTATAGAAAATGGGCTTCAACGGAAAGTCTCTTGGATCGCTCGCAGGCCAAAAGTGTTGCTGCTAACCGTTGGCCGGAATCAGCCAATTCACCCATAAAACGGTAACGGTCTGTGTCATCCTGGATGAGCCACTGCTGGGTCTGAATGAAGTTGCCCAGCTGATGAGTCCAGTAATTTGCGTCCAGCGGTCGGTCTAGGAAGGCAATATAGGCTAAAGTGCCAAAGTGGGTGTCCTCTTGAGAGATGAGCTGGATGGCTGCAAAGAGCCGGGCAGCCTTGTGTTCTTCCTGGTTACCTTCCTCTGTATAGAGCCAAGTGGATCTAGCTATGGTCACACCTCGGCAATTGACCCCAGATGTCCCAGTGTTGCCGGGCTTGGTAGATTTACCCTTCTTGGTAGTTTTTCTCCTCTTGGAAGATCGGTGAGGAGATTCACACAGTGGGCCCTGAAGTACGGAAGGCAAAGGTCTACCTGAGCCAGCAGTTGTAGAACTTTGAGAAGCGCCACGAGATGTGGGGACCACAGTTGAGGGAAGTCCAGACCTTGCAGCAACGTCCAAGGGAGGCCTAGGTCTCTTTGCAGAAGGGGGGGTTAGGCAGGTAAGGTGCTGAGATGCTGAAAAAGGGTGGATGAGGATTGCCATCAGCGGTAAGCGCAGAAAGATAATTACAGGGTTGCGAGAGCTCCTTATTCGCATCAGCAGGGAGGATTGAAAGTCGTAAAGTGGCCAAACACGACTGAATATCGGGTGATAGATTGCTGCCACCATCTGGGAGGGAACCGAAATAATTGAGCAGGGTTTGGGCTTGAGACAATGATAGCATATGGGAAGCTTCCAATTAGACGCTCATTGAGCAGTTCGTGGGAATCAACTATCTCCGTGTCAAGTCGGTGGAGGGAAGACCACTGGAATGGAGCAAAGGCCTCCAACATCTTGGGTGCCCATCCCAAATTACAGTGACAGGTTATGTCTGGGAGCTTTACAGTCTCAAGGATATCTGGCGGAAGAGGAGTCACATGTCCAGTCTGATGCTCAGAACTCTCACAGGGCATACAGAGAGGGGGAGCCACAGTGCAGAGGAACTATATACATGGCATGCTGGAGTACAGGCAGACAAATATATAGTAATAAATAAGGAATGGTAGTAGTACACTCATCTTCCCGATGTAGATTTCCGTTGGTTCTTAACCTTCTCAATCGTTTCATAGAGCACACCTGGGGGAATGCCAACCTTGGAATATCCCCTCCACCACCCAGTAGAGGATTTGGCCACAAGTGCCCAGACTGGGTCATCCGATATCCCTAGGTGGTCCTTGTACCAGGAGACAACCTCCCGAGGGACTGCCTCCCGACGGTTGCTGTAGTTGGATATCAAGCCAACAAAAGGGAGTCGTGTACGACCGCTTGAGTCATGGACAAACATGAACCTGCTGCTTATCAGCAACATGAAGGGAAAACTAGGGAACAACAGACTGGGGCACAGGAAGGGGACGGGAGAGGTTCACATCTCGCTTCAGCGTTTTGTGCAGAATCTTCATGGCGGCCATGTGGTCAAATTGACCTAGTTGATAAATGGATCAGAAGTGAGAGTGGAAAGACACAGTTGCCAACATACCAGAAGATGCCCCCTCTACACCAAGAGCAGTAAGCGAGGTTCCCAACGATGCCATGTCAAAGATGGGGAAACCGTAGAAGACTTCAGGGGGCTGGGTGCTGAAGCCGCGGCATGGTCGAAGCGCAACTGAAAGCGTCTTGAGGGGGAACCACTCGCAAGCCTTGTCAGGGCCATTCTGTGGGGAGTCAGTGAAGGGGAAGGGCGAGAGAGGATAGCAGGCATACCCGCCATGCAAGGGAGCATAAACCAGGTTGTAGATCTTCAGGAAGTAGCGTCGTACGTTGCTCAATTGCGGAGGCGATCTCTGCGGGAGACATCAGAAGGAAACAAAGGCAAAGCCAACGTCGGGCTTGATAACGCAGCTCAACCAGGCACGCTCCATTCTAAAGTCCGACTCGGCAGATAGCCGCTAAAATGCCGGCTGATGGTTTACTTCCTGCTTGGGATGAATCTTGCTTCTGAAAGCCTAGTGGGCGAGAATGGTGCTATAAATAAGTGCCCACCGCAAGAATCGCAGCCGACAGTCTCGGCCATTGCAGGATTAAAGTGGGTGAGTGGGAGGGATGTGGGTAGGGAGGGAACCAAGGAGAGCAAGCTCAGAGGGACGCTGGGAATGCCAGGAACTGAACAAACTTGAGGAGCGGAAGTGGGTAGGGTGATGGATGTGGGTACGGAACCACGGAAGATACCATAATTGCTCTGAGGGACGCTCGGAATGGCCAGAACGGAACAGACTTGAGGAGTGGAAGTGGGTGAGGTTGATGGATGTGGGTACGGAATCACAGCTCGTACCATAACTAAGCTGCGGAAGGCGTCGAATGTCTGCAACAAACTTGAGGAGTGGAAGTGGGTGAGGGCGAGGGACGTGGGTAGGGAACAGCAGAAAAGGGATACGGCGTCATGCATAAAAGCAAGCCAGGCTTTGGTCTCAACCCAGCAGTCCCAGCACCTCAACAGTCTTCGTAAGTCGTGCACCATGGAACGGACATATGGCCTACCAGAGACCGAAAAGAAGGAAGCCATCAAGCGGAATGCCTGGAGGGTGTTCAGCGCATACCATGTCGCAACAAATTCCCCAGACGAGAACGTGTGGTATTTGTTCTACTCGCTCGTGCTTGAATGGGTGCTCATCGATCTCCTCGCCGAGCTGGGTTGGGAGAAACACTTTAAGATTTTCTCTACACACCTGCACCCCCAAGCCGTATACCGTGAGTGAATCGAATGGGATCATCAGTGCTGAGATAACTGACATTGACATGGTAGCAATATTTGATGGGCACATAGGGACCGCCCTGCCCGAAATTCAAGCAGCCATGCGGAGGTTGGAGGAGGAGGATGATGATGAGAAGCCACCAAAGGGTGGGCCCGAGCCACCTGAGGATGAAGAGCCGGACACAAAAGAGGCTCGAGAAGAGGTTGAGACTATGGTGCGACGTATGAAGACTTGATCGATGACTGCCGCAGCTGCTGCCCAGGCTAATGAGACCGCAGCAACGGAGACGACAGCAGTTGAGAAGGTCCAGGAGTGGCGTTTGAGGACGCTCCCGGGTGTGGTGGACGACATCCCAGAGGAGGAGGAGGAGGAGTTGGTGGGCCGAATGGCGTCAGCATCCTTAGACGATGATGACAAAACCTACGAGTATCCTGGGAGTGTGGCAAGCCATGCGTCAATATCGTCCTCCATCAACCAAGGAAGAACACGATCGGAAATCGACTTGGTTCCGGTTGTCTGCGTGCCCGAAGTGTCCCCCCATATGCAAGCAATGGGCCTAGGGGAAATGAAACGTGTGAATTTGCCAGGTGGCACTCCTGGGGTACAATTCAAAGACATCCCCAGAAAGGACCTCAACCAAGTATGTGGAAGTTTCCCATTACCTTGACCAGTATTGATGATATTTCCAGACCTTTAGATATCTCCTTGGAATCCTGGGATCAGCTGGAGGAGGGTCTCTTCGGCACGTATACGGGATGCTCACAGTGGGCAGCTACATGTGGGACATGGTGATTGACACATCTGACATCAACGGGTCAATTGACAGGATCAAAGCAAGGCAGAAGAGGAACAGTGGGAACTCCATGTTGACTTGTGTCATCAAACAGGACTGCACTCCATCCCTAAGACTGATCAGCCACTGGCGGAAAGCCCTGCAACAGATGATCGATATTCATGCTGAGATGGAAAAAAGAGAGTTGACAGGGATGCCCAAACGGGGACATTGATGGGACAAATGTAGTAATGGGAGCAGGCCACAATACATATTGTTTACTCAGGATTGAAGTAAGATGGGGATACACTGGAGTTGATCACCTTCTACATGACCTCCCAGGGAACCAATGGTACAGGCATACAGAAGGGCAAACCACTGGTCAGTTTGGCGAACTGGGGAGGAAGGGTCGGAGAAAAGAGCAAGTGATAAAGATTATGCAAGGGGAGCAGACATAAATCATAGATACATGTGGCTTCCGGAGTCAAGCAGAACCACATGGCAAAGGTACAGCTATAGTAGATAGAGTGGATCCAGCAAAGAGCAAACCCAGCAGGAGGTAAAGAATGGAATCCAACAAAAAACAAAACATAACAAGGTCATGTAGACGGAATTGAGTGAAAGATGAAGCAATAACATTACAAGTGGAAAGGAAGCCCATGATTCAGACTCCATGTCAATGTGGAGTCATTGTCCACTAGCTGCCGGACCGGAGAATTCCCACTGTACGAATAGAGCCCTACAGCATTGTCCTGATCGTCCTTGATGTAATGATGAACATGAAGGACTTCAAATGCTGGATTCTGCGCCTGGAGTTTCTCGAACAAGGCAAGGCCATCGGCGAAGCAGCGGATGGTAGCTGGTGGGTGGGGTGACCTGTCCACAAAGATGCTGGTCGCAGTGGAGAAGCTGGGCAGGCAGGCCCAGAATGGGTCCTAAAATGAATCAGAATCTGGTGATAAAGATAGGGGAAAGGACAAACAGTGGGTGGTGAATGAAAAGAAATATGTATGGGAGAAAGGAGGACTCTGGCGATGGCTCGTAAGAGGGGGACTGGCAGAGAAGGGAGGGAAAGGTGGGTGAGCTGGCTGAAGAAAGTCTGAAGAGACCGTAAGTCAGCTTCATGATGGCGGAGGAAGCGGCATTGGGGGCGGAGGGGGACACAACAGTGAAAAGGGAGCAACGACACGCTCCGCACCTGCCCGCAACGGGTACTGAGCAGGTAGAGGCTGGCAGGATCCGTCTCAAGGAACTCCAAGCGGCGGAATAGAGGCAAGGGAACAACACGGCCAGGCCGTAATGAGCTGCGAAGCCGTTTGAGAGATGCAAAGGAGTCCGCAGTCCTGAACATGTCACTAAACCTAGTTTGAGAAACCACAAAAAGGGATATGGATTGACTGGACTCACTGAAGGGAGATATCGTCCCGCGGGCTGAGGAGGAGAGACTTAATATTGACGAACGTCTCCAGCCGACGACTTAGGGCAGTAACATCTGCTTTGGTGCAGTCCGTGAGGTCCAAGTCAACAAACATTACGAGGGGGGCAAAGTTATGAGCAGGCGCGGCATCAAGAACCGTGGAAGGAAACCAGCTTCGTTTGAACTTGGCGAAAGACGTGATGGTGAGCGTTTTGTAGAGGTGCGGCCTGAAGAGCTCTGCAATTCCGGAGCACACCCGGCAAAGGTTGGTGAGATCACCACGGCGCAAGCCACCATGGCGGGCCACACGATCCGCTACCTCGCGAGGAACGGTAACGATGGATGGCATCGAGGAAATGTCTGTGGGATTGTCAGTGAAGGAAACCAAATACTTGATGAGAGGCACCAAGGCTGGACGAGATTGGTCGCAACGATGGAGGCAGGTGTGCGCAAGCACAGAGGTACTGGGCGCTAAGACAGCGTCCGTGTGAGTTCTGAGCATCAAAATGACCATGTGACCGCAGAATAGGAGAGGATCAGGGGGACAAACTGTCCGACCATGGGTGTTGCAGGCGAAACCTAAACTTCCTGAGTGCCGTTGCCCACAAGATGGCTTCATAATAAGATTATACTTTGGTGCTAGTACATGAGGTAGGGTGTGTAGGATTTCCGGGTCGATACCTGCGTGATGAGTAGGACACTGGTGTCGGAAGCTGCAAGGAGGTCTGGGGTTGATCGGTGGTAGTAAAGTAGTTAGAATAGATTATGGTTGAGCAGCCCCTGTGAAAAACCGGGGCAATCGGGCCATTTCAACACAATAGGGCGGCATTGAGTAAAACTCGATCTCACTCACTGAATTTTGGGTAACTGCATTTGTATATTGTAACACTTAACCGCTATTTAGTTTGCTACTCGTCATCCTCTCAATCGTTACTCGCGGACACAACACCACTGCGCATTCGTTTGGACTTAGTCGCTTTCAACTTGCTGGCAACTACATCCTTCCTCAACGCCGTACAGAGACGACGACACCCGCTACATATCCATCACAACAGCATCCCGTTGTTCCCGTGAGTCACCCGTGCTTGAGACAGCATGAGCACGTACAGTGGATGTCGATGAAAGGTAGAAGGTAGGTCCATTCGCCACCCATGCAATTACTTACGTTGACAATGGAATGCTAATAGGTTCCTTGATGCAAGCTGAGGATGTCTCGCCGCATATATGCTGCCATGACACACGAATGCCTCATGATTCATGGCCCTTGTTAGCAACAGTATTAGGATACTAGGTCTGCATCGTCATTTACTCAATAGCACTTGATTTGGCTCGATTATTGGCAGAATCCAAGGCCATGACCAATTATAGTGAGATATGGCAAGAACAGGTAAACTCTAAGCAGGATCAAGTATGGGGACAAAAACATTGTGATGTCGGGTGAGTTCAAGAAATCGTGGTGGAGTTGAGTTCAATCCTGCTCTAACTGTTTGTCCTGGAACCAGCTCTAACAAGGGGGTTAAACGGTAAACCATCCATACCCACATTACCAAGGGGACAATGGAAAGGGCAATGTGTTCACAAATCACAGGAGGAGCAAGAGACCACAAGGAGCCTGATAGTTGACAACAACTGCAATACAGGGTCGGATGGCAAGGACAGCAAGGGTAAAGAAGATTATCATTACACCCGAAACAGGAATCCACATCCACTGAACATACTTTAGCTCTGAAACAGCTGCTGGAAGCAAATGGACAGGTAAGTGATCTGATGTGGCAGAGACAACAACAATGGAAGGAGGACTTGCATCCTCATGGTTGTCTCTGCAAGACGCTCATCCACCTCTCTGCCTCGCGGAGCCTAGCCTCGGTCAACGTCAACTGAGCTTCGAGTGAATTGTATCGCTGACACATAGAAATCAGAAATGAGACCAAGGTAGGATGGCTGGACATACCTGTCGAAGCTCAACCAGTTCCTGCTGGAGCTCGCGTAGGATGTCATGAGGTGATGTGGGAGGATCCCCATGGTCCAAGGCAAGTCCGGTGGGTTGACTTGGATCGCTTTGGTCGGTGCTGGCTCTCAACTGTTTCCGTTTTCGAAATGCTATTGCTTCGGATGGGGAGACCATGGTGGTTGTGTCAGAAATGTGTAGGTGCGTTTGGCACTCTCCCACGTTCTCCTGTATAATCACATGCTTCAGGGGTCATCCCGTCGTACCTAGGGGTGGTGAGGGGCTCCACGGAATCAAATCCGGGCTGACTCCCAAATGGGTGGCCAACTGCCCTCCTCCTTTCACAAACAGCAACAGGGGAATATATTATAGAAATGAGGGGCAATCGGGCCATTTCGACTCGATAGGGCTGCATTGAGTAAAACTCGATTTCACTCACTGGCCTTTGGTCGACTTTAGTTGTATATTGTAACAATTACCTGCTATTTAGTCTGCAACTTGTTATCCTCTCAATAGTTATGCGCTACCCCGCTATCCTACGCCTTTTATTTGCCTTCCACCTCTATTTCAAACACCGCCGTACATTGGCTGCTCGTTTGGACTTCGTAGCTTTCAACTTGCTTTCAACCACATCCTTCCTCGACGCCGTACAGACACAATGACACCCGCTACATGTCCATCACAACAGCAGCCCATTGACCCCATTTCACCGTGAGTCACCAGAGCTTGAGACAGCCGAATATAGATCTGACTTGCATTCGGGGAATCAGGATGGATACGAGAACTCACGGCGGACCTCGATGAAAGGTTGAAGGTAGGTCCATTCGCCACCCATGGGATCGCTCACGTTGACGATGGAATACTAATAGGTTGTGCGATGCAATCTGAGGAACTTTTGCCGCATATATGCTGCCCTGACACACGTGCTGGATTTGCTGAAGGTCCGGATGGAGGTCGTTCGTGTGTGCATGCTGCCAGTCAGCTATCTACTCACTACTGTTTCTAGCCTTACTCATTCCATTGGCCCCACAATATCAATTCTGTGCTGTTGGCCCTTAGTCTCGCTCTCGTCGACGTCTCTTTCACACCCGATCCCATTCGCTGCAGCGAGTATGTGCTGCGCTCTGTGACCTATTGCTCAGCGTACTCAAAACATCCTAGGATTACTTGCTCTCCGGTAATGTGCCTACAAGTGTGTCGCATCTTTTCTTCTGCCCACTAGCGGCATCGGGTACAGGAGTGGCTGGACTGCAGTAGATAGGCAGGACTTGAAACAGACTTGAATTTCCTTGATCATCTGCACTTGAATTTGCTTGATTACAATTGCGGGATGAGCCAACTACGAGACCAGGTGGAATCAACTGCATTCAAGAAGATCAATAGAAAATTATATTGCTTGATATGGCTTGACAGTACATGAATTGAAATCAAGTATACAGTCACAGCAATAGTAGATTCAGGTGCTATCAAGAAATTTTTGCGGAGTCGATTCCACTTGATCTCAGCGAATCAGGGAAAGCCAGGCTATCTACGATTGTCGGACTGTCTAACGTCTGAATTTACGTACTAACAGGGAGTCATCCTCCTCCTCGGAAGACGAGCCAGGGGAATCAGATGATGAAGAAGAGGCCCTGGACTGGCCAGGACTCTTCTGGGGATTGGACCGAAGGGATTTGACTTCAAAGTCTGCAGGCAAAAAGAGCGACTTGCCAGTCTGATGAGGAATGGTAGCATCTGCAATCTCCAAAACAGGTGAAGCAACCGTTTCTAAGAACGTCCTACGAGCTTCGGGAGTGAGAGCAGCGCTTGGAACATCTGGATGGATCTCGGAATACACCGCCCAGATCTCCCCACAAGCTTGTGCAATGGTTTCCAGGTAGGGAATAACAATGTCACTCCAAATACTGATGACATGGCCATTTCGGGTGATGGTGGCATTTTGCTCCAAAGTATCAATGGCCTGCCTTGCTAGTTTTGGAGCCCATTGCTCGGGGGACTGAGCAAAGGATGGAAGGAACAGGCACAAGCTGAGAAACATCAGGCAGTCGCGAAGGCCATTGGGAGTGGAGAGTGACGGGATGGATGTTATGATGGCGGCTGGAATGATTGTGAGAGGGAGACCAGGAGACGACTGGGTGGGCACCTACAAGGTAATCCGGAATCGGATCCGGAAAGCAAGTCAATGTATACAGCAACAATCCGGACAAACAGAGAAGCCGCATCCAGGTCATGATTAATGTTGATAAGAGAATACGTGGGCATCAGGGTGCACAGTTGGCCACCAATAAAGCCATAGACAGTGGGCTTCAGCCATCGGGCCTCATACAGGTGCTTGCCATAACAAACTGAACTCTTAAGAGTCACGACAACATGCAAGGTGGCGGGTCGCATGATACTGCATCATGGATCAGAATGACGATCAGAAGAAAAGAGGAATCACATACAACGCGCAACCTGGTTGGACCAGGACATATTCCCAAAGAACCCCCTTGTTAACCAGATGCTCATCTGGGTGGCAGCCAAATCGGTATGTACCAAGTCTTGCCTCTGCTAGAGGATCCAAAAACCTAGCCACTACCCAGAGCTTGAGGCCAAATATGGCTAGAATGGCAGTGGCAAAGCCACAGGTGTCGTAATGGACATTGTGGCTGGTACCAGCTGTGGACACCAATGCCCATTGAGTCGAAGCTGTGGGGAAATGTCGAATATGTTTGTCCGTGTCCCATGCCGCAGTCCAGGCACGCCTGTCAAGGGTAGACTTGTCAAGGAGATCAAGGAGGGGATGGAACCGAGTGTAATTAGGAAATTCAAGTCCGTTCAGTGACTTGCCATCCGGATGGGAATCAGCAGTGAGGACATCTTGCAGGGTGACAAGCTTGCAGTGCTCAGTCTCATCGTCCTCCTTCATTGAGTCGTCTGGGGAACAAATGGTTTGTTAGCAGATGGCCACCATGCACACAAAAGGACCAACCCCGGAACTGAAACGGCCTGTGCATAGGTGCGCCAAGTGATCTCACAGCCTCCTCAAAGGTGGAAGGAAGAGACTGCTTTCCCGGGGGGACCTTTGTGATAAGGAGGTGCTTGTCCAAGGCTCCAGCCTCTGCCAGAAGGGTATCTAATTTGTCAGCCAACACCGCGCGTTCATACTCCTCATACGTGAGTACATGGATACTTGAGGCGGACTCGGGAGGAAGATTGGACTGGTTGGGGGCAAGGTATCGTGGCCGGCCGTCAATGTATCCAGCCTCAACAGCGTCCATGATCCGGTTAAGCCGATCCAGGCCACCATTGTCCGGCTACAATGTGAACATCAAAACAATCGGACATGCTGAGAAACAAAGGCATACATGGAACTCCGGAGTCTCCTCAATGACTGTGCCATCAGGACAGAAAAGACGGATGGTCTCCGATTGGTCCTTCTGTGGGGAGCTGTGAGAGGCTTCATCAATGAAACGGAGTACGGAGGACTGACTGCGAATCCATGTACCAAAGACTCAATGGGCTGAGCTGCAACGGGCCGACTCCATTCTGTACCTGCGTTGTCGACTCCCTTGGCTTTTGGCTTCTTAGGCCGTGCCCTCCGCTTGGTGTGAGATGCCTGTGAAGCTTGTTGACGTCCCCGAAAAGATGAGGTAGACTTGGCAGTGTCAGGGGCAACCTTCGTATGGGACCGAGTCCGAGTCTAAAATGCTCAGTCTAAACATGGGTATGTAAAGGGCGAAGAAGGTAATACTCTGGTCGAAGGACTATCAGTGTCGAGTTGGGGATCATGGAGCCGTCTCTTGGCTCGAGTCTGAATATTGAACATGGAGTAAAGTCATCCAAGCAAAATGAAATGGTACAAAACCCACCACAGGTCCTGAAGATGATTCGGGTTGGGGGTCGACCAAATCTGGAGAGTGGGGTCGCTTCCGGAGGCGTCGTGCCTTGGCCAATGTGAGTCCCAACTGTGTGAAGAGATAAGGAAGGGGAAATACCTGGGGCTGATGACTGTCTGGACTGCCTGCAGCCGAGGGGAGCTGAGGTGGGGGTCCCTTGGTGGGGCCCTCCTCCTGATCGGATTGGAAGAGATCGGGGTCAGGCCGGGACTGGCCTGGTTGATACGATTGAGATGCGGTGGGTGACATGCGAGAGGCAGCATCATGGCCATGACCATCGGAGGGATTGATTGATCCCTGAGTAGGGGGATCACCGGGGGCGGGATCCGCGGGCGTAGGAGCCTCGGTCGGTGCAGGAGGGACAACATCATCAGTCACTGGAGGAATGTTAGCTGTTGCAAGAGGGACCACATCAGCAACTGGAGGAATGTTAGCCGTTCCAGGAGGGACAACATCATCAGTCACTGGAGGAATGTTAGCTGTTGCAAGAGGGACCACATCAGCAACTGGAGGAATGTTAGCCGTTCCAGGAGGGACAACATCATCAGCCACTGGAGCAATGTCAGTCGGTGGAGTGCTATCCTCCAGGAGTTGTGCACCAGCCACTGGAGCAAAGGGATTGGCCAGAGGGTTAGGGCCTGGAACACCCCCAGTATAGAGGGGCGTTGGTTGAGGGGGAGGAGACCGAATGGTGACAGCAGCAGGCTGGCTGGGGGGTGGGGCGGGAGATGTGAGTCTGGAGCGGAGATGGGCTGTGGTAGAGCCGCCCACCACTAGTGGTGGCCTTGCAGAGGTGAAGAAATAGTCCAAAGGCCCCCGCGAGTGTTCAGGCCGAGTGTAGTGGGACTTGAACCACAAGGTGGCCGTGTTGTAATCAGAGGGCTTCTTCAAGCTGTCCATCAAGGCGGTCATGCAAGCATCGACGGCAGTCGCTGGCTCCTCGTCGAGCCGATCAGAGATAGCGAACACAGACATCCAAATATTGTTTTCGATCTTCACAAGAGCTGCGGGCTTGGGGGAGCCGGCCCGGGACCAAGCCTGCAGCCGGAATGAACGACATTTCAGTAAGAGAGCAACGGATAGGGCAACGCACCAGGACCATGTTAAGGCGATTGGTGGAGCAGTCATGGAACCGCTTAGGAATCAACAGAACCAGGGGACTAAACACCAGCGACAAGTGCAATGCAACAGCTAGATACTTGGGGCGGACAGTCTTCGAATCTACACCTGGAGGCTTCCAATCGTCCCCAGCATCGGCTGGTACCGTACTGGTGAGGAAAAGTGAGGCATAATCAATGATAGATGGAAATTCAGGAGCACATACATTTGACACGCGTTAGCAAACTCTTTCCAGGTACCAGGAATTGCGAAGTGACCCTGAGCATGCCAGAGTCAGCCATGCAGAGCCAGAACAGGGATAGAACTCACAAGCTTGAAAAGTTTGAGACAGAGCGCAGCGGTGATGAAATTGGCAACGATCTTATCATACTTAGTGTTATATTGCCGGGTCGCTAGGGAGTGCACCATGTGCTGCAAAGTCATCCCGGGTGAAGTTGGTGGCTGGGGGCCATCAGGCTGGCTGGATGCATTGGGCTGGGATACACTACGAAGGAGGTGGCCAGGAGAGTCCGGGCTTGATGCTGAGAAAGCTGTAAAAGCTTGCCGGCAGATCGTTGGCCAATCAGAGAGCCTCTCCAGTGCCTAAGACATGACAATTGGGACCCGGTCAAGGTGCAAAAGGGGAATGCACTTACGCCTTTAGCTGGGTCAGACAGGGGTGGCCCTGTTTGTGGAGGAGTCTGGTTCGATCGTGGAGGACACTCAGAAGCTTGCCAGACAACGAGATCAAGCGTCAGGAAGGAAGTGAACATCTCCCCCAAGACATCATTGGCATTAGGGGAATTTTCATTGAGTGGAGAGAAGTTGTCCACAAGCTCTGCCACCTTGTAGTTGAATGAGCAAGTCGTTATTTGCGATACACCCTCGCTGACCCCAACGGCCATATCGCCCTGATGGAATCAATATTCGGTGCAAGCGAAACTGGATTAGGCCAACCTGGATATTGAAAGGAGCGTGGATAACGCGCCAGGGTAGCCGCTGAAACTCGATTCGATTGAAGGGAGGCAATTGATGAGTACTCATAATGCTTGTTGGTGAATTCAATATGATAGCACGGTCAATGTCAGACAAACGCTGGCGCATCACATGCTCATTCTAACCATCAGAATGACCACGTGATTATCCGAACGGGCCGGAGGACAAGCGGACCCAGTGACAATGTCCCCCAGGCGATCTTCAGTGTAGCATAGGGTAACAGGGACGGACACATTTCAACATCAACAAGACAGTCGGTCAAAGCCACCTGACTAAGCCAGGGGAACATGAATGGAGAAATGTATTTGAGCCGTATTACAGGGATGGCATGGGGACGAAGGGCAGGGAGTAGAGGGAATCAACCCGTCCAGATGGTGAGGAACAGAAGGATGAAACTGGGGGACACTATATACAGGGCATACAGGAGTACAGCCAGACAAATATATAGCAATAAATAATGGATGACCGCACCAGAATGGTCATTTCTTAGCAGCGAGCCGCGCGTTCCGGACTTTTATCACGGTGTCATAGAGCAACTGTGGGGGGATGCCAACCTTGGAAAATCCCCGCCACCAGCCAGTAGAGTATTTGGCGACCAATGCCCACAATGGGTCACCTTCAAAACCGAACTGTGTCTTGTACCATGCAATGATGGCTGCTGGGACAACAACATGGCGATTGGTGTAGTTGGATACCAATCCCAGAAACGGGATTCGGTCTGCGTCACCGACATGGACAAACATGAACCTAATGACCATCAGTGTATACTATGAGACCACAATTGAGAAACTAACTGGGGGATAGGAAGGGCAAGGACACCCTTGTCCTTCCGAAGCTTCTCGTGGAGTCGTGACATGGAGGCCACATGATCAAATTGGTTTCCTGATAGACCTATGTAGCAAAATTCCGAAGAGGAAGTGACTAACGCACCAGAAGTGGGTACATAAAGGCCCAGGTGGCGCAAGCGGGCTCCAAAATCTTTGGCGTTGGGCAAAGGGAAGCCGAAAAAGACCTCGGGGGGCTGGGTGCTGAAGCCATGACATGGTCTAAGTGAAACAGAGAGTCTTTCGAGCGGGAAGCATTTGAAAGCAGCCTCAGGACCATTCTGCCAGGAGTCATCGTGTGGGAACCGCAACAGAGGATGAACAAACGTACCCGCCATGCAATGGAGCATGGGCCAGGTTGGAGGTCGTCGGGAATCAGATTCCAACGCTCGTCAATGATGGAGTGGATGTCTGCTGGGGTCATAACAGTGAGGGACGACGTCCAAGGTGATGCTGGTTGATATGGCCCGCACCGCCAGGTACGTAGAATTTGAGGTCCGCTTCGGCAGTGATGCCGCAGGCAAGATCAAACTCCGTCTGATGGTTTACTTCCTGCTTTGGACAAAGCATCGGAAGGCGTCCGCATCGGGAGCGCAACTATAAATATGCTGCGGACGCGCGGGCAGCGGCTTGATCGTTCTATTTGATGGGCCGATGGTTTCGGGACCAGAAGATCATTGAAGTGCATGAGGAGTCCTCTTGTGGATGCGTATGCTATACTGAGCGGACAGGGAGAGAAGAGGAATGGATACTTCTTGCCATTGATAGCACCAGGAAGCACAGATCCCTTGGCCGTCGGTGCAGGATGATCATCCATGTTGGCGAAGATAGTTCTTTGTCTTCTCCCTCCTCGGCCAAAACTGGATGTGGCAGAGATGCATAAAAGGTGCAGCATCGTCCATCCAACATGAATCCACTAAGCCCCACCAATGGAACGAACCTATGGGCTACCGCCCGAGGAAGAAAAGCGAGCAACCATGCGAAATGCCTGGCGCGTGTTTTGCGCTTACCAACTCGCAACCAACAGCCCATTCGAAAACGGATGGTACCTGTTTCACTCCCTTGTGTTGGAATGGGTGCTGCTCAACCTCATTGCCGAGCTCGGATGTGAGGAAATTTTCGAGATCTTCTCGACACACTTACACCCCCAAGCTGTCTATGGTGAGGACCAGATCCTATGCCCACATCGTTGATCTGACTTGTTTGTCTCCCACAGAAATTTTCGATGGTCGAATAGGGTCTTCCATCGCGGAAATTCAAGCAGCCTTAGACAAATTGGATCAAGAAGATGACGATTCCGCCTCACAAGCCGGCTCCGCTGGTGGCGATTCCAATTCGCCAGGTGACAGCGATCCAGTTCCGGTAGGTGCAAGGGCACAGGTCGATGGGATTCTGCAATACATCCAGGATGCGGAGGCGGCGCAGGAGGCAGCGGAGGAGGGAATGAAGACCAGGTCCAAGACACAGAGTACAGCGAAGGTCATGGCGTGGAAGGCCAGTATGTCCTTTGAAAAGCAGGACGACATCCCTGAGGACCTCGGGGACTTGTCCGCCGAATTCGCATCAGTCTCCTTGGACGATGATGATTCAACGTACGTATATCCTGGTGCAGTCCCGAGCCATGCCTCTGTATCGTCGTCCATCAATGCTGGGCGGACACGGTCAGTCATTGATGTGGTGCCCTTGGTCTGTGTCCCCGGAGTGTCCCCCCATATGCAAGCAATGGGATTTTGTGAAATCAAGAGGAGGTTGGAACTGAAGTTGCCAATGGGCACCCCGGGTGTCCGGATGAGGGACATCAGCCGAAAAGACCTAAACCAGGTAAGGGTCAATTACCCAGATTACCAGAGGAGGTGTTCATGGTTCCCTCAGACCTTAAGGTACCTCCTTGGCATTCTGGGATCCGCTGGTGGAGGGTCACTCAGAAAAGTATACGGAATGCTCACTTCAGGACCCTTCATGCTTGACATGTCAATTGACGCATCGGACATCAATGGGTCAATTAACAAGATCAGAGCTAAGCTAAAAGCCAAGTCATTCCTCAGAAATGTGGTGAAGCAGGACTGCACTCCTTGCAAAAGATTGGTGGATCACTGGAGAGAGGCGCTCAAGCAGATGATAGACATTTACAGGGGCATGGAGCAGAGGGAGCTGATAAAGATGCCAAAGCTGGTTAAGCCCGAAAAGGTCCAGTCTGTATAATCCGTAATATACACGGCCCAATATGTAGCAACCGATGGGTTCAGTCATACCAGAACGAGGCATGTCCATCAACTTATGGACGGTCTCCAAATGGGGTGCAAGTATGTAAACTAAGGCAAGACTACATATGGAATGGAAGTCCTTGTTTCAAGGCCCATATCAACTTAAAATCATCCTCACAGACAAACTCCCTGAAAGGGGGGGTTTTCACTGTACGGATTCCGGTGGTGGGTCTATGGGCTTATGAGTATACGATTCGGTGTACGGAAGGTAAGAAGGGTCCGCCAGAACAGAGCCGGACATGATTGAAGACAGACAAGGGGAAAAGGATAAACCAATGTTGGAAACCAGCAAACCGGCGACCGTCCGTAATTGAACCAATGGAAAATAGCAAAGGGAGAGTTTGGTCAGCCCATTGAATAACAGGGCTTGAAGCTGCCCGTGATGGTGCCTGGAGAACTTGCACTGTGGAGAAAGGGGGGCACAGCAAGAGTATCGGGTGAGTGATAGACTAGTTAAATGGGGGAAACCGTTGGATAGCCTTTGAAGAGTCGCCGGATCAACCTCCAGGAACTCCACATTGTGGAGCTGCACATTCAGATTTGAAGTGCCAGCAGTAAGGATATGCCTACGAATTGTGAGGTCCCCTGGAATGAAATTGGAAAGGCACAGACTTTAGAAAGATATCCATTCGCTTCGTTATGTAAAGAGACTTCGATTTTTCGAAGCTCTCCAGTCGACGACGAAGAGAGTCCATGTGAACCACTGGGCTACAGCAAATGGGTGACCGGGTGCAGCACCGAGATCTTGGGTAGGAAACCGGGACAACTTGAATGTCTGGTAGGATTGAATGGAGACTGTCCGGTAGAGGTGGGGCCGGAATACGTCGGCAAAGTCCTGGCACACCCGCATGAGGTGGTGTACATTGTGTCCGCCCAAGTGAGCAGCGATCATGGCAATTAACTCAGGAGCAACGTAGCAAAAAAGACAGTCATGCCGGTTCCTGGGGGTGGGGTGAGGACGGGGCAGGATAAGTCATAGTGTGCGCGGGCGCTGTCTGAGTGGGCGCCAAGAGGCCCACCGTGGGAGTTCTGACCATCTTAGTTGACATGTGACCTCACATAGGGGTACTCGCATACCGTTCCCTCTACTTATCGTCCACGCTGTATGAAGCCCCCCATATGGTCCATTAGCAAGAACCTACCTTAAACCGAAACCACCACCATCTCTCTTACCCGCTCTCCCTCTCTACCCCGTTCGCCCCCCCATCCTCTTCTTCGGCGTTGACCTGCACATCATTCCTCTGGCCGGACGACCGCCTGCTGATCCTATCACCTCCGGCATCGGCAGCGTTTGGAGATCCATGAGCAGGGTATCGGTTGCTCGATGACTGGGGTTGTCAACAGAGTGTGCCTTTGCTTGCCTTTTCATGGTCGCATACTGACCAACTCGCTGATCGCCCTACCCCCTGCCAATGCGGACACATATTTGCACATGCAGGGTCCCAGTACGCCCTATTTCTTCTATTCAGTGCGCCTTTGACCAATTCAACTATTTAGACTGGGCCACCACCACTTCGCTTCGTTTCTACCCGGTCGTATACGAACAATCAACAGGCGATCGAAGGACTCATCAG
This sequence comes from Pleurotus giganteus, assembly GCA_032158425.1. Lineage (NCBI taxonomy): Eukaryota > Fungi > Basidiomycota > Agaricomycetes > Agaricales > Pleurotaceae > Pleurotus > Pleurotus giganteus. The sequence continues at coordinate 905,865 of JAPEHR010000014.1, forward strand.
GGTCGGAGTTGTGCCTTCCGCATAGATATTGTAATTACCGTAGTCTTCCCAGATGTACTTCGAATATTTTAGTGAATATGGATATTTATAGCTATTTTACAAACTGACAGGATTCCGAGCGGCTCAGCAGTGCTCAGATTTGACCATAGTGCAGCGGGAACTTTCCATGTTTTTACTGAGTGTGTCGCAGACTTTTTCTGAGAAACCGTACAAAATCTGAGATGGACTGGGCCATCGGAGGCATGCGTTTTCACTTGGTGCACCCGCGCACATTGCGCAACATTGGGAATTAGCTTCGAGGCAGCCTCCTGCGCACTTTCCCCCAGCATCTCCTGTTAATCACCATTTGAAAGTGGTCGATTCCCCCTAACACCAAATACAGACACACAACAGGCTCCTAGTGCGGGCAATGCACATTGAACACACAGTAAGTCCACTCAGATGCTGCATTTGACCGCACTTCCGACGGAGCTTTTCCTCCATATCCTGCGGTGTTTGCATACCCCGGAGTATTTGCAGCTGGCGCTGGTGTCGAGGTGCACCTACACTCTCGTCCTACCATTCCTTTATCTCAAAGTCACATTCCTCCGTCCCGAAGACATGTTGTGCTGGGATGAATACCAAGATCCACGAGCAACCCATCGAAGATGGCTTCGGATGTCATGTATCCAAGCTGTGGTATTCGATGTCATCTTGGGGGACCGATGGTTCGTCTTTGTGCAGAACATTTTTCGGGAGATGATGAACCTCAGATACCTGGTGATGACTCCTCAGTGGTAAGCCGTTTGTGTTGTTTCCGTTCTATGCGCACCTTAGCTCTCAGGGAGCAAACTACTGTCTGGACCAGCATGACAGGGCTTACACACTTAGAGCTCCATCCCCCAATGCAGATGGAGCCATTGCTGGCTCCTGCCACCGACATCCCCCTCCTTCCTCACCTTCAGGTCTTAGACACCACGTTGGACCTTGCAATCTCATTGACCCCGGTTTCCCCACGGCTTCAGGCTCTCAGTATCACACACACCTGCACTTGCACTTCATCATCCCATCATTGGTATGAGCAGCACCGCCCGCTTCACATTCTGCAGGTCCGCCTATTACACCGGACATTGGCGGATGTTAAGTCTTTGCATTTGGGCCGGCTAACAGATGAGATGATGGCTGTCACTGCTGGCTTTGTGCAGCAACGGATAAACTTATCTGTTCAAGCCCGTGACAATGTGGGTGACCTTTCATATTCCGTTCTTATGGACTGACTTGACTGGCCCCTAGGGCTTTCTGCTGCAATCTATCTCAGGGTTTGTCACCGCGGAGCAAGTCTATGTAGATGTCATGCCTTGGGCCCCTTCTTTTCCTTTGCTTTCAATGGGCCAGGCTGGGTTGTGGTTGGGCCAACTTGTTTCATCCAATTATGGTTTCAAAGAGCTTCTATTTCAACAACATTATCCTGGTCCCAGACATGGGATGGGAATATTCAGCCTAGTTCCTGGCGGACTGGTACCTCAGCTTGTCTGTCATGTAGATGACCAACCCCGTTGGCTTGACTTGCATCATGTTGTTATCCCGGCAATCTAGAATTGTTCCACCCCTTTGTCACCTTTTGCCGGATTGATAACTTCCTTGCAGGTTGAGTTGCAGTCTCCATTCCGGAGGTGTGAGTAAATATCCATGACTGTGGACGATGTTAAGCGCCTTGTGCACCTGTCCATCGCACATTTCCACTGGGCGCTCACCTGTATCACCATCAGTGGTTATTGCCCTCTGCCAAAGGTTTGCAATGCATGTCCTTCACTCCTTCATTGGCAATCTGTTGAGAACATGGTATGAGTATGTCTACATATCCATCGTCACCAGAACAAAGCAGCCTCACCTGATGACCCCTGTAGGCACATGACCATTCTAGCCCTCAGAACTCCCACGGCTTTATCTATCTGGATATCCCCATCGCCCCCTCTGCCCTCCCCCTCGCCCCTCTGGATACCATGAAGTGATTCTCATCTTTAACTTACTGCTAAGCCGATTAACTTCGTTCCTCTAGCCTCTTCACCCACAACGCCACTGAAAAGGCCCTTTACGCAAGGTGAGCCCGCCTATTTCAGAGCAACTGATCCCCTTGACCATTCCCAACCTTGTAGGCAATGGGCCCCTCAGCCTACATTTCAACAGGCCGTCGCGGTATCTATGGCAAAGGCGTAAGCCAGCCAGCCATCTGTTTTGCCATGTTTCACTTACATCCGATCAGACGGACTCGGAAGCCTGCCAAAGCTGCCAGAGTCATTGTTCCATCACCGCGGTCGCCATTCCCCCTCAATGTCCGTCACTCCCCAAAGGCCAAATCTTCAGCGGCGCTCCCAGTGACACCCATCTCTGCCTCTATTTCCAAGCGCCGTCGCCGGGTGCAGAAGAGCCCCCGCATGCCGAAGTCCGGGATACCTTGTCCTCCGCCATTGTCTGCCCCATCCAACTCATCGGATGACCTGTTGCCGACACATGTCCCTCCGTCGATGCCATTGGGTGAGCCCCTGCATTTCAGTGGTCGAATGGAATGGCTCACCCGATCTCCTCAAGCAGCTCATCCGTCCCCACTTGCACTTCCCTCCACGACACCCACCCTCTCCACACCCCCGCGAGTTTCACAGGACTCTACCCTCCAGCCTCTCCCTCCTTTGGAATGGATGGACCAGTCTACCCAAACTAACCCCTGGCCCCCACTCCCTAGCTCACCCCCAACTCCCTTGCATTGTCCTGTTGAGTCCCAGGATCCTACAATGCTGGAAATCCATACTGAGCACCTTGGAATTGGGCCGCAATGGCTCCATGCTGAGCATGGTGCTGTCCTTCAGGAGTTGGACCGGACTGTTCGTGATTCTGTTCCCCATAAGGACTTGCTCTTACCCACCCCATGGTTTCTGGCACACCCATCCGCTGCGGTTTCTATTCTACACTCGGCCAAGGCCATCTTCCAGAAGCTGGATTTCCCCCAGTTCCACCAGCTATCCCTCCTGCTGCACCACGGCGGGACCTTCAAGGCTCTCTTGGGCAAACTTCCACCTAGACTTAGATCCATGCCCACAGTTCAGCTCATTGATCACCTTTCCGATATCGCCTTGGCCATCAATCAATTTGATAACCCCCTGGGTGCTTCCCGTCCTGGACCTCAAGTGACGGCTATGCTTTCGGAGGTGGGTTCAGAGTCACTCCAACCACCTGGATACATTATTGGTACAGGCTATAGCCATCATCCCAACTTACCCTGGACGGGGCGGCCTGCCTTTCACCCATATCAATGAGGCGTCTTTCGCAAAAATGAAATCCAAAACTTGGCTTGATGACACTTGCATTGATGAATTTGTTCTGAAGTTGATCAGTTTTCATGGTTCCCAAGTAGACCCTGGGGTTCTCTACATGCCTACCCCTGTATATGATCGAATCCGGGCTGCCTTTAGTGACAAGCAGATGGATGCTGCTGTGTCTCACCCTTACCCTGGTGGCAAGAGGCTTACAGCGGAGACTGTTGCCCGCATATCCAGAGTTCTGGTCCCTTTGGTTGATGACAACCACTGGATCCTTGTGCATATCCGGCTGTTGGATGGTGTCATAGAAGTTTACGACAGTTTCTTCCACCAGTCCCGGGGATCCCAAGCACACCAGGTATGACAAGCTATGTGTTTTCCCTGCTCCACTCACCTGCATCCAGAAGCTTTCCCGATTTGTGTCCCATGTTGCAGCAACATTCCACCTCTCCCATTGGAAGCCCCTGCCATATGAAAGACTGGACCCACTGGTATATCCCTTCGTGCATCTGGGCTTTGTCCTTATTCCTTTCCAGGTACCCAAGCAGAAGAATGGCACTGATTGTGGGGTGTATGTCATTGCATTTACAGAGCACTTGCTCTGCCATCCCTCCATGGATGGCTTTGATATCATCAAGGGTTCAGATGTCAATGTAGACTACCTGAGGCTCCGGCTTGTATGCCTACCACAGTAGTCCCTTTTGTAGCTATACATTGTAAATACGGTCCTTCACATTACCTGGGGAAGCTATATGTCCTCCCTCTTTTTTCTGGGAGTCTTGATTATGTCAGATCCTAGGTTGACTCCTGCTGCAACTCCGACACAGGTTTTCTTAAGTGCCCCTACCATTCTTCTGAGGTTATGAGGTACACTTCTATCTCATGTCCAACAGTGCACTAACACCCCATCAGACCGTTTTATTCTAGGGATGATGGTCTCACAAGCAAGTATGTCTACAATCCGTCTTCCCCTGTCCACTCTTTAATCCTCACATAGCCCACCACGAGTCACATTTGCACAACGTCTCGCATCCTCCTTACAAGCCATCAGGTGTGTTTTCCATCTGGTGTCTCTCCCTCACTGACAATGTTTGCCCCTCCTTTGAGCCCAAATGTCCCTGCTCGGCCAGCCAAGCCACCTCAGAAGAAGAAAACTCCAGTTCGGACAACCTCCCTGCCATGTAGTCTCAACCCGCCTGCTAAACCTCGGAAGCTTCTGGTGGTAGCCACCATCCCTTCAAAGATGATAAGAGCTGCCCATATGCCCTCAATGTCACCCTGTGGCAACCCCCCAACTAAGCCACAGACGGCTCGGCCATTGCCCTCCACCTCTTCAATCATCTCCCCATCTGGTCCCCCTGAAGCCCTTCCCCCTCATTTGTTGCCGAATTCCCTGCCAACCCACATAGAGATCCAAAATGATGGGACTTCCTTTCCCCTCCCAAAGTTTCCACAGGCGTTGTATGTCACCCAGCACCTTGGGCTTGCTCCTCTACCACTAAGTCCTGGGGAGGGGGACTGCCTCTTCAGACTGGACCGTGCTCTCTGTGCTTCGTCCCCCCACCCATCGTCATTAGCCCCCATACCTTGGTTTGTGGCAAATCCACGGTCAGCCATCATTGGCCTCCAGCGATTTCAGCAGACATGGGAGGCTCTTGAATTTCAAAACTTCCACTCTTTAGTCCTCATCATCAACCGAAGTCTGCTGCTGCGCAGCATCATATCTCACCTGTCACCAAGCCTCCGGAAGCTTGCCGTTGTCAAATCAATCCGACGAATGACGGATGTGGCCAGAGCCATCAGTCCCTTTGTCGATGCCTTGCTTCGGACTCCCACCGTTATGGCATCGGCCATGCTACAGAAGGTATTTGCAATGTCACTCTTCGTTATCTGGCCCTGAGTCAGAGTGTAGGCTGTGGAGATCATGCCATCGTATTGTGGTGGACACCTTCCCGGATTGATTGATGCAGTGTCCTTTTCAAAGATGGGTCCTGGTGTCGACCTGAATGGCATCTGTGTTGATGCCTTCCTTAGAACCTTAATTCGTATGCGGGGCAATCAGGTGGATACCTCTGCATTGTTTGTTCCCAACCAGTTCTTCCTTGACACCATCCAGATGGCCACTTCTGAGGCTCTGTGGTCATTAGCATGTTCCTCCACTAGTGACTCTCTCACCTTTACTGGTGTTAATATGGAACAAGTCTCCAGAATTCTTGTTCCTGTGTGGGATTCCGACCATTGGATCCTCATTCACATTCTCCCTCTTCAAGGCATGGCTGAGATCTATGACAGTTGTCCTGGACCTGTTAATCATGGTCAAGCTGCTACCATCAGGGATTTGCGCACCAAAAGGCAAGGCTTTATATGTCCATGTAAACAGCGGCATGAAAACAAGATATCCAAGTCTGATTTAGTGCAATATATAGGTATATAAGTCACAATGCTTTTTGTCCATTGGCGTCAGACTTGGTAACAAAACCTTCTTGGCATGAGGCGTAACTAGATACACTATGGGAGTGCATCGTGACTCAAGTATATCTGGGTTGATCGAGCAACTCGCGGCTATGCTTGGAAGAGTTTATATGCCTGGAGCATATTGGCAGCGGTGATGGTTACTAAATGGCTTGGTCACATTGCAAGCCCATTCACGTTGCTTGGTGGCTTTCCATTTAGACCAGCCATTGGATGATGTTGTACCTACGCAATTCTGTAGCAGATGCTCATATCTATCTGAAGTCAGTTAATCATCAATATCATGGTTCAGCCACCAAGTATCGTGTGCATGACACTGATACGTCCGTACCATACGTTCTGGTGGTTTTGCAATGAAAAGACGCTCAACTCCTATGACTGACGTCTCCGTACGGCATCAGATTTGAGGCAGCGATATACCGTGCCAGTGTGTGTGCCACAGTAAAATGCGCCAGGCAGGCTCCTGCTTGCCATGTGATGCACCGGCTTCTATGTTCTCTCTGCATTGACCTGAAGGCTCGACCAGATCACCAGAATAAGATCGTACCATGTTGTTTAGACCACCATGCAGGCATTGCTGCCGCCAGCCCAGCAGTCCTATGACATCACCCGCAGCGACAGGTATGACTACTGGCACCACAAATCTATCTAGGTTACATTTGCTTTTCATGACTGTCAATCGGGTTTGAGATCGGATCACTGAACATTTGACAGTCGTATACACAAAATGGAGACATAGAGTCTATGTTAAATCATCTGCCTGTAATACTCCCATTCGCCACCTCTCGCATCGCCTGCCGTCTGGCTCTGAGCTTTGCCAAAGCACTATCCTTTGAAGGTGCCTTCTGAGTGAATGAATATATAGGAAATATTTTTCTGAAAGGCCATCAATTCACAGAATATAGTAACGGAATATCACACGTACTTGTTCCACCAGTCAAGCAAGTCCCTGACTTCTTGTACCTCCTCCGGATCGTCCAAAAGCTCGACAATGGATGAATAGAAACGCTCCGAGTCCGTTATGGTATCTGACCTTGAGAAAACTGCTGTTGAGCACAATGCAAATCGTACCTGCAGGAAGTGAGGTCAGCAGTGAAGAGGGTGGCCCAACGGTCAACAATATAAACCAACCTGAGTCGCCACATAAGCTATGGAAGCAGTGGTGACCTGTGTCATGCCATGGATGCGTGCATTCCCAGATCTTGTGGCCTTGGGTTCCTTGTCCACTGAGCTGGGTGACGTGAAGATGTGCTTGAATGCCTATTTGTCACAATGTAAGACCAGTGGTGATTTATGTAAGCGAGCGCACCGTTACTAAGAGAGCATTCCGAAGCAGCCCCTTCCAGGGATCCTGCGGATCATACGAAGAATCCCTATACAGGAATATAGGCCACTGATCGCCCGCTACGATGAGTTGAGAGTTACGAAGCCTTGACCGAATACTGGAATGATATTGAGTCGTATCCCATCAACGGATGAACATGTAACTTACTCTGGATCATTCCAATCCAGGCCAGCTGGGCACAGGAGTTCTCCTGTACGGTCATGAATGAATCCTCGCCCTTGCTTGATGTTACGAGGGATAGGCGGATCAAGCGGGACATTCGGAAGTGTGATCCAGTCTATCACTGCAGATTTAAGGCTTTTTGTATCATCGGAACGAGCACCTGATGATCCTTTCTGAACCTAATGATGAGGTTAGTATCTGCAAAGGCGTACATGCACTGAGCACTTACATAGTCGGCTATGAGGCGTAACTGTTGCTGATCACCACTCAAGACTTGCTCTGACAGGTCAGGTACCATGCTCAATAACTTTTCGAACACTTGATGTTCACGACGTTCCCTGTTGGGCATTTAGCAGATGGAATAGTCTAATGAGAGTAACATACACCGCAGGTAAATCCTCAAGTGTAGTGTCAGAGTCCGCCATGTCACTTAGACGGAGGATCCCATTGGAAAGGAGACTGTGAACGTTACATAGTGCATGAACAGTCCGACAGAAGTGACGTCCACAAGAGACCAATGGATGGGTGGTAGATCTGGATGGAAATCAGAACGGCCAGTCGCAATGCAGGAGGTGAGACAACTTGCGGCTTTTTACGAGGACCTAGCTCAAGGGCATTAGGTCGTTTAAGGCCACCGGGCACTGCTTGAGACGCCATGATATAGTGTTTCAGATGTAGGGAAGAATTAATGCTGAGCGCTGAGCACTCATTATATAGTTTGTCAACTTGAACCACCCCCGATATGGCGAAAACTTAAATGTATGCATTTTGACTATATGGGGATAAAAACTGCGCATTGTGGATGTTTTGAGGCTCTCCCCGCGGAGTTCCTGCAGCACGACTATGGAATGTGCCGACTACAGCAAGTGGTAGATAGCAAGAGCGAAGACAAATCAACAGGGAGCGACATGGGAGCACATAGATGAAGTATTCACCTATTTAATTGGCTGTTCAGACGCTATACTTGTGCAAATGTTAACGGTTGGCACACTAGTCATGGGAACAATAGGACGTGCCTTTCTGGGAGCATCAACAATGATTTTGAAGGTGCCTTCAACGTTCCACTCCATAATTTGGGTGCCCTCCTCCACCTTATCATTGCCCCCCCTCACCGATGGCAGTGAGGAAGCGACCCTTTGGAGCATGAAAGAGTGATGGGGCAAAGACTTGGTGCCAATTGACCTGATCGAGAGCGGAATGCGAGCGCCTTCAGTGGCAGTCATCAGTGCTTCAGTCGAAGGCTGCCCGACAAAAATTTGTGGTCACAGCTGTAGACAAGGTTGTCGTGAACCACACTGAAGGTAGACTCATCTTGGCTGAGCTTGATGGTAATGTTATCCGTGCGAACTTGACTGCTATTGGTGTCCTTCACAAAGCTAATGCATAATGCCAAGGCTTCGTGCCAGGGTAGGGCTGCCTGCCTGTAAGCGTACACGGTAGGGGCCGTACAATTGACCGTACCTTTTGCGGGTTATTAACAGTATGAACCGTACCATAAAATTGTCCATGCTGAATCCAAACGGTATGATAGCGGGAGTAACGATGGCCGTAATACGGTATATTTGATGTGTATGGCACCTACAAATACATCAGATATAGGTCATACACTCCACGAAGAATGGCCTGAGTGCATGGCAGGCTAGGCGAAGGTGTTGGTCGACAATCATCAGCATACAGATGGTTTCTGGCTTGAGGCTGGCATGTTGAAGGCAATTGCTCACGGCCATCTGAGAAAACATGCCTGACAGCTACTGCAGAGCATATAGAACTTGTTAACCAAGTTAAGACAGCATGAAAGACGGGATCTATACCGGGAATAGATAATATATCATGCGCAAGTTGAAAGATGGATACTCCCCCTTTCGCCGAACCCACCATTGATGGGGTCACAATGATTGAAGTCTTCATACGGGGACTTAATCGACAAGCTGGTTAGTATCACGCTTATCTTTTCTCTCGTAGCATTTGATAAAATTCATCAGGGATCTCAACTTGGGCATCGGAGTCAGCCCCATCAGCCTAGGCATCGCCACCTGCATATGTACCATGATCACCATCACCGCTGTCCTCGGATGGTGCGCCTGGTGCGTTTCTTACATCCGGATTTAGAAGAGTAGGAGTGAGCCTTCGGAGCCACAAGAATCGGGAGTCATCTTCATCTTCGTTGTCAGCTTGAAGTGCAGCATCTAGCTTCATAGTGTTCTTGGTGCGTCAGCCGCAGCCTTCTGGTAACAAATGCGCTTTGAGTGGCAGAATGTCAAGGCTAATCAAAGTGACTTTACGGCTTCAGCGGATGACTTTGACCCAGAGATGGGGGCTTCATCATCGGCATCATTGAACTACATGATCTGTGAGGCATCTGTGAGGGTGCCATCTCTCGGCAAGGAACGGGACCACCTTCTCAAGTAGCAACTGAAGTCGCAGTGGACGACATCACCGGTATTAACATCGAGAGGAATATTTTCGCAGTGTCGATCACCGAGCCTGTCTGACCATTCAGAATTGGAAACATGAACTCCATAGACAAGCCTGACCCAACCATGTATCCAACAATGGACATCACAGCGGCTGTCCTGCCATACGACAGTCGGCCAGCGAGCCAGGCTGAAGGCTCTGGGAAAGTCTTGATAAACCATTGGAGGAAAACCGACGGCCATCTACAATTTAGGCTTAGTGATGTAATTCAGTCTGCTAGACAAGATACTTGCCTGGGGGTGAGTTTCGTGAGGAACAGCGCTGCTGCATCTTTTGGGTCAGACACTTTAATCTTCGCGAATATCTCTGAAAGGTCTGAGGACTAAAGCAACGTGAATAATGTGGAGACAGGAAGTCGTTCTCAGCATACCCCAGTACTTATATCCATGGCACCGTACTTCTTCAGAAGAAACGGGTGCATACACATCGTGCTAGGAACCCATTGGATCAAACCGCACTCATCATTCAAGGGGATTGCAGCATATGTGCGGATATCCTAGGAATGCTAGTTACTCACGCAGCTGCTGATGACGAGAATCAGAATTGCCGCGGAGGATTTTGTTAACGACTGTGTTAAGGTCCATGATCCGGGCATCCTTTCAAAGGTCGTCCTTTGGTTTTGCGAGGAAGGAGCAAAGAATATCGTCGCTTCCCTTAACAGTTACCTTGCGGCTTGGCAAGGGAGGTCATAATCTCAATGACCTTGGTAAACTCTGCATTCTCGAATGAGGGACTTGAATGATACAGACAAACTCATGCGTACCAATGAATGTTGGTGAATTTTGAGGAAATGGTGCATGGGTCAATTGAGAGACCGACGGTGCAGGGATACTGTGACTAGCGGTGAGGGATTGTTGAAGACGTATGATAAGAGGGCAACTAGCCAGATTCTTGACGTAAGGGAAATGGCGTTCAACGCTCAGCTTTGACTCTTGACGCGTGACAGATGGGGAACTGGCAGATACGAAGGAGCTCCTTCATCATCTTGATGCCGCTTTCTATCATACGATTTATGGCGTTGTCGTTGGAAGGGTTACTTTGGGCAAAACATTTAGAGCAAGCATGTAAGACATTGGTGATCCGCCTACTCGTATCTTTTCCAAATTTTTCCTACCTCTCTCTGCACGTGTTGGGGTCTTGGAGTTGACGATCGAAACGAGGAACCGCAAAGCCTGAGGCATGTGGGTTTGAAGGATGGCAATGATGAGAGGATTGAGAAGAGATATGACCGACTCATTTTGGTGTCCTACTCTTGAAACAATTTGAGGAAATGCTGTATACCACTAGGTGCAAGTTTAGAAAAATTTCTAGCGAAATGCAGGTTGTAAAGAGGGACTGTACGAAAAGCAGTGGAAACAGCTTCGCTCATTTTCTGAAAGTCAGGTAGGCTTGAGAGCTTGCTTTCACCAACATCTAACCAGATTGTCAAGAGTCGAGGGACCGTTTGATAGACGTGCTTCGAACCGCACTTCAGAGACGTTGCGAAAAACCTTACGGTATATAGAGAGAGGCGCATCCTTCTGCGGAATGTAAGTACTGAAAGAGGTGATGGAACGAAAAGGCTGACCTTTCAACACTCTGCTTCTCTGCTTCTGAGAAGCCCTTGTAGACAGAGTCATAATAGCGACCAAGATGGTATTTTGAGCTTCCCATCTACACCACAACGTCATTAGCTATGCATGAATTCAGCTAAGGATGGCCATATGACTTCGTTGATTCAACCGCACTTGAGAACACCTTGCGAAGGTGGCTTTCCTCAAACCTGCCTGATTCTACCATCCAGCGCGCTCGGAGCACTTCGGCCTGCATAGGTAAGCATTAAGGCATATCAGTCAACAAATAGACCGCTCCCAACCTCTGTGATTCTTCATCGTCCATGGTGAGATTGACAATGGAGGAACTGTCAATGAGACCGAGCCGGCGCATGGAGATCTCCAGCTCCCTCAGTGCACGTAGGGGTTCGCCCATTGCCTTGAGAAGCCTTGCACTCTCTATAAATCTGAATGTGTCATCGAACTGCCTCGCATGCAAAGTTGCACAGTAGACTGTTTGCCATTGGCCAGCTTTCCGAGCGTTCTTGCTGCTGGCAAGCCCGGATTTGCCTACTTTAACGCTTGCTAGAGGGTTTAACTCTGGTCTACATAGGGCGTGAGTGAAAGGAAGGTCGTAGCAAAGGAATGTGAAGCCCTACCGCAATGAAAAGGGCGTGCAACGCATGCTTAGCACAGGTTCTCAACATTGATTAACTCAAGCTCGTACGTTCGATGCAGATCAAGCACAGAGTCGTATGCATGACGGAAGCCATCCACGCCAGACGCAGTAACTGGACCTCCAAGGATGGTACGGACTCCTTTCAGATCATCAGTGTTTCCAGATCGCATAGCCAGGATGTATGACGACCAGACCAGTCCTTCAACCTCGTCCCAAGCGCTGACCATCCAAGCACTCTCGACCTGAAACCCAGCCAATGTTAGCTGCCAATCGGGATTGGGAGTGAGGACTCCAATAACGCGGGTGCGAAGAGTATCTGGAGCTACATCGTGAGGACTGTCAAACCCACAAGCAGAATTACTTACCATAGTGGCCTAGATTGCGAAGGCACCGTAGAAGGCCAACATGGAAATCTAGGTTATCTGGTTCCTTCTGGAGGCGTAATTCTCAGCAACTCTGAGCAGATGTCCACTGGCCCATGCATTGCTCAGCCATGGGCTATAAAAAGGTGGAGAGATGTGTGGGGACGGCAGTCTGGGCATTCGACGATGAAAAGCAGCAAGCTATTATGAACCCCTCTAAAGGTTAGTACGTCTCCTGACCTGACTGACCCCATTGACCATGGTCAGGTCAGCTAGGGTTAGACTCCCAAGCTGTGGCCATCAAATAACATCAATGGTGCCGTTTTCCAAGGTGAGGATATCAAACTAGTCGAGCTTTTGAACGCACTATGGAGCAAACCAATAAGATTCAAAGCGGTATCAAATGAAAGCACACCTCTGCCATCCATCATTTGCAAATTGTCATTCAAATACCCCGATGAGATGGCGGACATGGTGGGAGGATCAGGATGGTGAAGGAAGCTATACAGGAGGGAATGCACTATTGGCCGAGTAAGCGCGCAAGCAATAACAAGGAACTGAAGGGACTTGCCAGACGATGGAGGAAGGACAGAGTAACAAGCACAGTGAGGGTGTTAGCTCCCTCCCATCCCAACACCATAGTCTCTGTCACCGATTCTCAGAAGGGCAGGGAATCCTGTTCGCTTTGTTATCGAAATCTTTCTTTTCCGTTGATGATGTCGACACCATTTCTGACTTCTCTGCCTCTCCAACTCGTGGTGCGCAAGGCCGCAGATTGGGCAGCGTGATGGGGTTGCGGGATGAAGTTAGGCCGGAGTGAGTGAGCAAGACTCTGAATAACAGGTCAGTTAGAACGTGCTGATCACCTAGTCATGGGTTCTGCAAATTAGCCTTCTGGGCTTGGCCAACACTCTTTCCGCCAGCGCGCCCTGTCCAGATAATTTGACATGAAAAGAGGAAAATAAAAATGATGGCTACAGTTATATCACGACGACGGTCTCCTCCAATAACTGCTGGAATGGCAGAAAGACACTCCGTCGGTATGAGCCATTGTATAAATCTACAGAATTAATCAGCGTGAGAGGCATAGATGCAGGGATAGAACCTCCTAGTGTGAACTGTAGTGCCTGTCGAGAGGAAGCCTCAGCGGGGAGGAATCACTGTTGTTATTGAGGCCGGTGAACAGCGACAATGAACAGATCTTTTCTTTTCATCATCCTAGCCACTCTGCTTCCTCGATCCCTAACATATTCTGCGTCCTTTCCATCCTTTCGAATATCCTCGATGTGCTTCATCCCTTTCCCAAAGCGCCCAACGACGGCTAAACAGACTCCTCCGCAGCATACTATGAGGGTGCTGTGACTCCATCGCAGTTGAATCGTCGATGTCGTTTGAGGGGCGGAGGTATTGGCATTAGGAACTGGGACATCTCGCTGCATCTGGAGAGATGAGAGATCCCACAGGATTGGAAAAAGGTGGGATAAATGAACCATCTGGCATCTTCAGAGAAAGCATGGGAAGTATCTTGACGTTGGACGAAGGGTCAACCAAGGGAATGGCTAAAAGGACTGGTCTGTGAATAATCAACAGAAGCGAAGAAGTACTCAACACGCATACTTCTTGCCCTCGTGTCTTTGGTCTCTTTCCTGATCTTGCGCGTTCCCTAGATCCTCCAGACCTAGAGCCTACTGTAAGACATGGACCCCACGTTGATGTCGGCAACGACAGTCAATCAAACCGCTTCTACACATGGCGCTGGTGCAGGTAATGCAGTAGGCCGGGCATTGCTGGGAATTCTGACCACTTCGGGTGCGAGATGTTGTTCGAAGTGGAGATGCAGTCAGAACGGAGGATGTGGGTGCTGCGAAGGTTGGAGGGCAGTCGCTTAGCACGCTCAGGTAGTTAAGAATCAAAAGCACTCACACTGTGATGCGATCATAACGTGCAGGCAGTATTGCCGTCCACGCTGGTCAATCAGTGGACACCCATACATACCATCAACTCAATCCGGTATGGTTGCGGCACCCATGTATACGGTGACCATCACGGTTTAAGGTGCATATATAATACAGCTACGGGCGGCAGCCCTACAACTTTGTGGTTGAATGCGAGCGTAGCGAGCAATCATGCACTAAGGGGTGATTCTGGCGACCAAACAAGTACAAAGTTTCCCGTCGCAACGTCTGGGGTTGCTGAACTGCCGTCGTAGTCGCGTTTTCTCGTGTTTTTGAGCTCCTTCTTCTCTTACTGCTGTGTCTAGTGATTCCGCTTTAGTGCCGGCCTGAAATGATGCCAAAAAGTTGGAGAGACGAGAGGTGAATGGCCCAGATATCGTGACAGGTGATGGATTTCAATGCTGCAGGTGCTCACGTTCATGCGTTCATGCGTCGCGTCTCGTTTTGTCTTACCAGCTGTCAGTTTTCACTAGCCTTACTCTGGAGAGAAAGATCTCTTGCTTCCTTGTCTGCAATGCGCTCAGCTTAGTACCGGGCTTACTGCCATGTCCCAGAGTGATTCCTTGGTTGACTTAACTGGGGCCACGAAAACTGCATTAATACTTCAGAACATAGAGTATATATCTCAGCGCATATGTTACAAGTATCGAAGAACTAGCACTTCGAAGCGAGCCCCCGCCAGCGCGGCCCGCGGATCCCTAGTATAATACCCTAATTAGTCTAAGCGGATTGGCTCGGCGTATAATACTGTACTGGCTTGGTAGAATCATTCAAAACCATACATAGCCATTCTCTCCAGTTCCTCCTCATCATCGGTAGCCCCATCTCTTTCATCTTCATCCTCGTTATCGGTATCTCCTTCTTCATCCTCATCTCCATGACAATTCGAATCATCTTGGTTTCTTTCCTCGTACACGTCATCATCATCATCAGTGCGAGTTTGCTGAACTGCTGCATTGTTGATGATGCTCGATTATTATGTTTTGTGAACTTCAATGTGACGTACCAGATGGAATCGCACCCATGGGTTCTTGAGTGTTCATCACCTGCCGACTGGCATGAGAGTACGTATGGCCTATTCCCCGTCCCCAGTGGTAACGCATCACCATGTCACGGTCAACAAACCTAAACTTGGGTGAGATGGTCCGCATAATGCAACAGATGCAAGACAAACCGAGCAACATAGTAAGCTTTCCATTCTAATGAGTCTCTAGCTGCCTGCGAAAGACCTTTTCCATCAGTGTGGCGTCTCCCCATGGCAAAAGCCGGTATGATATGGCAGCAACGGATAACATCTGAGGGATGGGCAAATCCAAAAGCGTCTGACTGACTGATAGGAGGGAATGTCAGCTTGTCCAGCTGCCCATGCAGTCCCCATACCCCCTGTTGAACGACATTATACCACCTGACAAATAGGAAATCCATTCGTCGGGGGCGGTAATCATTGGTTTGCCCGACAAAAATGGCATTGACGTGAAAGACTCCCAGCACTTGGGCGTAAAGAAATGGATGGTTTTGTGATGACGGAGTATCTCCTGGGGCGAGTAAAAGTACATTGCAGTGTTCGGTGTAAGGATTGCAAACATCTTGATCACGACGGACATCGTACGTTGTATAATTGAAGCGACACAACCTATGTTCAAAAATTCGCTGGCCTTTGAAAACAACGAAGTCGGCTTCTCTTGAGGCGGATTCTGACCCAGAAATGGGCTGGGACGCGAATGTAGTCTGACCAACTGATAGAGGGCCTTGGCGATTGGAGTCGATGGCCGCCTTCACATACGGTAGTAAATGAGCTTTTAGCTTCGGTAAGAAATCCTAACTGATGTTCAACTCAAGTTACAATGATGTCAGCTAGTGTTATCACTCACTTTCATAGCTGGATCGTCCTGCCGCCTCAGGAGAAAGTGAACAATATCATGAGACACATTTTCGGATGTTCCAATGTGGTATTGCTTATCCGGTTCCATGGAACCTTCAGCATCTAGTGCGAGTCGCTGATGGATGGTACGAAGAGAAGCTTGTCGCCGTTCAATCTTGGCAAGCTGCTTCTCAAAGTTCTTGCTGTTTGTTCTAGGAAAATTTGATTTGGATGAGCGATGAGAACTCTCTACCTACGTGGCCAGTTAGATTGTCAGACGGTCTCTAACCATGATAAATGATGTAGCTACCAAGTTGGTTGAATATGAGTCTGTCGTGCCATATTTGCGGATGCATGCAACATAATCACCAAGTGAATGGAACTTATACGTGTTTAGGTTCAAGGATTTCGGCTGGCGCGGTGGCTGAGTAGATGGTTGAGTGGGGCTAGTCGATTGAGAGGTGCTTGCAATTTGACGCAGGTGTCGGCGATGACGAGCAGCTGCTTCTTTCTTGAGTTCGTAGGTTTTGAAAGCAGCACATGTTGTTTTCACAAAGCCACGCATTTGCGAGCCTAGCTGAGTTGTCAAGACATCTAAGTCATACAGTGTTTCGTCTGTATGTATTCGCAGCTTGGCTAGACCGTGCCAATGGGCAACAGTGAAGAGGAGCTCTATGACTCGAGTATTGTGGGGCTCGGGAAGAAGGCCATCAAAGACAGGTATGGCACACTGCAATAGGTAAATGAGTAGGCGCATCAGAAGATGATGCAGTACTTCACCTGGAGAAGATCTTCGAAATCATGCGCTGTCATCCGCTTCAAGGCGGAGGTGTCCCGAAAGAACCTACGGATGGTACTCTTTCCGAAAGTGGGCGTCATACGATACCTGTCTCCATGTCAAAAAGATAACATGAAGTCCAGATGAGGCAGACCTTTGATCAAGTTCCTCTATAAGACCGCTCTTCAAACAATCTAATATGCGGAGAAGATGGATAAAAAGACTTTTCCAGTGGCCGAGCTCAGATTCATGCATTAAGTCTGGCAAAAGCATGTCAAACATGTTGAAGCCCAGTGGAGAGAGTCGCTCAGAAAACGCATTCTACACAATTGATGTCAGGTAGGAAACATCTGATCCTAAGCGACGCACCAGGGTTGGAACCAGAGACCATTCCTTCAGAAAAGCTTCCACTCGTTTTGAATTGACCACCAAGCCCTCATTGTAGATAAGCTCGCGGGCTGTGGAAACCTTCATCTGTCGTGTAGAGTTGTCCACTCTAGCATGACTGATTCGCTGCCGCTTATCCATAGTCATTCCCAAACGATGCAAGTTCGAAGTAGGAATCAGACAGCGAGGACAAGGACATTGTCCGATGTTGCGGATGCTGGCCAGGAGAACCCTAGAAACAGTCAGTTTCACCGACTAGTGCATGACTGATATGAAATCATCACTTTTCAGGGTAGTCGGCAATGTATATGAAGATGCGGGGATAAAATCGATAACGAACACCGTCATGGAAGGTGAGAACCAGTCCATGTTGATATGCTTCCATAAATTCATCATCGAGGAGAATTTTCCACAAGGCATGAAACAGCTCGCGGTGGCAGTGGGCTGTCAATGCTTGATTTGGGGCTTTGCCATGGAGATATTGACGCGCAAAATCTTTAAATTGATCAGAGAGCTGAACAATCATCAGTAGAGGCTTTGATATACATGGCGCTGCATAATTAGGATGTTCACCTTGACAAGGTAGCCAATGATGTTACATAGGCCGAGCGAACTTTTATCTCGGCGATATTTTGAGTCATTGCCGAACCAACCATACAGAGGCCATAAGGTCGCATCACCGAAGGCGCTTAGGTGGGTGGCATCTGAACCAAAGATATATGCCAAGATTACTCGAGGAAGGGTGCAATTTGGCTCGCACGGAGATGACTGAAGATCACGGTGTGCTTGGAGAAATGCAGGTGAGTTATACAGTTCTCCATAAACCTTCATAGGTAGAATGTCAGGATGTGGACGCCACAAGAGCTCGTATGGTTCGATGTGAAAAAATTGGCTATGATGGTGATTCGAAATCCTTTCCTTGATGATCGTTATGAGCTTGCGGTGATGGAATTCACCAACGGAATACAGCTTCGGGCCAGGCTCAGTACTTGTTCGACCAAAGGGCACAAGAATTTCGACCGGTGTGCTCTCCCAGCCAGGCTGATCGATATCTATATCCAATGCTCCATGAGCGAGTATGTTATTGATGCGATTCCATTGTACACCTTGAAGGTCCTCTTGACAGAAGATGTCCTTGTTCTCTAGGATTTCGATAAGATGACGGAAGTCATTCTGGCTCTTGGTGGTACCGAGGCCCCAGAACCACCGACCCAGTTCGTACGTGCTGCGATTAGGATAAGGAGCGAAGAGAGAAGGAGAATGGCATGGCACTGTGGAAATAGTCTGAGGGATATCTGTCAAGTCCTTCAGACGTAGATTATCTTCAGGATCATGTCTTGGCAGCGAGGAGCAATGATATCTCCGGAAGAGCCCAAAAGCATTGACAGGTGTGTCGATAGGATTATGCAAACTATTCGCAGGGGCCTGAGTTTCTGCTTCATTGGTGGCTAGACCGCTAGGATCTCCCACCGGGGAAATTTCATTGGATATGACGGAGAGAGGAACCAGGGCCTGAGGAATATCATCACGATATCGCTCAGGTAGTTGTCGATTCACTCTACGTGTGCGACGGAGAGCCAAGGGTGCTGATAAATCCATGCTATCTTGCTCCTGATCGGAAAGTTAGAATTGAATACGAAAGGAGAGATGGAGAGAGGATATCATACGATGAAATTTGGACCTATGGAAACAGAGGTAGGTTGATGTGTCGAGATGGATGCGGAAGGAAGATTCCTAGGTACCGTATCACTGTTGATAGCCTGAAAAGCCATGAGATAAGCGCAGCAATGCAAAGAGGAAATATGACCTGGGAAGGTGCTTGTTGAGCTGATCCTTCAGACATATCATCTCTTTTGCGCTTTCTACGACTCCACACCAAATGCGCCTTATTCCTGGCAGATGACAGATCACCGGCGAGGGCGGTACAAGCACGCCAGTGATTGGTGAAAGCACCATCCTGGGTAAATGTCCGATTGCAGGACTGGCAGACATGGGGCATGGCAGGCAATGGCCTTAGCGAAGCCAAAGGAGGGGGACGTAAAAGGAGTCACAAAGTCAGAATCTGCCAAGGCAGTGATGGGATCTCCATGCAATGCGGAGTCCAGTAGATAAAAATTAACGCACTGGCATCCCCAGATGGCGAAAGGTTGAAGAGACTTCTATAATAGGTGAAAGGGTCGAGTAGGGTGAGGAGAGTATAAAAGCCGACCGTTAAATATGCTTGCAGTCCAGCATCTTAACATCTTAGCCTTCGAAGATAGCCCTCCTCGTATCTATACCATGCCCAGCTTACCCATTGCGACGCCTAACAGTGCGCGTATCTTTGGAGGCAGCACCAGTGACCAAACCACTGGAACCCCATCAATGTTTCGACTGTGGGGAGGTTACCACACCCCCTCGGAATGGCAGGGACATGCCCAAGTGTCACCAACGATTACTGCTGTGGCAGCATCCATCATTTTGCATGGGAAGGGGATGAGTGAAAGGCAGGGACTCATGGCCCAGCGGGGGCGGCATCTTGTCCGACGGGGTAAGTGCCAGATACACATGAGCATGTTGGCAAATGGATTCATGATTCCCTAGTAACCACGAAAATGCCGCTAACACCGCCAAGTGAGCCGGATTCCAATACCCCTGCAGACAAATATTCTGGCAAGACGAAGAAATGTGAGCATGCAAGCGCTGACAGCAGGGTTTCGATATACTCATCGTCTTGATAGTCATGCCTATTAACCTCAAAATCTTTCAAACCTTTCGGCCTTATGGATGCAAGCGCGAGCAACAGCTGTTATCTCGATTACGAGCTGCGATGGGATTGGGCTTGACGGATGATGAACTACTTGAAGTTTTAGTCTTGTGCCGACGATGCCAGCGATATGTAACCCGCGTGACTTTTGGGGGTCATATATGTTGCTATACAGCTCTGCAAGGCCAACAACAGGGAGCTCGGTAGTCAGTAGTTAGCAATACTTATGTGGAGATGATGTCGGAAGTTGCGCATGGGATGGTTTCACCAGAACAAGGATGGCACTCGAGGACATGGTTTGAACCATATTGGCATATGGTAAACAGCAGGGATGACTTCCACGGATGTGCGAGACGATAGAGATGATGAGACATGATGGGTAACAGCGGCAACCTAAGTAAACATGAAACTAGTCAAGCTGCTACTCGCCGAAATTCAGGTAAAAGCTCCTCCACAGCGTTCCAATAGGCGATCATCTCCGCCTGCACAGCCTTCATACGTGCCTCAAGTTTGCGAGCTTCATCCTTCTTCCGCTTAATTTCACCAATGGTATCAGCACGCATACCTGAGATCAGCTCAGGTGAGGGGCGGTGGGGAGACACTGACATATTTCAAGTTAGTTGCATCGAAGCATCCGCCATGAAAAGGAGGCACGTACTAATGATGTCCTTAACCTCTTGGTCCAGCGCTGGTAGGAGACGAGCCTAATCAAACCAGTGAGAAAGCTCGGGCCTCACGCCTGAGCAGCATACACACATTCAGGTCTGGGTTCAATTCGTTGTAAAGACGGACTGGGAAGTCATGTGAATAAGAGCTACTTTGCATCAGGCGCGGATGATCTGACTTACTCAGGGCAGACTTTGATTCCATTCTCAAGTGATGTGTGTGGGGTATCGAACTGGAGGGAGGAACCAAGACGGGCGTAGTCTTTATCAACTATTCTTCATTTGTCTGTATTTGCCCCTCGCAGCTTGACATCTTCCGAGAGCGCCCTTTTCCGTTCGTCTTCAGTAAGGGGTCTTTTCCATACTGAGGACTGCAGAAGAGGTTGGATCCGATACTGCGCCATGGACCTGGACCAGTAGCTCTAATCGGGAAGAGTCTCAGTACGGCAGAACCATCATCTGGTTGCGAGTTGACTATATTAATTACAGTATGGGAGCCATCGAGGCATATGGAGCTTATGGGAGGTCCGAAGTGGGTAATCACGAACAGATCGAAATAGGAACAGGGGGTGAAGGCATTCATTCAACGAGTTTCAACTCTGACAGCGTCAATGATAGCTCCGGCTTCTGGAGCGCCTCATCAAGAAGCATCACTTTGAACCATCCTAACTCCACCTGGTGGCGTGCAGCGGTGAACTTTTTCTCAAGGGAGGCGTACTCATTCCGGGCGCTGATATAATTGTGTTGGCAGGCTGTCAACAAATGGGCGCGTTGTTGAGGCGACATTCCTATACAGATTTAATCAGAGGATGAGATAGCTGTAGGAATAACACGCACGAGTGTTACTAAGGGCCCCAGCCAACTTGGTCAGAACCTGTGATCACCTTGGAGTCGAATCAAAGAGGAAGCGAGTGAGAGGCATTTCGTACCAATGGCGGGGCGACATGGTGGTATTTAGGCACTGGAAAAAAAAGGTAAGAGCGGTGTATGTTGGAGAGCAACTGACTCAACTGGGCGAAACTGTTCAAAGCGGTGAGATTCCTCCGTCGAAGCGGAAGTGACGAGGGGAACTTAAATACCTGCCAATGATATGTTTGCACATGTTTCACTCCAATGCCAATGCCAATGCCAAAAAAAATCAATTTGGAATGGACGAGTACAAATTGCATGAGTTAAGGAGAAGGGGTGCAATCATGGGATAACGATGCGACCCGTCTCATGAAGAGATTACAATGCCCGCATTGTACAAAGAGAAAGACCATCTCACTCTCCGTGAGACCTGGATCGAGCAGAGAGAAGAGACGGTTCAGGAGGTGCAGCTCTCGAGAGCCGTCAGGCGGGTCAAGGGCGGGAATCTCGTCTAAACTGATGCCTGCAGGGCTACATATTGAGTGAATTTTGGGCTGTTGAATTTATAACTCACCTTTGACAGGCTTTTCCGATAGGTTGGCTGAAGAGTATTCGTGTGACAAATTACCTGAAAGGGCACTTCCCGTGAAGTAGTGATGTGCGCGGGGACGACTAGGGGTGACGGGTTGTGAACTATGGCTGGCGCTCCACACTGACCCACCAAGGATAGAGGGGGAATTAGCGTTTGACCTTTGAAAGTGCATGTCATGGAAGAAATCTTCTACCCGTGGATGCGGAACATGGGCAAGCTTAGAAGTAATCTCAGAGTCGAGTTTAAAGTGCCCAGGCCGTTTTGGCGCAGCAGGAATAGATTCGTTGGAGTCTGCACATGTGATAGATACCCTGAGCAAGAAAGTGGGACGGCCACTTACCTCTGCCAGGGTAACATCGGGTCCTCATCATCTCCTCATTATAGTACCGCTCCAGGGGCGCTGTAACAAATAAATAGGGGCACATACAGCTATAATTCTGAACGCACCAAGGTAGCCACAGGCTCCAGTTGCACATGCCGCCACGTACTCTCCCGTAAAGGGTGAGTTGTGATAAGGAAATATTGCGGCTTCAACAAACGGTTTTGTCTTTGAATCTCTCAACGGGCAGAAACAGCCCGGTGCAAAGAAGATGTGCCGGCGACGATAGGCCATCAGCTCTTCAGGTGGAACCGGCATGCCATATCCATCGTCAGCAGGCCTATAGAGGCATGGTCAGTGAAGCATGGAATTCTATGTTGATCAACCTACCAAAGCCAGGTCTTCATTTGACACGTTTGTCCATCAAATTCTAGTATATCGTTGGAACTCTGATCAGGGATACCGGGCGGTGTGAAGGCGTGGGTTGGGGAAGACATTCTTGGCCACGATGCTGTCATTCTGAGCGGTATTATAATTCTTGTCTTCAGCTGTTGAGCCCATGTGTGCCTATCTTCCAGTGAACGAAAGCTTAATGGCCTTTCTCCAACTGAGTTGGAACTCAACATCCCTCGGTATTGGCTGCTTGGCTTTTCAAACGCGAAGTGCCTCGGTATTGGCTGCTCGCAATTTGAGTTCAAACTCGAAGTGCCTCGGTATTGGCTGCTCGCAATTTGAGTTCAAACTCGAAGCTCAAAACTCGAAGTGCCTCACTATTGGCTGCTTGCTGGAACTCGAGGTGCCACGGTATTGGCTGCATAGATGCTTCTCGAAATAGAGTTGGAACTCGATGCACCTCTGCTGGGTGGATACACGACTCTCCTGGTACTCTCCTTCGTCAAGGATGGCCTCCTCAAGCATCGGTCATACTCCCCACAGGCAGTTCTGGTCACTTGCAAGGTGAGGCACAAGCTCAAGCTTTGGACCCCCCTTCGTACTCACCACACTTCCAATTCACCAGCATGCTACAGACGATATATACCAGAGACCAATCGTTCAATGGCAGGTCATTACTCTCATTTGGATCGAATGTAAGTAGACGGTGGTTCTTTATCCTCGCTGCAAGTAATTTTGATATCAAACAGTCTGCACAATGAAAGGAACCACAGGCGTCCCCGAACCCAGCAACAAAGCCAAGGGCAAGCGTCCGATCCGAGGCCAGCTTACTTCTAGTACTCCCCTCAAGAGCATTGCGCCCGCGCCCGGGCCCAGGCCCTCGTCTACCCCTGCTGCACCCACACCCACACCCGGGCCTGTGCCTGCGCATTCACCTGCATTGTCCGCGTACTTGCCCCCCGCTGGGCCTTCCATGTACATCCCCGCCGCTGGATCTCCTGTGTATATGTCCATTCCTGGATCTCCCGTATACATCCCCGCCGCTGGGTCTACTGTATACGGGCCCACCACCGGGTCCCCCACATACATACCCGTCACCACGTACCCCCCGCCTGCGTCTTTGCCTTCTTTACCTGCACCGGCTCCATCGGTGCCTCAAGCCCTGCCATCCTTCGCTGATCCTCCATTCCCTTACCAACAACAAACGTCCGATTCCTCACAGCTCACCATGTCCGACTCATCTTTCTTGTTGCCATCAACGTCAGCTCCGGCTGACTTCGGGCCCACGGACACCACCACTTTACAAGAATATTCTCTGTATCTACCGAATTCCTCGATGCCGACCTCGACATCCTTCGTTGACCAACCTGTTGGGGTCACAGAACCAGCTCCAAATGACTACTCATATCAACCTTCCCCGAGCCTGATCAGCTCTTCCAGCCATGCTCGGGTCCCGTTATCGTACACCGATTTCGAATCCCAAATAGACAGCGCCAGTGTCCGCCCGTCAACTTCAATGGACCTCGACTGTTCAGACCGTTCACTGCCTGACGTGTCCATGAACAACTACGATATGTCGCACTCCGATGTCTCCATGTCCAGCGGGCCAATAGTGAAATCTGTTCCGATAGACAAGTCTACCACCATACCCGGAGTCCCCCCACCGGAGTCTTTTTTCTTCTGTTCCCCATGTCCTGAGGAGAATCTTATGCTTTGGTCGGTTATTTCCACACCCGGCTGGTCGCTGCAACGCTCAGGTCGTGTGTTCGATGCTAAAGTTGGGGTGTTTGATGTGACTCAACTACACCTCATATCCTCCATGGAAGACAGCCTTCATACATCCATCCACAGGAAAGGATACGTTTGCTTCAACTACGGCTTTCACAACAACTTCTGCGTATTACTTATAGACAATCCAACTCCGACCAACAGTCGGCTGTTGGAGTTCCTCGATGATCTGGAGAAGGAATATAAATCCATCGATAACGTTGATTCAGATGCCCGGATCGAAGCTGGGTTGACGTTGCTGTATGGGAATGCAGCCGTATCCCTTCCTCATCGCGCTTCAGACTTCCTTACACACCAAATTGCGCCATACACTCCCAGTAAGCCATTACCACGAATATATTTACTTTCACGCTAAACAGCAGAGCTAGAGGACAAAAATACATGGAAGGGCCTCCTCATCCAGAGAGTAAGTAAACCGCTTGAACATGCTAACGTGTATAAAGCTCTAACATTGATTCTCCACTAGACGTTGACGTTCTTTTTATCCTTCAATGAAACCGTCTTTCATATCGCTGCGAATCACCTCTCAAATGGTGTATCATCACCTGTACCATCACCTCTGAAGGTATACTTTTTACCACAAGTAAGCATCCATTTCGTTGTGATAGTCCTACGTTGATGCTGATTTATGCAAAGGAGAAGCTCCTTAAGGTTGCTGGAGGGTTTTTTATGGAGTTCGTCGCCAAGTTTGATCTACGCAGAACTTTAGAGGCACGTCTCCTCTATGCTGCAGCGAAGGTCGTCAACTCTCCTACTTCGATTTTGCACCCGAAGGCCCGCGAGGATAACTACCATATTTTAGGTGAAATCCCAAATATGGAGCTAGATGGCGTGGTGTCCCGTCACCTGCAGAAGATCGGCTCCTTTGTCGCTTACCATGTATGCTTTTCTCATATAGCGATTATTCTTACTAAATAAATCTTAGATCAACAAAGCCCATGCTGCCCGCATTGCCAATATCTCGCCATGTCTATTCTCGATGAACATCACCGACGTCGCGATCCGCACGCATGTTGACAGCCAACCAGCCCAGAATCTGGTGGACGTGGGTGTAATCGCTTTCAATGAGGCCATGGGAATTGCGAGGTAAGAGTAGTTATTTATACTAGAAATACTGAGCTCACCAATCCCTTCAGGAACACAAGCGTCGGTTGGAAATATGGCAGGCCTGAGCATTTGGGTTATCAGTTTGATAGCAAGGCTAATACCATGTCCTCGTGGATGTTACTATAACTCTCTCATCCCTTCATCCCGCTCCTAGCTCAACCTATGAATTAGTCTTCCTATTTGTATTAATTACGGGTTACAAGTTTATGCATTCACTTTGTCCTTTTCCATCGAGAGTGTAGTTGGTATACGAGATAGGCAGTCAGCGAGATTGCAACGGCAATATTCAACTGCTAAAACCCTCCATCTATGTCTGCTTTCATCTTCCATGTGATCAATGTGGGTCATGGAAATGAGCAAGCAATATACATGTAGGGTTGGTGATCCACTCAGCTAGAGGCAATGCAGCGCTTTCAAGTGAATAGGGGTAGGCCAAATCTTCGTCCGTGGTTGTTTGTACATGGACATGAATTTACTATTATTATTTATTATTTACTCGACCGAAGCTCTGGCGCAAGCTGCACGAGCAATCTTCTCTCAGACAGTTGGTCTGGGCTGGACACCGAGTGGGCGCTGAAATTCTCCCCAAGAACCTGAAGGAAATGGTTTCCCAACAATGCTATGCCCAGTTCGTTATTATTACACCTAAGCGAGTCATAGAAGCACTCACGATAACCAGGCCCGAACGCTAATAGTAGCAAGCGGAAATTAGGGTGAACTGCTATGTCGGTATCCTTCTCCTTGGTTGGTCAGATCCGACGACCATCGTCGTCTCGCTCTGATCGGCAAGACTGCGAAATACGGCGAGAACATGCTCAGGAGCTTTGTCAGCTTTGTCGATGATGATGGTGCGACCAAACTTCACAGCACGAAGTCACGATGAAGCTGGATGTACTCTCATGGTCTTCTTAACAACTCGAAAAGAAGCTCAAATTTGTTTCCGAGTAAAGGATTTAAGGGACGAACCTGACAAAGACTGCGGGCGGGTCGTATCAGCGCTCCACTATACAAAAGACGGGATATCATACCGGTCAACAATCTTGTTCTTGCCAACACCCTATTTCCGAGGAGAATGAGATGTTCGCCAAGAAGTTCCAAATCGACTGCAAGATCATGCATGAGGGACATGAGTGGCCACACCCTCAGGATTACTGCGAGCTTGGAACCGGGGGATTTGGGTCGGCTGAGTAACCTTACCGGTGGTATTCGTCGCTCGAGGAGAGTAGAGAACGTCCCGTTGAACCACAACTGGAGGGAAACACTGTCATCAAGGATGTCAGGCAATTCAAACAAGCATTTATGACAGAGCAACTGACCGGAGGCGGTTTCCTCTTGATTCCCGCCTCTTCAAGCAACGTAAAGAGGTTCAGCCTCTCAACCGCGGGGAAGAATTCAGCTAAGAGCAAACGACTGATAATCGTGTGCAGGTCATGGTTCTCCGGACACAATGCGATTCCTCTAGCGATCCTGACCAAATTTCTCGTACCCAACTTCCTATTCTTCTGAACACTATCAGATGACAAGCTGGGTCTATACTTGTCCGCGAAAGTGAGCATTTGTTCAGCGATGGCCGGGGCGCAACCGGTGGCAAGAAGGACGGCTCGCTCTTCATCAACGTTCATGGGTTCACAGGGTATGGACAGGAACATGTTTGCATACTCATCGGAGACCCAGTCAGTCACGTAGAGGAACCAATTTCGAGGGGGTAGCCACAACGCGGAAGGAAGGGTGAGCTACGGTGAGTTCGTCATTGGAGAGCTGAGCTTTCACGTCAGCGCACAGTCATGAATAGCGAGCTCCATCGGAGAAACCCACATCATCTGAGGATTTCTCCGCAACAAGACGCTTCCCTTCCCAGAGCTTATTGCAACACATCGACAGTGTTTTTGAGAAGAAGAGTCTGTGGAAGTAAGGACGGCGACATGGAAACTGGGTGAGCGGAGTCCGAGTCAGATAGCACGGTGTTGACTTGTTTGGCGGCGCGCCTGCTTTGGACGCAGCGTCAATGTCGAATTACTTCGGCTTTCCACCATCGAGGTCCTCGGCAACTCTTCTTCCCGATTCTGGCTTGGCGATAACGTCCGCGCATGTCTTCTGGACCGACCTCCACCCTTTTCTCCACGAAAGACTTACCCAAGTATAGCCTTGTGTACTCACATTCGGTTGGCTCGAAACATATGGTCTTGACAACGTTCCCAGTCCTCCCCACACTCAAGGAGATGCATGCCCATGGTCAGCCGAGCGAGACGATGGCGACGCCTACCTCTCACAGATCTCCCACCTCCAATCGCGGGTCCTCGTATCCCTCGATGTCCTGGACGCCCTTCAATCACAACACGCCCTCGAATTAAAGGCGAAGGAACGATAATGTGACTTGCTCTGGAAGAAGGTTCGCGTGTATAGGTGGTTTTTGGGTGAGGCTGAGAGGGAGACAGCGGAGATGAGGGATGGAGTGATGGAGTTTGTTGATAAGGTGGGAATTGAAAGTGACACTATTGTCGATGTTGTTTTCGGGGGCGTGTATGCTCTGTTTCGTATGTGTTTCAAGTTGTCACTGTGTTTCGTTCGTTCACGCTGACTTTTGCTGTCTCGCAGTTGAAATGGTGCCGCGACTTTGGTCAATGGCCATACAGCCGCTTCCGAATATCTTCAAACCTCCCCCCTCCTTCTCTCCCTCATCGATATCTTCTCTTCTTCTCCTTCTTCTAGATTCCATATCCCTTCCACCACGTAATCCCCACCTCGAAACACACTCGAAGTACACCAAAACCAAAACCAAGAACACCAAGATTACACCCCCTCCCTCGTCTCCTCCCTCGTCGCCGAACTCCACGGCGAAGTGACCCCACAAACTCTACACACGTTTCGGGAAGCTGGATTAGCTAGACATTCCTCTTGCTCTTCCCCCTGTACGGCGCGGCGTAGGTCGCATCAGCTTGAACGCGAACTCGAGCATCACAAGCATCAACAGTGCGTCATCGATATACAACAAGCTCTGGGTGTTGGAAGTAGGTGTGGGGGATATGAATAGGTAGGTCGGTTCTTGTCCGTCTTTCACCCTTTCCGCTTCCTCTCTCTCCCCCTCCTCATTTTCCTTCCCTTTCTGATTCCTCTTCCGCTATACGGCTACATGAAATTCAAATTCGCACAACCGAATTCGAACGCACTACTACTATTCGGGAACCTCAACATCATCAACGTCGTCATCAACATCGTCTTCTGGCACCTTCCTCTTCCTTCCCGCTGTCCACATCGTCGTGTCGTCTACATCACACCAGCACTGGCGTGCACTTATCTGTCCCGCTTCAACTGCTGATGGGCCTGGCGATGGTGTCGGGGCCGGAGTAGAGATTTTAAATGGGAAGAGAGCTGAGGGTACTAGCAGTAATGGTGCTCAACCTCCAGCTCCTTATGCTCCGCGCCATCAGCCTCAGTCCCACTTTCCTGGTCACGTTCCTCAAGCTCACGCTCTTCCTCAGGCTCATGCTCCTGAAATACCAAACTCGTTACCAATGCCAGTACTAAATCCAATACCAACCCTCTCGAAACCATTGTCATCTGGCGTTGTCATTGCGGAAAGTGTCATCCCCGTGAAGTTTATCGTCTGCGTTACACTCCCGCCGCAGACTCCCTGGCACAACCTCACCGTGCGTGTGACATGTTGTGCTCACTTGAATCCATCCAACGTTCGCTATAGATGACTCTGGTATCCCACAAGATTCTTGGAGTGCGGACCGTCAAGTCCCCTTGTCGATAGAAGAGATCAGGCAGAGATAGAAGATATATTTATCGACCTTATGCAGAAGTTTGGATTTCAGCCCAACTCTATGCGAAATATGGTATGTGGGGTTTGCTTTGTTCGCGTTGCCAGCTCAGCTGATCCATCTCCGCAAGTTCGATTTCCTCATGCAACTCCTCGACAGTCGGGCGTCTCGAATGTCGCCAAATCAGGTCTTCCTTACCGTTCACGCTGACTATATTTGGGGACAACACGCAAATTATCAAAAATGGTACTTTGCGGCTCAGCTCGACCTCGATGCTGCTGTAGGCACGATGCAGCACCTGGCCTCAACTGCCTCCGCCTACAACAGGGCAAAAATGGTTCCGCTTGCATCAGCCCAAAAGCACAATCCCTTCACTCAGCGATGGAGCGGTGGCGGTTGGCTATGGCGAATATGAGCCAATATGACTGCCTGCGGCATGTTGCGCTCTACCTGCTTTGCAAGGGTGAAGCGGCCACAAGTGCGCTTTATGCCTGAGTGTCTTTGTTTCATCTTCAAGTGTGCGGACGGCTATTACCAGAATCGGATGGATCCTGTGCCAGAAGGGTTCTACCTGCGGGCTGTGATCAAGCCTTTAGATTGATTTATACGAGTTCAAGGGTTCAAGGTTGTCGATGGCAGGTTCGTCAGGAAGGACCATCAGGCTATCATTGGGTATGATGATATCAACCAGCTCTTCTGATACTCGGAGGGAATCGCGAAGATTGTTCTTGCGGGGCTAGGTGCGGTATCATTATCTCTGTTTCTAATACTTCTCTGATGTGCTTCGCGACAGAACCGGCTTATTGACATTCCACCACCCCATCGATTCATGAACCTGGGTCAACACCTACTTTGAGACATGATCGTTCGGACACTTGCCCGTCAACTTCAACCGAATTTGGGTCATCCACGTTAGCGCCTTTTTCTTCTACACCACCTACAATTCCCCTGCTGTCTACGTCATCAGTGGTCGGACCACGGCGGCCATGAAATTGAGTGCTAATGCATTAGGTGGTGCCGTGGCCACCATAATCAATATCTTGGCTATCCTCCTTGAATTCCATTATGTCCAAACCACTTGGAACAACACGATAAGGAGGCACTAACGGAGGGCTCTTTCCTCGCGACTTCAACTTATCCTTCAAAGCGTTGACCTCGGACGCACCACCCACCAGCTTTTCCAATTCCACAATCTTGGCTTCGTCCTCATCGATGCGTGCTAGAAGCTCCGCTTCCCGAGAGCCGTCGCCAAGTTGCCGTTGCATATACCAAATCTCCCCGTCCTTCTGATCCAACGTCTCTCGCAAATCTCGTATCTCAGCACCTGAACGCTTCTCCGATGCTATTCTCTCATTCTCACACTTGATCAGCTCTTCCTGCGCCCGATTCAGCTTCTGGCCAATCTCTTCAAGTTCCCTTTCCTTCAGCGCCAGCGAGTTCTTCATACGTTGAAATTCTTCTCCCAGAGCGGCCGGTATGCCGGCATTTGATACAGAGGAGGATCGCCGCCGAGGTAAACGGCTCGTGGGTGTCGTCGATGCCAGAGATTGGCTCAACTGGCGATAATTAGCCTCAAGTTCCCGTACTCGAGCCTCACAGTTTGATCGAACAAGAGAGGTAATGCTTGCCGCTCACGTTGTAAACGAAGCACTGACATGCTCTTATTTAGAATTCTTCGTCGCCAGCTAGAGTCTTCAGCACCCGTAACTGATCCCAGTACGGTCGATCACGTTGAACGGCTGCTTGGTGCTATCGAACGCCTGCGCGGAGAACGGGACGGTCTGCTCCGTGACCTGGAATACACTCAGATGGAATCGAAATACACAATTGAGGCCCTGGAAGCTAAACTAGCCTCCACACATAGTTCAAGGCCTTCAGAAGCTGCGCTTGCGACCAGGGTCTCGGCCATCGTATAGCACTCCGTAAGCTAGAGTGCATGTCTACCCCTCGTCGTCGGAAGGCTCAATGAGCAATTGGGAAGTAGCGTGGCCGTGGGCCTGCATCTAGAGGACCAGCTCCGTCAGAAGGATGCTCGGGT
The DNA here is from genome assembly GCA_032158425.1 of Pleurotus giganteus. Classification (NCBI taxonomy): domain Eukaryota; kingdom Fungi; phylum Basidiomycota; class Agaricomycetes; order Agaricales; family Pleurotaceae; genus Pleurotus; species Pleurotus giganteus. Next base: position 937,427 of record JAPEHR010000014.1, read on the forward strand.
AAATGACCTCGAAAACCGGCTCGATTCATTGCAACGAACGCAGACTGCTAGCGCCCATCTGCTTACCCCGAGCGCCGATTGGACACGAGCTTCGACGAACTTAATGCCTCGTCTCCAAGTCAGTTGAAGGCCACCCAACATAATAGACTATCTCATGTCATGAAGTCCTTAGAAGAGGCCGAATCCGAACGCGACTCTCTCGCCCTTCAAGTCGCCAACCTGACCACTGATCTCGCCGCTGTACAAGAACAGGTACTAAGCAGAGAACAGATATTCCAACCTTCAGCGCCAACAGCTTGACTCTATGTCCGACAACGATGCCACACGCGCGCTCCTTCAACTAGTTCATGAGCTTGAGTGCCGCATATGAAGATGAACCGAGCAGGTTGGCCTTCATCAACACGACATCAAGCAGCTTGAGACGAACTTGAAGCTGCAGGAAGAGAGGTTGATGGAAATGACAACGGAAATGGAGACGTTGGCGGCTCAAAAAGAAGCTATGGTTGAGGATTGTGCCTCAGCAAGAGAAGCTCGAGACGAGGCTCAACAGCGGATCGAGGTTCTAGAGATTGAAGTTGAGCGGCTGGAGGGAGAGGCCGAGGAAGCCAATGAGTCGGCTGTCAACCTCGTTGCAGTTGTCGCTGACGCTGACACTGTTTGCCAATCCCGGCGAGCTATTCAAGCGCTAAACTCTGGTGCGGGGGATAGTATCGAGGGAATCTCCAAGCAGCTGGCTCAAAAGGACGCTGATCTGGTGCAGCTAGCATCGCTGCATCAGTGTGCTGTACATTGACTTCAGGAGAAAGTATCCTCTGTCCAACGTCTAGAACAGGTACTGTCCGACTCGCAAGACGATATCAGGAACTTGACTGTAGTCTTGGCTCTTTCTGGGATGGACAACATTCGAGTGGCTGAGGCGATCAATCGGTTGCGTGAAGCACGTTCCCAACTCGCTTGTCAAGTGATCTCCCTACAAGCTCAGTGTAGTTCATCTGCCTGAGAAAACAACGCTCTTTCCTAGAGACTTGATGCTCTCCAGGTTAATCTGGACTCTTCAGCCGATCGGTGGTCCAGCGAACGCACGGGGCTTTCAGTCTGCTTTATCCGATACCACAGCTAGCCACCAGGCAGCTATTGATAGCCTTATGGGTCAAAATCGCGATCTACAGCAACGGCTAGCCGACACCCAACTTGCTAATAAAGCTGCGGAGGGGTCGGAGCTGGCTGCCTTGAATTCCCGGATTGAGGAGCTGCGCTTGCGGTTGGAAGAATCGAACACTGCCCTTAGGGATGCTCAGTCACGGATAGTATCAGGTGAGGCTGCCCTCCAAGATTCAACCGACCGAAATCAGGCAATCGAAGAGCAGTTGCGAGATGCACGTTCACGCTATGAAGACGTCCTAGTTAGCCGAGCGGCGTTAGAGGAGCAAATTCAAGAGCAAGTGTCAACGGTTGGTGGCCTTCAGAGCAAGTTGGTCACCGCCTCGCTCGATGCTACTCAATACCAAGAAGAAATACAAGCCCTGCGCAATGAAATGGATAGTAAGATGAACCAGATGCGCAAGGATCTGGAACACCGTCTTAACGAGGAAAGGTGCCTTTCATCCACACTTCAATCCGAGCTCGAGGAGCAGATAAAGCAAGCGGAGGAGCATTTCCGGCAGATCAAGGAACTTGAATGTAGCCTGCAGACTGAGGCTGAGGCCCGCTGTCAAGACCGGAGGGGCCATGACGACGCCATTTCGCATCTCACGACCTGTAAAGAAGAAATAGAGCTTCTCCTGGCCGATACGCAACGACAACTCGATTTGTTCAAGACCGAGCTTGCCTCCACCAATAGCGCGGCCGAAGCTCTTCGAACGGAGAAGGAAACCCTTCTCGCGGAAACAACAGCCCTTGAAGCCGAGATCCAGAAGACGCTTTCTTTGTGTCGGTATTTGGAAGCCCAGGCCGAGGAGAGGTTGGTCATCACCATCTGTCAAATGTGACACTAACTTACGCTGCTGTTTAGTGAACGAACAATCACCTCCCTCAATACCACTGTTGAGAATCTCCGTAGCAGCTTGTCTCAAGCCCAGAAACATACTCAGACTTCTGAGATGAATGTCAGTCTACAGAGCTCTCATCACAAGCGCGAAATGGCGGAGCTACAGAAACAGTTAACCCTGCTACAATCCCAGCCAAGGCTGGATTCTGTAGTCCAAGAACTGGAGGAGCGCAATGCAGAAATGGAAGGACTTCTCCGGGCGAAATGTGTAGAGATCGAGGAGAATGATGACCGGGTCCTCGAGTAAGCCATTCCCACCGGTATCTGACGTGTGTTCATGGAAGCTACAGGATCTTGAAAGAAAACAAGAAATTGAGCAGCAAGGCTGAAGCCCTTACACGCAAACTACACACTCTGCAAGCTAAGCTAACCTCCACGAAAACGAATGACCCCGCTGTCCCTCTGCCCACCTCTGCCCTTCCTACCTCTACAAGGAGTCCCGAAACCGACATACCCTCGAGTGCACAGCGGACACGCTCAGTTACTGCACCAACAAAGCTGTCGTCCACCACGACTATCCCTCCGGTCCCCCCAGTTCCCTCCAATGCCATCACAACTTCCTCCTCTCGGATGCCTCCATTACCTCGTGTCACATCTGGACCATCGTAGCTGCGAGGCGGATTTCGTTATTTGCACGCTCGTTGAGCATTGAAACCCCACTGCCCCTTCTGGTTGATGCTATGCCAACTTCCACGGTTCTTACGCCTCACTGCAATGAGAAGACGTTCGTCCCTTCCCTTTTACATCCAGCTTGTGCCTAGACTCATCTCTGCGGTGTATAGATCCTGCTCTCCATACGTGAGATCATTCGGGAACATTCGAGAAGAACATCAGAATACGCGTGTCACTCTGCTTGAATACCTCAACTAACTTCATTCTGTCGAGTGGGAGACCTTCGTCAAGGATACTAAGATTCTCGTGCAAGAGTCTGCTGTATCCAATGACACCAATCCATTCAATCCAGAGTGGATAATCTCCCATTCAATTACATCGGCTTAAAGAGCGCCGCCCCCAGAGTCCACTTTGCGTATGCATATATGGTCTTCATAACGGGCGCAGATGCTTTACCGTACAGTTTTGGGGATGATGAACTACTCGAAGGCTGCATCATGTGGAGAACCCAGAAGCTAACACCGACAGGTTAGACCAAGAGCTTGAGTGCATAGCAGAGTGGAGTTTAGGTTCGTAGTGTCGATGTAGAGTCGATGCAACGATATTCAACAAAGAAGAACAAGAAATTGCCGAGTTCTTGTTCCATGCATATCCGGATTTGCAAATTGCGTATTTGGAAGAGGCTCCCGGGAAAGATGGCGGAGACACTAGGATATTTTCCTCACTCATCGATGGTCACAGTGAGTTCATCCACGAAACTGGACATCGCCAGCCAAAATATCACATCGAATTACCAGGGAATCCTGTCTTGGGCGACGGAAAGTCTGATAACCAGAATCGCGCGATCATCTTCTACCGCGGCGAGTACTTACGACTTGTCGATGCGAACCAGGACAACTATGTCGAGGAATGTCTGAAGATTCGAAATGTGCTCGCAGAATTCGAAGAGTTGTTTGTCTCCACCCAGAGCCCTTATGCCAAGTGGGGTCCTCAGGACTACAAGAAGATTCCCGTGACTATCGTTGGTGCTTGTGAGTACATCTTCTCGGAGAATATCGGTATCCTTGGTGACCTGCCTGCTGGAAAGGAACAGACATTCGGCACCTATTCGCTCACTCGAATACGCACTTTCAGCCATGGCGGTAGAATCACGTCCGCGCCTCACTCCTCTGTAGTCGATGGCCTACTGCCTTTCACACTATTTCTTATCGTCTCCCCTCGTGTTCGTGAAGACACTCCTTTCCAGATGTTCTAAAATCTGGGATTCAGCATCATCGAGTGGCACAAACGTCCAGTGCTCAAACCAGTCCGAGTCGGTGTCGAGCCGGGCCAATGTGGCAAAGGTCGTGATCTCGGTTTTGATACCATCTTGAACTCCCAGAGTAAATGTTGTGTCGGAAGTACCACGATCTTCCAGCGCAACTTCCAATCGACCTCCCGGCCTTTGTCTCCACGTCATTTGAACCATCAGTTGATAATGACAACGAATCGACTTTGTAGTTTTGCATGCCGGCGTAGACGTCTGAGCTGCGGAGGATACCCAAGCTGAAGCTGAAATCTGGTGTTAACGAGGTCAGGGAAGGGGAGGGAGAGGGAGATGCCCATGGAGGAGACGGTGCTCAAGTTCACCCTCAAGGTCAACGCCAACCCCACACTGTACATGTCAAAGATGACGACCATGACGGCATTGACGATGCACTCATCGATCAGCAATGCTGTCGAT